>CM055128.1:318702436-319169936 GCA_029206835.1 Rana muscosa
GACAGGCAGGGTTTACCATCATTACTCTGTTGGGGGGGGGGGGGGGGTCTCCAAACTTTCTAAACAAAGTGCCAGTTTACTGTCCATAAGACTTTAGGAGGGCCAGACTGTGGCCATCAAGAGTAAAAAATGTCCCATCAGTGGAGTATTCAATCCCCCATCATTGATGTCAGTGGGAGGAATTGGGAGAAGTTGTGTCCCACCATTGGTGTCACTGGGCCCAGTGTGAGTAGAAAATGTCCTGGTGTCAATGGGAATAAACCATGCCCCATCATTGACATTAGTAGAAGGAATAATGCCCCATTGTTGTCAGTGGGATGAATAGTACACTATCATTGATACCAGTGATGAGGCACTATTCTTTGCACTGACCACATTGAAAGGCAGTGTCCCATTGATGGTGTCCCATTGTTGGTGTCAGTGGAAGGAATGGGTGGGCCCCATTGGTGTCAGTGGAAGGAATGGGTGGGCCCCATTGGTGTCAGTGGAAGGAATGGGTGGGCCCCATTGGTGTCAGTGGAAGGAATGGGTGGGCCCCATTGGTGTCAGTGGAAGGAATGGGTGGGCCCCATTGGTGTCAGTGGAAGGAATGGGTGGGCCCCATTGGTGTCAGTGGAAGGAATGGGTGGGCCCCATTGGTGTCATTGGAAGGAATGGGTGGGCCCCATTGGTGTCATTGGAAGGAATGGGGGGGGGGCCCTTTTTTGGTGTCGTTGGAAGGAATGGGGGGGGGGCCCTTTTTTGGTGTCGTTGGAAGGAATTGGGGGGGGCCCTTTTTTGGTGTCGTTGGAAGGAATTGGGGGGGCCCTTTTTTGGTGTCGTTGGAAGAAATGGGGGGCCCCATTGTTTGTTTGTGTCGGCGGCCGTCCAGTGTAACAAAGCCCTGCCTCCTCCTCGTCTGTGATAGGCTGAACACTGACTCACTGCTGACTAGGAGGAGGCGGGGCTTAGTTACACTGGACGACTGACTGCATGGCACAGTGAGGCTTGCAAATGGGCATTGTTGACCCTCTTTTTCCATTTACGGTAGCTGCTTAATTTCCTACCCTAGGCTTATACTCGCTTTTTAATAGGTTTTCCCAGTGTTTTTATTTTTTTTATTTATTTTTTTGTGGTAAAATTGGGTGCCTCGGCTTGTACTCGGGGTCGGCTTGTACTCGGGTATATATGGTAATCACACACATAGGTTGGACTTGTGTCACCTACTATGTAACTTGCTATGTAAGATGTCCATTGGCCAGAATAGGTGTGATTGGTTCTTGTGTTCAGTTTTCATTCAATGGCTTTGACTGTGAGGGCTTGGCCTCTGATGTTCTTTTGGTTTGAAGACAGTTTGCCACAAAGAGGCGTTTTAAGAGCAGTACTAAGTGTCTAGTATCTCGTGCATGTATGCTGAATATTGATTCTGGTCCAACTGCTTTTTATTTAACGATGGAAGATTGGGTGGAGCAGTTCCCAAAAAAAAAAAAAAAAAAACTCTCCATAATGTAATTCAACTAAACATTTCTATTCTTAGTTTCTGGTGCCACTCTTGCAACAATGGCTTTCTTTGTCCTAAAAACTGTTTTTTAAGGAGACCACAAAAGGGCAGACGCATAAGATGAAGAGGGGGGGGGGGGAATAAAGAGGAATCGTTAGACCGCATTGTGTAGTAACAGGCCAGCTAATTTAAATTTGAACTAATTGTATTCAAATGAGCAGGAGGCTCCACAGTACGGTCTGCTCTGGTGTTGTTGGGTTCCTCCGAATAACTAGTCACTTCAAAGCTCTTAATCCTTTTCAGAGGGCAAGTTTGAGAACTGGAAATGTCTCTTTTTATAAGGTCCGTCTACATTTAAAGAGTTCATGGAAATCCTTGATGAAAGCCATCTTTTCTCCTTTTTTTTTTTTTTTTTTTTTTTTTTTTTTTTTTTTTTTATAGAGCATTTTTTTTTTAAGTTGAACAATTGAGGTTTATGCTACTTTCTTGGAGACACTTTCTCAACGGGGGGAGGAACAAACAGGCCCTTGATGTTGCAAGACAAGTGGTCACAATGTTTTAAGAACAAGCCACTGTGGATACATGTGACTGGTTGTATGTAAGAGCCCATTGGATGTGGCTTGAGTGTAGAACTGAGATGCTGGATGTCTTGCAACCAATGCCCTTCAGACATCAGATGTTGGTGGGATTATCGAACCTGTGGGCATCACCCAAAACTAGCCCATATGTGACTGGTTGTATGTAAGAGCCCATTGGATGTGGCTGGAGATCTTGCAACCAATGCCCTTCAGACATCAGATGTTGGTGGGTTTATTGAACCTGTGGGCATCACCCAAAACTAGCCCATATGTGGCTGGAGATCTTGCAACCAATGCCCTTCAGACATCAGAAGTTGGTGGGGTTATTGAACCTGTGGGCATCAACCAAAACTAGCCCATATGTGACTGGTTGTAAGAGCCCATTGGTTTTGGCTTTAGGGCAGAAATGAGATGCTGGAGACCTTGCAACCAAAGCCCTTCAGACATCAGAAGTTGGTGGGATTATTGAACCTGTGGGCATCACCCAAAACGAGCCCTTGAATTGTAGCAACTGAACGAAAGATATGCTTGATTAAAATGTCATAATAATTTGAAGTTCTCCTACTTTTTGTAAAGACCTTGGCTATAATCCCTCAACAAGTCTCCGCAGATCAAGATACCTTTTTTCGCGAGGTAGCTCCTGTGAAATCCTATCGTGTTAATCCATTGTCTTGTCAGAGTTTGGATACATTGTTTAGTAATGCGAGGGAATTCTACCCTTGTCAGATCAATGTTTCCCTCCTATAAAGTCTTGTTGTCTCTTGGGGCTGACGCCCTGGCAGATACCTGAGACTTGTTTGTTGGTTAAACACCCTATTGGGAGCATTGAAATTTGAAATGACTCTTCTGACTCCCTGTTCTTTTTCTTTCCCCACCCAGAGCCAAATCGAAAAACGGAGGGAGGTCGCTGCGAGAAAAGCTAGAGAAAATCGGTTTAAACTTGCCGGCTGGAAGAAGGAAAGCTGCAAATGTGACTCTTTTAACGTCTCTCGTGGAAGGTTTGTTGGGTTTTTGACTTTTTTTATTTTTTATTTTTTTAAATAGCTTTGGCTCATAAATTTGATCTTAAGTAACATGTCGTCCGTTTAAAGGGCCAACACATTTGGCTATACAGTGAAACCTTGCATTGTGAGTAACGAGGGGGGGGGGGGGGCGCGCCGGAGCTGTTCAGAAATACTAAGTTTCCGAGTTCAGCCGAGCTGTCCCCGAGTATTTCCGAGGCCCTCTGGCCACATGCGGTAGAAGTCAATGCAGAACAAATTATTTTTGTTTCCATTGACTTCTATGGGGAAACTCGCTTTGATATGCGAGTGCTTTCGATTACGAGCATTCTCCTGGAACGGATAATGCTCGTAATACCAGGTTCCTCTGTACACTGAAGTTAATATACCGTATATACTCGAATATAAGCAGAGGTGCCTAATTTTACCACAAAAAAAATGGCAAACATATTGACTCGAGTATAAGCCTAGGGTGCACATGCCTCACTGTGTCCGTGCGCATGCCTCACTGTGTCCGTGCGCATGCCTCCACTGTGTCCATGCCTCACTACCTGATCTCCGGTGCTGTGTGACTAGACTGACGTTTAACATGGGAGTCTATGGAAGGGGTGCCCGGCTTTGAAAAATCTGTGCTCCCCGGCCGTAGGTCCCCCGGACAACAAACTTTGCACACTTGTAGATGAGTGGGGCTATATGTGTGCCAAGTTTGGGGTCCAGGGGACCTACGGCTAGCCGGGATCAAATGCACAAAGTTGATGATGGACACAGACTCGACTATAAGCCGAGGGGGGGGGGGGGGGGGGGCATTTTCAGCACTGAAAAACTCGGCCTATACTCGAGTATATATGGTATTTGTGTACAACAAATAGAATATATTCTTCAATTTACTAGAGAATGGTATAATGTACATGATGGAGCAGCCTGTCTCTTCCTTCTTCTTTCTTCTTTCTTCTTTCTTCTTTCTTCCTTCTTCTTTCTTCCTTCTTTCTTCCTTCTTTCTTCCTTCTTTCTTCCTTCTTTCTTCTTTCTTCTTTCTTCTTTCTTCTTTCTTCTTTCTTCTTCTTCGAAAAATGCCTTCACATCAGGGGCCGGTATGTAGTGCTCTAAATGAGCATAAAAGAGGACTAGTGTCATGACTCGGCGATGTTGGCCCCTGGACTATGCAGGAACCATGAAAAGGGAGGTCAATTAACCACAGATCAAGGAACCCCAGGGTTCCATGGAACTCCTGGTTGAGAATGGCTGTGGAAGAGTGTTTGTTTGTTTCTGTAAACAAAGCATTGTAGACTTTTTTTATTTATTTTTTTTGTCTTGGGATGGGATCACACTTGCTTCAGATGCAGCTCACAGCAGGGGGTCCGTTGCGTCCCTGTTCTCTGTTTTTTCAGGGACGAATCGGACCCTTTTTTTTTTTTTTTGCCTAAATTCAGACCTGAAACGGAGCCAAAGACGCACATGACCTCTGTCCAATCCGCTCCGGAGATAAGTGAACCTGCTCCATTGAGAGCCGGGCACAGTCTCCTGTAATGCGAATTGGATGCGGAGGGCGGAAACTCGCATCCAATTTGCGTAAGTGTGAACAATTTTTTTAAATGTCTACTAAGTCCAAAAATAGTTTTGCAACGAATGTGGTCTGTTCCATTCTGTAGGTCACTAAGCCGGTGTGTGTGTATATGCCTTCAAATGGCCAGACTAAAGCCTCGTACACACGATCGGATTTTCCAACGGGAATTGTGTGATGGCAGGGCTGTTGGCGGAAAACCGTTTTGTGAGATCCATCGGACAGTTGATGTTGGAGTTTCCGCGGACAAATTTTGGATGGCAGGCCTTTAAAATTTTCCATGGACAATGGTCTGTTGTTGGATTTTGCGAGCGTGTGGACCAGGGTTTCTCATCTCCAGTCCTTAAGGCGCCCCAACAGGTCATGTTTTCAAGCTTTCCATTATTTTGCACAGTTTCACTGCCTGGTAATTACCACAGCTGTTTCATCTGAGGGAAATCCTGAAAACATGACCTGTTGGGGCGCCTTGAGGACTGGAGTTGAGAAACACTGGTGTGGACAAAAGTCCAAACACATGCTCGGAATCGATGCTCACCAAACCCGACATTAGCAGACGGTGCCCAAAGGGTGGCGCTAAGTAGCTAAAAAAAAAAAAAATCACGTAGTACGTAACTATGTTCGTGTGTGCATGCCGTTTTTGTATGCAAGACAAGTTCATGGCCAACGCCCTGTGGACAAAAGTCCTATGCTTTTGTCTGCGGAAAATCCGATGGTGTGTACAAGGCTTAAAGCCCCGTACACACGGTCGGTCTTTTGCCCAACAAACTTCATTTTGAGCAAGTTGGACCAACAATCCGACCGTGTGTACGCTCCATCGGACAAACTTTTTTTTGTTTTTTTTTGTTTTCATCGGACAAAAGTTGGGTCTGCAAACGGACAAACTTTTGCCCAACAAAAGTCCGATGGAGCAGAGTCCTACCGTGTGTACAGAAAATCAAATGGTCAAAACAAATAATGTTAAAATCAACCAACAATAGCAGAAGTTGACCAAAGGGTGGCGGAAAAGAGCAGAAAAACGACGTGATGTTGGAAAAAGTTTTGGAAAAGTTTGCAGAAAAGTCCTGTGGTGTGTATGCTTATGGGTGTGCCCGGCCAACTCCGTTCGGACAAAAATCCACGGAAAAGTCCGATGGAAGTCCGACCGTGTGTACGAGGCTTTAGTCTCCAGAATGTGAGTTGGAAATATATTGGGCGCTTGCTTGGTGGCAATGGTAGCTCATGTTTGTCACTCCTGATTCTTCACTCTTAATATTTCCCGCAATCTCAATACGCACTGAGAAGATGCTTGTTGTTGCATCAATGGAAAGTTGGGAGGATCCAGCTGTAGGAGGAAATGCTTAAAGTTGGGAACCCTAGATTTCGATTGGCTACTAGAAAGTAAGGCTCCCAACTTTTAAGCAGTTTCCTTCTACTGCTGGGTCCTTCCACTTTCCGTTTGATTTCAACAAGCATCTTCTTCAGAAATGCTCATTGAGGTTCTGAATTGGACGCTCCTCTTAAGGATAAGAACCCTTTTATGGTGTATATGGGGAGTTGTGACAGGAAGTCGTCTGCGTAAAATTTTGTCAAATTTTTTGTTAGATCCTGGGGGGGGGGGGGGGGGTTTGGGGGAAACAACAATCTTCATAGTGTGCGTATATTTTTTATTTATTTTTTGTCTGAGATGATGCAAGGGTTAACATTGCTCAGCCGTTAGTCACTTCCTCACTTAGGCCTCTTTGGATGTCGGGGGTTGGAAGTTCTTTAATGGTAACTTTTCTTGAGGTTTCTAATTGCGTAGTGTTATGAATACTGCTGTAGCCTGTGTAGTTATTGGACATGATAAAATCATTAAACAGAGTAGAAGGTCACCGGCATTTTGGTAAGCTACTTGGCCGGCTTGTTAAGTTGAAACTACAAAGAAGTCACCTTTTTCTTTTTTTTTTTTTTTTTTTTTTTTTTTTTTTTTTTTTACATTCACGTTTCCATTCCAGAGTAGTCGCCAGTGGAAAACAAAATTTGGTTTTCCTCTATGGGGAAAACAAATCGGGATGTGTTTTCAGTTCGTGTAAGCTGGCCCACAGATAATGGGCTAAAAAGAATGCTGCGCCGCAATTATTATTATTATTATGCAAGGCTGTCTGAGGGGAGGAGTTTGAAGTTGCTCTCAGGCCATTTAACCAACAGCTGAAGCCAGAGAGAGCCTCTGCATTTTAATCAGGACAGGTTCCCTTTTAAAGAGCTCATTCCAATGATACTCTTACCCTATTGACTTCTCAAAAGCGTGTGTTGTTGTTGTTGTGTTTTTTTTGTTTTTTTTTTGTATTTAATTTTTTTATATATTTATTATTATTATTATTATATATTTTTTTTAATTAATATAAAAAGAGATCTATATATAATAAAAAACGTATCCTTTTTATATTAATAATAAAAAAACATAAAACGTATGTATTTTTTTAATATAAAAAAAATTGTGCTCGTAAGTTCACATACCCTGGCAGAATTTTTGGTTTCTCAGCCATTTTTCAGAGAATATGAATGATCACACAAACTTTTTTTTTTTTTTTTCTTTCACTCATGGTTAGTGTTTGGCTGAAGCCATTTATTATCAATCAACTGTGTTTTTACTCTTAAGTCATAATGACAACAGACACTACCCAAATGACCCGGATGAAAAGTTTACATACCCTGGTGATTTTGGCCTGATAACATGCACACAAGTTGACACAAAGGGGGTAGAATGGCTATTAAAGGTAACCATCCTCACCTGTGATCTGGAAATTTTAGGGCAAGAGGATTTGGGCTAGGGGGATTTGTGGCATGGGGGGGAACAAATATTTGTTCTGAGAGGGGGAATTTTGGCAGGGGGGGTGGATTTGTACTGGAGGAGGCGGTATTTATATCCAGGGGTAAGCATGCAAATTAGTGCTCAGTGTTTTTGTGGGTGGTTTTTGCTCCTACCTCTTGGGGGGGGGGGGGTGCTAGATGACCTTGTCCCGGCACTGATGAAAGGTACACCATCCCTACTGTGAAACATGGAGGTGGATCGCTGATGTTTTGAGGATGTGTGAGCTACAAAGACACCGGAAATTTGGGCAAAATTGATGGCAGTATGTTAGCAAAAAATACTGGGGGAACATTTGCATTCATCAGCCAGGAATCTGTGCATGGGACGTACTTGGACATTCCAACATGACAATGATGCAAAACACAAGGCCGAAGTCCACCTGTCATTGGCTACAGCAGAATAAAGTGAAGGTTCTGGAGTGGCCATCTCAGTCTCCTGACCTCAATATCATTGAGCCCCTCTGGGGAGATCTCAAACGTGCCGTTCATGCGAGACAACCCAAGAATTTACAGGAACTGGAGGCTTTTTGCCAAGAGGAATGGGCAGCTTTACTATCTGAGAAGATAAAGAGCCTCATCCACAAAACTTCAATCTGTCATTGATGTTAAAGGGGGCAATACACGGTATTAGTAACTGGGGTATGGAAACTTTTGATCACGGTTTATTTGGGTCGTTTCTGTTGCCATTATGATTTAAAAAGAGTAAACCCAGTCGATTGATGATAATTAACTTCAGCCTAAACACTAACCATGAGTGAAAGAAAAAAAATTCTTGTGTTTATCGTTCATCTTCTCTGAAGAATGGCCAAGAAATCATAAATTCTGCCAGGGTATGTAAACTTATGAACACAACTGTGTATATATAATAAAAAAATTTTTTGGGGGGGATTTTTTTTTATATAAAACATTATAATATAACCTAAGTTGTTGACTTGCAGGGGAGGCAGTACACCTCGCTCGTGACTTCGGCTATGTCTGTGAAACCGAATTTCCCTCTAAAGCCGTGGCGGAATACCTGAGCCGACCGCACGCAGAACGCAACGACATGGGCAATCGGAAAAACATGCTCCTTGCTGCTAAGTAAGTTGCTTTGCTAATTTTTAGATTTATCCTGTGATGTTCTATGAATAAAGTTGCTCCACCTGTAACAAAATTGAAGCAAGGTCACACTTGTCCAATGGGAAGCTGCTTCATAAAGCCCTGGTGTGCACTTTTTTTTTTTTAAATGTTTCGAAGGCTCCGGAGATGTACCATCTATGCAAACAGTGACTTATAGCACAAGTTTAAACCTCTGTCAGGCTTTTATTGCTGGAACATGCATGTCTCCTGGCTTTGACTCCTCAATGATTCATAGTTGGTGGCCAAGTCCCATTCATAATGAATGCAACGGCACTGGTGAGGCTGCTCTCGGCATAAATACGGCTACCTAGAGTTTGGAATTTTTAGGTCTAGAAGTTTTAATCCGAGCTCCAGGCCAAGGAACTAAGAATTCAAAACAACCTTTTACCTGGGTTTCTAACACACAGATTTAAAAAAATCAACGCGTTTCATGGGCAGAAATATCCCAGTTTCTCAGGGCTCAAAAATTGCAAAGTCGCCAACATTTTTCAATGCAAAAACAAAGTGCCCAGGATATATATATATATATATATATATATATATATATATATATATATTTTATTTAAAAAAAAATCCATGTTTATTTTTTATTCTCTTTATTATATATTTTCCATTTTATTTATGTTTTTCTTTTATATATATATATATATATATATATATATATATATATATATATATATATATATATATATATTTTTTATTATTAATAATAATAATAAAAGAAATATATAAAAAAAATAAATGTGTGTTTGTTAGTGATTGGCTTACTTAAATGCTTCGGAAATTTGCTTGACATACTATTTCAAAGATGGCTGTTTGCGAAGTAAAATGCTTTTTTTTTTTTTTTTTTTTTTTTTTTTTTGATGGTCAAAGATGCAGTTTTAATAAAGGTTGTTTTGAGCTCTTCATCCTCCTTTTTTTGATATTTTGAACTTGAAGCTTCTAAGGATCTGCCCCCAAGGCCCCTATGCTGGGATGATTCAAACTCGTGGGAGGGGTCATATGAAAATCCCTTTACCGTGTGTAGCTTTTTATTTTTATAGGTTGTATATTTTAAAAAGCCGCAGGAAAGATGAGTTACTACTTCTTATAGTTTGAGGGGGGGGGGGAAAGGATTTGACCCAAGAAATTGTACATACATGGTCCAGAGCAAAGCGATGAGTTACTACTTGATTCAGGACAAGTTCTTGGGTTTGTTAAACCTTTTTATCAAAGAATTTCCGCTTTCTGGTACTGAGCTTATAAACTTATGAACTTTTGAAACTTGGCAATTCTTTGATTTTTTTTTTTTTTGGATTGGTACACCTTTTCATTCAAAGTGGTTGTTGGTTGGGTTGTGGTTGTTGGTTGGGTTGTGGTTGTTGGTTGGGTTGTGGTTGATGGTTGGGGTTGTTGTTGTTGTTGGTTGTCTTGTCTTTTCTGCTGCTCTCGGTGCTTTGTGCACTGGTGTGCAGTCATGTTGGAACAGGAAGGGGCCACCCCCAAACTGTTCCCACATATTGGGGACATGAAATTGTCCAAAATGTCTTGGTATGCTGACGCCTTACGAGTTCCCTTCACTGGAACTAAGGGGCCACGCCCAACCCCTAAAAAACAACCCCACACCATAATCCCCACCTCCACCAAATAGTTTGGACCAGTGCGCACAAAGCAAGGTCCATCAAGACATGAGTGAGCGAGTTTGGGGTGGAGGAACTTGACTGGCCTGCACAGAATGACTATTGCCTGGCAAAGCTAATTTTTTAATGCATGGCCACGCTTCTCCCCCCGAAGAGCTTGCATGGCTAGGCCCTCATCATGGTCAATCGCGCACACAGTGGGGCCAATTTTGGGTGGCAGTTGGCTAAACCACCAGTGTGTTTTGTGGGAGCTCTAGGATAAACCCACTTAAGATATTGCAAGAGCATGCAGATGACACCCCTGTTGGGGTTTCGGAGCCTAGGACCTTAGAACTGCAAGACAAGCACGCTAGCCATTTAACTGCCAAGATGCGCCATATCGTGAAGCAACCAATAGGAGGTAACCTTCCATCAATTTGGGGCAGCCTGGTTTCTGTGGAATGTGGATTGCTGTGCTTTTTTTGCATGCTGCCTTCTGCCTCCTGGAATCAGTGAGCTGATAATTCAGTCTGAGCTGAGCTCACTGCCTGATGGGTTTCAAAGCGACTCAGCGATGCAGAACTCTCTCTCTTGAGAGCGATTTACAGGCTGGCTTCACAGAACATGATCTTGTTGTGTAATTAGCTTGTCGTGATGAGCGCCTAATGAACGGGAGATTTAGTGATTGAATTTAACTACCATCCCACAAGTCCTTACTGTTGCCTGTGTGCCTGGATCACCTGTCCTCTGTACCAACCGTTTTCCCGGCAGCGTGGAATAAAATAACCAAATGCATACAATTTTTAAATCACCAAAATAAACATACGGTTAAAGATCTTTTTATTTTGAATACATTTAATACTTTTAGTTTTTTTCATAAAAAGAAATAAAAAAAAAGAAATAAAAATGTGGAAGATTGTTCATCAATTTAAGTTTTCATAGTTTTACATTTCCAGGTAATATTTAAAAATTTTGGCAACAAATCGCTTTTTTTTTTTTTTTTTTCCCCCCCATACCTTTTTTGAGACCAGCTTTCATATAGACTGATCTACGTTATGATCCATTTTAAGCTACAGGGGGCTCTCCATTTGGCTGCCTTTTTGCTGAGCAGTATGTAACTCCTCTCAGTTCTGAAAGGGTCGATCCTGACAATGCCGGGGAAGGGGGGGGGGGGGGGTGAATTTCTTTATTTTTTTTGAGCTTGCGATCTAGGAAAATGCATAAAGTAGTTCTCATCATAAAACTCCTTTTATCAGGTTTTGGTACAGTCGCCCAGACTTTTTTAAGAGGTTTCCGGAGATAAGAATGTCACGTATAGGGGGGGTTGCGTGAGCATTTTATGGCCTTGCTGCTAGTGGTTTTAAGTGATGTGGCGCTTGAGTAATAATTTTCAGGTGGTGTTTAAATAGCTGAATGCTGAGTAAGTAGCTAGTCATCTCAGCCAGGGACAATGGGGGGGAAGTATGAAGCTGGAAATTCTAGAGCCCATACTGGTATCTATGGGAAACTACTAAGTTGCTTACTGGGTGGGTGGGTGCGTGTGTCTGGGTGTAATAATAATATTTATTATTATATAAAAATAATAATAATAATATTTATTAATAATAATAATTTTTATATTATTATTTTTTTTTTTTTTTTTTTTTTTTTTACTGGGCAAAAAATAAATTTATTTGTAGGAAAACAGGATTTAAGCTTTTTAGAGGCTTCATTAGTTTGGAGCCGGGGTCTCTAAACTTGCTAAACAAAGGACCGGTTTACTGTCCTTCAGACTCTGGCCAGTCAGAAGAAAATGTCATGCATCAGTAAAGGTAAATGTCGCCCCATCTTGAGTATTAAGTGGAGAAATGGTGCCCCATTGTTGGTGTCGGTTGAAGAAATAATGGTCCATGGTTGGTGTCCGTGGGGGCAAAATAGTGCTCAAAGGGCCCCTTCCAGGCCCTTGGCCATAGTTTGGAGACCACTGATTTAAAGGCTTCCTTCACTTTTTTTAAATTTTATAATTTTTTTTTTTTTTTTTATATTTCTTTTTTTTAATGAAATAAAAAAGCAAGGCTTTGTAGAAAAAACAGACTTAAACTTTTTAGAAGCTTAATTCACTAATTATATATATATATATATATATATATATATATATATATATATATATATATATATATATATATATATATATATATATATATATATAAAATCTCTTTATTTTTTTTAAATTCTGTGCCCTATTTAAAACACAGGGGAAGAGTTGTAAATCTAGTAGGAGGTTGCCCGCATACTCCACCAGATACGTTTTGTGTCCACAGAGAACTTGCCCTTAAGCATGCTAATAAACAATTTGCTACAAACTATTTTGTAGTTAAAATAACTGCGTATTTGATAAGGTTGTTAAAAAAAAAAAAAAAAAAAAAAAAAAAAAAAAGCTGTCCAAGCTAAAACATCTCTCAATTTCTGCAGGCAACCAAGAAAAGGCAACTGTTGCCAATTTTGCCACACAGGTGGGAAATTAAAATCTATTCCAACCCCCCCCCCCCCTCTCTTTCTCTCCAAGGATGTATTCCTTGAATTAAAAATATTAATTTTTTTTTTTGTTTTAGCCCTAGGTAAAATATATAACCATTTTGCTCCTATGTGTTCTGAAGTTTAACCATTTTTACTGTGAATAACCTCCATCAAAAGTAAGGGGTGAAGTCCCTCATTTTTCCATGTGGAGCATACGGTCCTTTTTTGAATTTGGCAGAACTTGAATGAATGAAAAATATCTATCTATATATCTCTCTATCTGTATCTCAATCATCCAGTCTAATATTAATATATATATATATATATATATATATATATATATATATATATATATATATATATATATATATATACTTTTTATATAATTATTATTTTTTTTTTTTTTTTTTTATTGGGCATAGACAATTTTCAGATCTTTGTGAGGTTCTCCAACCCCTTCAGTTGCCAGCCTTTGAACCTTGTCCTAGAATCCAGTGTTCTTTTGAATTTACAATGTGGTGGCCAAAACTGGCCCCTATACTCCTAGAGGTGGTCTTCCAAGTGATTTACACAGAGGCAATACTATGGGAACATCATGTGTTTTGCTTCTTCAATAATTATTATTTAAAAAAAAAATACAATCTCAGATTGGCAATATACAGTAGAAAATTTTAATTGATAACATCCTATCAACTTGATGCGTGACTTATTTTTTATTTTTTGGTAGCTCTTAATATATTTTATCAAAATGAAGGCTCCAGAGCTTGATTGGCTTAAGATGATTGATGGATGGGTGATCTGGCTGTTTGTGTAAATTGTGTGGTGTGTGGTGTTTTTTTTTTCCTAATTTTTCCTCATTTGATTTGCGTGGTACATTTTCGGGTTTGAGTGTTTGGTAGTTTTAAACTTGGAATTGGCTGGTCACTGCTGTGTCCCTAATGGTAAGACCAGGACTGGGTGTACCCTCCATGTAGAACAGTCTGTAGGCTCTCCTGGCACGCTGAGCAACATTTTTGAGGTTCTACAAAGGAAAGCAGCGCCACCCTTTAGAAGCTTTGGCAGCTATGGTAAGTTGCTACTTGATGTCGACTTTATCACCGTTTTTTAGAAGTTTTTATTAATTTTTTTTCACTTAGGTTTTGAGTTTTCTTTTTTTTTAAATGGTGGCTGTTTTTATGGTCTAAATATTCTCTAAAATTTTAATTTTTTTTCTCTTTTTTTTTTTTCTCTTTCCTTTTTTTTTTTTTCTTTTCTTTTCTTTTCTTTTCTTTTCTTTCTTTTTTTCTTTTTTTTTTTCTCTTTTTTTCTTCTCTTTTTCTTTTCTTTATTTTTTTCTTTCAAAAAAAGTACAAGGGAAAAAAAACAGCAAACCAAAAAAAAGTCTCAAAACCTAAAAGGGGGGGGGGGGGGAGTGTACTTTTTAGAGCTTTCTGAACTTGAATTTTTACTCTTGAGTCAATTGCTCATTATTCCTAAAAATTAATAAAAATATCTATTTTTAATCCATAGGCAGATCTGCAAAGAATTCACAGACCTCCTCACCCAGGACAGAACGCCCCTCGGTAACGCGAGACCAAGCCCCATACTGGAACCAGGGATCCAAAGCTGCTTGTCGCACTTCAGCCTCATAACGCACGGGTTCGGGAGCGCCGCCATTTGCGCCGCCATGACCTCTCTACAAAACTACCTGAACGAAGCATTAAAGATTGCAGACAAAATGTACATGAGTTCTGGAGAACAAAGCCCAGGGGAGGGCAACAAATCTTTGGACAAGATGGACAAACACAGAAAATAAGAGATGGGACCAGGGCGACGTTTCAATGTTGCTTGGAAGGGGGTTCTGGAGATTGGCGCGGCAGCCAGCTTCTGTCCCCCCCCCTTTTTTTTTATCTTACTTTGGACATATGAGCAGACTTTTTTTTTTGCTCTGGAGACTTTGACCCAGTGGGACGGTGCTATTTTCAGATCTTCATTCTTCACTGCCCAGAACTTGTGTTGGGAACTCCCAAGAATTAAAAAAAATAAAAAAAAAAACTCCTTTTGCACTCTTTTAAACCCCCCCCCCCCCCCCAATAATACATTTTAATGAGACCTTCAGATCCAATATTTTGTAGAATAGCATTTGTAGGAATTTTAATCCCTTGTCTTAAATTGCATGTCAGGGGATATTACCCTGCCCTGCATATTTTCACGGAGACAAAAATGAAGATTGTTATTTAAAAATTTTTATACTGGCCTGTTGCTGCTTTTTTAAATTGTTTTTTTTGTTTTGTTTTTTGTTTTTTTTTTGTTTTATTGTGTGTGGCAACAGATAGTAGGCTGAAATCTTACACATCAGATGTCAATTTCTTTTAAAAGGCCTGACACAGACCGCCAGGCGATAACTGTCTTGTCAAGAGTTTTATAGAATACTGTTTATAGAAGAATAATGGAGCATTTTTTTTTTTTTTTATTTAGCCTGTGCCATTTCTGCCCCCCCCCCCCCAACCTAGGTCACGGTGCCAAAAATTATCAAAAAAAAAAAACATTTAAAAAAAGAATTATGCTCAGTGCTGAAATATAGTCATCTTGTCATAGCCGAGGCTTTTTGTTCTCAAGGTATACATTTTCTCAGGTTTTTTTTTTTCTCATTGTTGAGATTACTTCCTTGTTACTGTTGGTTGCTGGAAAATTATAGATTGCAGCCAACTGGTTCTTTAAAAAAATAAATATATACAGTATCTCACAAAAGTAAGTACACCCCTCAGTGTACAGCTTGTAGAACGGTGTAAATAACTCAACACACAGCCATTAATGTCTAAACCGCTGGCAACAAAAGTCAGTACACCCCTAAGTGAAAATTGTCTAAATTGGGCCCAAAGGGTCAATATTTTGTGTGGCCCCCATTATTTTCCAGCACTGCCTTAACCCTCTTGGGCATGGAGGTCACCAGAGCTTCACAAGTTGGCACTGGAGTCCTCTTCCCCTCCCCCATGACGACATCACGGAGCTGGTGGATGTTGGAGACCTTGCGCTCCTCCACCTTCCGTTTGAGGAGCCCCACAGATAATCAATAGGGTTTAGGTCTGGAGACATGATTGGCCAGTCCATCACCTTTACCCTCAGATTCTATAGCAAGGCAGTGGTGGTCTTGGAGGTGTGTTTGGGGTGGTTATCATGTTGGAATACTCCCCAGCGATCCAGTCTCTGAAGGGAGGGGATCATGATCTGCTTCAGTATGTCACAGTACATGTTGGCATTCATGGTTCCCTCAATGATCTGTAGCCCCCCAGTGCCGGCAGCACTCATGCAGCCCCAGACCATGACACTCCCACCACCATGCCTGACTGTAGGGAAGACACACTTGTCTTTGTACTCCTCACCTGGTTGCCGCCACACACGCCTGACACCATCTGACACCAAATAAGTTTATCTTGGTCTCATCAGACCACAGGACATGGTTCCAGTAATCCATCTCCTTAGTCTTCTTGTCTTCAGCAAACTGTTTGCAGCTTTCTTGTGCATCATCTTTAGAAGAGGCTTCCTTCTGGGACTACAGCCATGCAGACAAATTTGATGCAGTGTGCGGCGTATGGTCTGAGCACTGACAGGCTGACCCCTCCCCCACCCCTTCACCCTCTGCAGCAATGCTGGCAGCACTCATACGCCTATTTCCCAAAGACAACCTCTGGATATGGCGCTGAGCACGTGACCTCAACTTCTTTGGACCATGGCAAGGCCTGTTCTGAGGGGAACCTGTCCTGTTATACCGCTGGATGGTCTTGGCCACCGTGCTGCAGATCAGTTTCAGGGTCTTGGCAGTCTTCTTATAGCCTCGGCCATCTTTATGTGGAGCAACAATTCTATTTAAGATCCTCAGGGAATTCTTTGCCATTAGGTGCCATGTTGACCTTCCAGTGACCAGTATGAGAGAGTGAGAGCGATAACGCCAAATTTAACACACCTGCTCCCCATTCACACCTGAGACCTTGTAACACTAACGAGTCACATGACACCGGGGGAGGGAAAATGTCTAATTGGGCCCAATTTGGACATTTTCACTTAGGGGTGTACTCACTTTTGTTGCCAGGGGTTTAGACATTAATGGCTGTGTGTTGAGTTATTTTGAGGGGACAGCAAATTTACACCGTTATACAAGCTGCACACTCACTACATTACATTGTAGCAAAGTGTCATTTCTTCAGTGTTGTCACATGAAAAGATACAAGAAAAGATTTACAATATATATATATATATATATATATATATATATATATATATATATATATATATATATAATTATAAAAACTTCTTTTTTTTTTTTTATATATATTTTTTTTTCGTAGTCTTTAAACTTGAAACATTAATTTAGAACCAGTTATGCAATTGGGCTGTGATGTATACCCTATATATTTTTTTTTTTTTAATTCTCTAACCTACTGTAAAATTTCACTAAGAATTTTCATCTTGTTTTAAATGTCTAGAATTTCAATGTCCATTCACAAATTCATTCATGAGTTTTTTTATTTAAAGGGTTGGTCCACATAAATCTGATGTTTCAGGCGGAATTATTCTTTTTTTTTTTTTTTTTTTTTTTTGGGAGGGGGGGTGTAATGTGTGTGGGGAAATATGTCTTTCCACTTATATAATTTTTTTTTTTGGAAGGGTGTTATTTTGCATTTTCCAGAATATAAAACAAATCCAGCAGAAATGGTGGGAGCCTCTCATAATGGCCATAGCAGGTGTGCCATTTTATTATTATTTTTTCACAATTGAAACATCAGCTTTGGTTGGACTGACCATTTTAATAGTTTGACCTTCCAAGGCACCGAGTCGTGGTTAGCCCCAGATTTTGTAGCTTGTTCCAGAACAATTGCCGAGATAATGATGATTTTTTTTTTTTTTTTCCCTGTCTGTACATAACTTATTTATATGTAATTTAAGGGGACTTTGTACATAATGGTGAAACTTTATACAACTGAGGTTATGGAAAAATTGCTAATAAAAAAAAAAAAAAAAAAATAAGTTTCAGATTTTTTTTTTAAGTGTCTGCAAACAACAGATCTAATTTTTAGGGTATTTAACAAATTTTGGCACTAAAGAGATTTAATAAAGGTTTTAACCTTTTGTCAAAGCAATATGTGTGCAACTGTGTGGGATGGGAGGTGATGTTTCAAGGAGAGAGAGAGAGAGATTGTTGCGTCGCAATATTTTAATTTTTTTTTCTCAACCACTTTTACATATTTGTAAATTTACCAATTCTGAACTGTTGTATATTATAAACCTATAATAAAAAACAATTCTCCACAAAACTCAATTTTCATCCTCCTTTTTTCCATCATTATTAATCATTTTATATATATATATATATATATATATATATATATATATATATATATATATGTGTGTGTGTGTGTGTGTGTGTGTGTGTATATATATATATATATATATATATATATATATATATATATATATATATATATATATATATATATATTTTCTCCTGCAAATTTAGGGCAATAGTATGTGAGTGTTCACAAACCGCTCCTCCTGGTACATGATCCATAATGTGAAAAATAAATGAAAATAAAAATAATCTAGCAAGGGTGGTGGGGGAGCCCTCTGTAATCAGCACAGCAGATGTACAGACCCAAGAATTTGGCACAGGGATGGTGGGAACCCCTCATAATGGGCACAGTGGGTGTACAGACCCGGGAACTCAGCACAGGGATGGTGGGAACCCCTCATAATGGGCACAGCTGGTCTATAGACCCGGGAACTCAGCACAGGGATGGTGGGAACCCCTCAATGGGCACAGCGGGTGTACAGACCCGGGAACTCGGCACAGGGATGGTGGGAACCCCTCATAATGGGCACAGCGGGTGTACAGACCCTGGAACTCGGCACAGGGATGGTGGGAACCCCTCATAATGGGCACAGCAGGTGTACAGACCCGGGAACTCAGCACAGGGATGATGGGGAAACCCCTCATAATGGGCACAGTGGGTGTACAGACCTGGGAATTCAGCACAGGGATGGTGGTAACACCTCATAATGGGCACAGCAGGTGTACAGACCCAGGAACTCGGCACAGGGATGATGGGTAACCCCTCATAATGGGCACAGCGGGTGGTACAGACCTGGGAACTCAGCACAGGGATGGTGGGAACCCCTCATAATGGGCACAGTGGGTGTACAGACCCTGGAACTCAGCACAGGGATGGTGGGAACCCCTCATAATGGGCACAGCAGGTGTACAGACCTGGGAACTCGGCACAGGGATGATGGGTAACCCCTCATAATGGGCACAGCGGGGGGTACAGACCCGGGAATTCAGCACAGGGATGGTGGGAACCCCTCATAATGGGCACAGCAGGTGTACAGACCCAGGAACTCGGCACAGGGATGATGGGTAACCCCTCATAATGGGCACAGCGGGTGGTACAGACCCGGGAATTCTGCACAGGGATGGTGGGAACCCCTCATAATGGGCACAGCAGGTGTACAGACCCAGGAACTCGGCACAGGGATGATGGGTAACCCCTCATAATGGGCACAGCGGGTGGTACAGACCCGGGAATTCAGCACAGGGATGGTGGGAACCCCTCATAATGGGCACAGCAGGTGTTACAGACCCGGGAACTTTTTTTAAAGCAAGTACAGTAGTTATTGATGGGTGATGAAGCGCCGGATATAAACAGAGGATCAGTAAAAGCTGGCAGAGGGTTTACAATGATGTACTTGAAGGAAATCAAATTTAACAGAACCTTGTATGATGGTAGATATTTCATTTGTGAAAAGTGGGAGGAGTTGGGGTCTCTTTTTATGATTTAGTTGCATGTGCAGTGACCACAAAATTTTTCTGTCTGATACTTTATGTTCCCCTGTGAGTTTCTCTGGTCGGAGGAACATCGCATCCTCCAGTATTTTTTTTTTTTTTTTTTTTTTTTTCTCGGAAACTCCTTTCCAAAGTTGAGGCAGACACTTAAATTGCCCAGCCTGACCCGACATGGCACTGGATAGAAGAAGGTTGGATCGGTTTTTATGTTTTTAGCCCTTAGATGGGGTGTAAAGTTCTAGAAAGGATGCTAGAAGTTCACATTTTCCAGAGCGAACACTTAGAACCTGAGATCAATTAAGATTGTAGCAATAGTGTATAAAAGAAGGTGCTAGATGATTGGATCCAAGTCCTGCGTAGTAGTAGTTACAGTAGTAGTAGTTACAGTAGTAGTAGTTACAGTAAGCTGATATAATGAAAGGGTGGATCTACTCTACGTGTGCAGCAGTTATGAAAAATGCTCACATAGCACTAGAAAAGGGAGGAGTGAAACATGTTAAAGGAAAGAGTGGCTTCCAGTGTTGGTATTTGTTCTTGAAGTTGACCAATAAAGTCGTTTATGGCCAAAAGTAGAATGGAATGTGGTCTTGTATTTGCTACGTGAGTTTGGTGGGGTGACCTGGAGGGCCTGTTGTAGCATTATCTAAACTGTATGTGAACTACTCTAATGCGCGTACACACGCTCGGAATTTCCGATGGAAAAAGTCCAAAGGGATTTTTCCATTGGATATTCCAACCGTGTGTATGCCCCATCTGACTTTTTCCTTCAGAAATTCCGACGGACTTAGAGAACATGTTCTCTCTCTTTTTTTTTTTTTTTCGACGGAAATTCCGTTCGTCTGGATGCAATTCCGACAGACTAAAAACCACGCGTGTAAACCAGCCTTTCTTAACCTTTTTCTGGTCTCAGGGAGCCACTACTAAAAATGACTATATCCACAACTCCTGATACATTAGTATGTTGGTGAGTGAGATGAATGCCCCTTACACTTGTGGTCATTGGAAAGAATTTCCCCCCCTTACAGATGGCTAAAAAGATCAATGGTGTCAGTCCGAGAAGCAGAAATTGCTCAAGGAACCCCGAGCAACCTCTGGAGGAACCTCCTGGAGGAACAACCTTGTTTCAGAAACGCTGATGTACTGTATACACTTATGTATGGTCTAAAATTAAAAGCCCATCTCCAGCTGTACCCAAGCCCATAATCCGATATCCCTCTTCATTTTCACATGTCCCTCACCTTTTCTAGGAGCGGACACCAGCGATCCAGTCTGGGCCTATGTCACCCGGTCTCCACGTGATGTAATCATGCCACTGCAGTTATGGAACATGAGAAGACCCTGGTCTTAGCTGTGGGGGAGGGTCCACAGGCCCCTAGTGGTGACATAGACACCCGCATCCAAAAGACTTGGGTCTAGGCGCGTCACGTGGCCTTACATTTTAGAGAAGTGAGATGGGCTTTTAAATTGGGCGCTTAGGAAAAAAAATTCTTCAGTAATTAGCTTGAGGAGTGAGGGGGGGGGGGGTATATTTTAGGGGAGAGGGGAGGTATGGATTTCTTAAATAGAGTGAGGCTTCAACGTAGATGAGTAAGTAACCTACAAAACTTATCACTCATCCAGTCTGGTGATGGTGCATTGAAAAATGATTGGTTGCTATCCGTTCTATGGCACTATATTTTGGCGGCGTTGCTGCTGTTCGCATGGTTCTAGCAAGGTCCATGGAACTCTACGGTTCCTCCAGGAGGTTGCTAAGGGTTCGTTGAGCAATGAGCAGTTTCTGCCTCAGATATGTTCCCACTGACACCATTGACCTTTTTAGCTATATGTAAAGGGGTCATTCTTCCCACTGATCACCAATGTAAGGAACATTCTTCCCACTGATCACCAATGTAAGGGACATTCTTTCCACTGATCACCAATGTAAGGGACATTCTTCCCACTGATCACCAATGTAAGGGACATTCTTCCCACTGATCACCAATGTAAGGAACATTCTTCCCACTGATCACCAATGTAAGGAACATTCTTCTCACTGATCACCAATGTAAGGAACATTCTTCTCACTGATCACCAATGTAAGGGACATTCTTCTCACTGATCACCAATGTAAGGAACATTCTTCTCACTGATCACCAATGTAAGGGACATTCTTCCCACTGATCACCAATGTAAGGAACATTCTTCCCACTGATCACCAATGTAAGGGACATTCTTCCCACTGATCACCAATGTAAGGAACATTCTTCCCACTGATCACCAATGTAAGGGACATTCTTCTCACTGATCACCAATGTAAGGAACATTCTTCCCACTGATCACCAATGTAAGGAGCATTCTTCCCACTGATCACCAATGTAAGGGACATTCTTCCCACTGATCACCAATGTAAGGGACATTCTTCCCACTGATCACCAATGTAAGGAACATTCTTCCCACTGATCACCAATGTAAGGAACATTATTCCCACTGATCACCAATGTAAGGGACATTCTTCTCACTGATCACCAATGTAAGGGACATTCTTCTCACTGATCACCAATGTAAGGAGCATTCTTCTCACCGATCACCAATGTAAGGAACATTCTTCTCACCGACCACCAATGTAAGGAACATTCTTCTCACTGACCACCAATGTAAGGGACATTCTTCCCACTGATCACCAATGTAAGGAACATTCTTCCCACTGATCACCAATGTAAGGAACATTCTTCCCACTGATCACCAATGTAAGGAGCATTCTTCTCACTGATCACCAATGTAAGGAACATTCTTCTCACTGACCACCAATGTAAGGAGCATTCTTCCCACTGATCACCAATGTAAGGAACATTCTTCTCACTGATCACCAATGTAAGGAGCATTCTTCTCACTGATCACCAATGTAAGGAACATTCTTCTCACTGACCACCAATGTAAAGGACATTCTTCCCACTGATCACCAATGTAAGGAGCATTCTTCCCACTGATCACCAATGTAAGGAACATTCTTCTCACTGATCACCAATGTAAGGGACATTCTTCTCACTGATCACCAATGTAAGGAGCATTCTTCTCACTGACCACCAATGTAAGGAACATTCTTCTCACTGATCACCAATGTAAGGGACATTCTTCCCACTGATCACCAATGTAAGGAACATTCTTCTCACTGACCACCAATGTAAGGAACATTCTTCTCACTGATCACCAATGTAAGGGACATTCTTCTCACTGATCACCAATGTAAGGAGCATTCTTCTCACTGACCACCAATGTAAGGAACATTCTTCTCACTGATCACCAATGTAAGGAACAATCTTCCCACTGATCACCAATGTAAGGAACATTCTTCTCACTGACCACCAATGTAAGGATCATTCTTCTCACTGACCACCAATGTAAGGAGCATTCTTCCCACTGATCACCAATGTAAGGAGCATTCTTCCCACTGATCACCAATGTAAGGAACATTCTTCTCACTGATCACCAATGTAAGGAACATTCTTCCCACTGATCACCAATGTAAGGGACATTCTTCCCACTGATCACCAATGTAAGGAGCATTCTTCCCACTGATCACCAATGTAAGGAACATTCTTCTCACTGACCACCAATGTAAGGAACATTCTTCTCACTGACCACCAATGTAAGGGACATTCTTCTCACTGACCACCAATGTAAGGGACATTCTTCCCACTGATCACCAATGTAAGGGACATTCTTCCCACTGATCACCAATGTAAGGAACATTCTTCCCACTGATCACCAATGTAAGGAACATTCTTCCCACTGATCACCAATGTAAGGAACATTCTTCCCACTGATCACCAATGTAAGGAACATTCTTCCCACTGATCACCAATGTAAGGGACATTCTTCTCACTGATCACCAATGTAAGGAGCATTCTTCTCACTGATCACCAATGTAAGGGACATTCTTCTCACTGACCACCAATGTAAGGAGCATTCTTCTCACTGATCACCAATGTAAGGAACATTCTTCTCACTGACCACCAATGTAAAGGACATTCTTCCCACTGATCACCAATGTAAGGGACATTCTTCCCACTGATCACCAATGTAAGGGACATTCTTCTCACTGATCACCAATGTAAGGGACATTCTTCTCACTGATCACCAATGTAAGGAACATTCTTTTTACTGACCACCAATGTAAAGGACATTCTTCCCACTGATCACCAATGTAAGGGACATTCTTCCCACTGATCACCAATGTAAGGGACATTCTTCTCACTGATCACCAATGTAAGGGACATTCTTCTTACTGATCACCAATGTAAGGGACATTCTTCCCACTGATCACCAATGTAAGGAGCATTCTTCTCACTGATCACCAATGTAAGGGACATTCTTCCAACTGATCACCAAAGTAAGGGACATTCTTCCCACTGATCACCAATGTAAGGAACATTCTTCCCACTGATCACCAATGTAAGGAGCATTCTTCTCACTGATCACCAATGTAAGGGACATTCTTCTTACTGATCACCAATGTAAGGGACATTCTTCCCACTGATCACCAATGTAAGGAGCATTCTTCCCACTGATCACCAATGTAAGGAGCATTCTTCTCACTGATCACCAATGTAAGGGACATTCTTCCAACTGATCACCAAAGTAAGGGACATTCTTCCCACTGATCACCAATGTAAGGAACATTCTTCCCACTGATCACCAATGTAAGGAGCATTCTTCTCACTGATCACCAATGTAAGGGACATTCTTCCCACTGATCACCAATGTAAGGAGCATTCTTCTCACTGATCACCAATGTAAGGGACATTCTTCCCACTGATCACCAATGTAAGGAACATTCTTCCCACTGATCACCAATGTAAGGAGCATTCTTCTCACTGATCACCAATGTAAGGGACATTCTTCCCACTGATCACCAATGTAAGGGACATTCTTCCCACTGATCACCAATGTAAGGAACATTCTTCTCACTGATCACCAATGTAAGGAACATTCTTCCCACTGATCACCAATGTAAGGAACATTCTTCTCACTGATCACCAATGTAAGGGACATTCTTCCCACTGATCACCAATGTAAGGGACATTCTTCCCACTGATCACCAATGTAAGGAACATTCTTCTCACTGATCACCAATGTAAGGAACATTCTTCTCACTGATCACCAATGTAAGGGACATTCTTCTCACTGATCACCAATGTAAGGGACATTCTTCCCACTGACCACCAATGTAAGGAACATTCTTCCCACTGACCACCAATGTAAGGAACATTCTTCCCACTGATCACCAATGTAAGGGACATTCTTCCCACTGATCACCAATGTAAGGGACATTCTTCTCACTGATGACCAATGTAAGGGACATTCTTCTCACTGATCACCAATGTAAGGAACATTCTTCCCACTGACCACCAATGTAAGGGACATTCTTCTCACTGACCACCAATGTAAGGGACATTCTTCCCACTGATCACCAATGTAAGGGACATTCTTCCCACTGATCACCAATGTAAGGGACATTCTTCCCACTGATCACCAATGTAAGGGACATTCTTCTCACTGATCACCAATGTAAGGAACATTCTTCTCACTGATCACCAATGTAAGGAACATTCTTCTCACTGATCACCAATGTAAGGAACATTCTTCTCACTGATCACCAATGTAAGGAACATTCTTCCCACTGATCACCAATGTAAGGAACATTCTTCCCACTGATCACCAATGTAAGGAACATTCTTCCCACTGATCACCAATGTAAGGGACATTCTTCCCACTGATCACCAATGTAAGGAACATTCTTCCCACTGATCACCAATGTAAGGGACATTCTTCTCACTGATCACCAATGTAAGGAGCATTCTTCCCACTGATCACCAATGTAAGGAGCATTCTTCCCACTGACCACCAATGTAAGGGACATTCTTCTCACTGACCACCAATGTAGGGGACATTCTTCTCACTGATGACCAATGTAAGGGACATTCTTCTCACTGATCACCAATGTAAGGAACATTCTTCCCACTGATCACCAATGTAAGGAACATTCTTCTCACTGAACACCAATGTAAGGGACATTCTTCCCACTGATCACCAATGTAAGGAACATTCTTCCCACTGACCACCAATGTAAGGGACATTCTTCTCACTGATCACCAATGTAAGGAACATTCTTCTCACTGATCACCAATGTAAGGGACATTCTTCTCACTGATCACCAATGTAAGGGACATTCTTCCCACTGATCACCAATGTAAGGGACATTCTTCCCACTGATCACCAATGTAAGGGACATTCTTCCCACTGACCACCAATGTAAGGAGCATTCTTCTCACTGATCCCCAATGTAAGGAACATTCTTCCCACTGATCACCAATGTAAGGAACATTCTTCCCACTGATCACCAATGTAAGGAACATTCTTCCCACTGATCACCAATGTAAGGGACATTCTTCCCACTGATCACCAATGTAAGGGACATTCTTCCCACTGATCACCAATGTAAGGAACATTCTTCCCACTGACCACCAATGTAAGGGACATTCTTCCCACTGATCACCAATGTAAGGAACATTCTTCCCACTGACCACCAATGTAAGGAACATTCTTCCCACTGATCACCAATGTAAGGAACATTCTTCCCACTGATCACCAATGTAAGGAGCATTCTTCTCACTGATCACCAATGTAAGGGACATTCTTCCCACTGATCACCAATGTAAGGAACATTCTTCCCACTGATCACCAATGTAAGGAGCATTCTTCTCACTGATCACCAATGTAAGGGACATTCTTCCCACTGATCACCAATGTAAGGGACATTCTTCTCATTGACCACCAATGTAAGGGACATTCTTCTCACTGATGACCAATGTAAGGGACATTCTTCTCACTGATCACCAATGTAAGGAACATTCTTCCCACTGACCACCAATGTAAGGGACATTCTTCTCACTGACCACCAATGTAAGGGACATTCTTCCCACTGATCACCAATGTAAGGGACATTCTTCCCACTGATCACCAATGTAAGGGACATTCTTCCCACTGATCACCAATGTAAGGGACATTCTTCTCACTGATCACCAATGTAAGGAGCATTCTTCCCACTGATCACCAATGTAAGGAACATTCTTCTCACTGATCACCAATGTAAGGAACATTCTTCCCACTGATCACCAATGTAAGGAACATTCTTCCCACTGATCACCAATGTAAGGAACATTCTTCCCACTGATCACCAATGTAAGGGACATTCTTCCCACTGATCACCAATGTAAGGAACATTCTTCCCACTGATCACCAATGTAAGGGACATTCTTCTCACTGATCACCAATGTAAGGAACATTCTTCCCACTGATCACCAATGTAAGGGACATTCTTCTCACTGATCACCAATGTAAGGAGCATTCTTCCCACTGATCACCAATGTAAGGGACATTCTTCCCACTGATCACCAATGTAAGGGACATTCTTCCCACTGATCACCAATGTAAGGGACATTCTTCCCACTGATCACCAATGTAAGGAACATTCTTCCCACTGATCACCAATGTAAGGAACATTCTTCTCACTGATCACCAATGTAAGGAGCATTCTTCTCACTGATCACCAATGTAAGGAGCATTCTTCCCACTGACCACCAATGTAAGGGACATTCTTCTCACTGACCACCAATGTAAGGGACATTCTTCTCACTGATGACCAATGTAAGGGACATTCTTCTCACTGATCACCAATGTAAGGAACATTCTTCCCACTGACCACCAATGTAAGGGACATTCTTCTCACTGATCACCAATGTAAGGAACATTCTTCTCACTGACCACCAATGTAAGGAACATTCTTCTCACTGATCACCAATGTAAGGAACATTCTTCCCACTGATCACCAATGTAAGGGACATTCTTCCCACTGATCACCAATGTAAGGAACATTCTTCTCACTGATCACCAATGTAAGGAACATTCTTCTCACTGATCACCAATGTAAGGAACATTCTTCCCACTGATCACCAATGTAAGGAACATTCTTCCCACTGATCACCAATGTAAGGAACATTCTTCTCACTGATCACCAATGTAAGGGACATTCTTCCCACTGATCACCAATGTAAGGGACATTCTTCTCACTGATCACCAATGTAAGGAACATTCTTCCCACTGATCACCAATGTAAGGAGCATTCTTCCCACTGATCACCAATGTAAGGAACATTCTTCCCACTGATCACCAATGTAAGGAACATTCTTCTCACTGATCACCAATGTAAGGAACATTCTTCCCACTGATCACCAATGTAAGGAACATTCTTCCCACTGATCACCAATGTAAGGGACATTCCCTGAGACCGGAAAGTTATTTCAAGGGTTCCTCCATGGTGAAAATGTTGAGAAAGGCTGATGCGTAGGGTGGCCTTGGGTATTTGGTTATAGGTTTCCCAAATCTCATCCTCCATGAGAACCACAATATTTTCCATTTGTAAGATCTATGCTAGAGCACAGTACACACATTGAGGGGGGGGGGGGGAATTAAAAAAAAATAGAATTATCACTGAAGCATATTAAAATGTTGATCTATCAAGTCTCGGTCTTGTGGGCAGAAGCGTCCGCCGAAATCTGGAGAGAAGATGAGGAGACAGGATACCACATGTTCATATTTTAAACTTGTGGATTTGCAGTCACACATGGCTGGGAAGTTTGTATATTTCTGTACAAAACTCTACACGGCTGTGAGCGTTTGATCAGAGTCCCATCAAGGCTCGATGATTGCCCTCTTAATTTGTACTGTGTCAGCTGTAAAACGCGTGGAGCAGATGGGGGCGGCCGGGAGCGACCGCCGCTGGTTGCGTTTAAGGATAAGGAAGGAAAGGGGAGGTGGGGGGGGGTGGCAGTGTTAGGATGGCACATCCTGAACTGCTGTGCACGGTGGGAAAATGCAATTGTGGAATGGCCAGCCTTTCAATTACAAAGGATGTGGTTTGGGCTGATTGTGCCAAATGGAATACCGGTGCACCCCAAAGTGTAAACACCAGAGAAGTGCCCCTCTGTGTCGGTGGGGAAGCCGCAGATGTAGTGAGGATTGAGGCGTTGGTTATGCAAGGCTGTGTTCGAAGCTAGCAACAGATAGAGTGTATGCCTGATGTCTCGTATATATTCATTGTATGTTGGCTGATCTTTAGGAGTAGTGAGGAGAAGATATAAACATTGCAGACCTGCAAACCCCTCCAAGCGCTCTGACTCCACATTTGTCCTCATAGAAAGCCCAGCATCACATAATGCATTTCTAAATTTTAACATATTAATGTATATATTATATCTCCTATGTATATGTTGGATGATTTTAGGGCCACTGAGATGAAGATATAAACCGCTTTGCTGACCTGCATGCTCCTCCATCCTCTTTGACTCCACATTTGTCCTTATAGAAAGCCCAGCATCACATAATGCATTTCTACATGGTAATATTTTAATGTATACCTTGTATCTCATAAATACTGTACAGTGGCGGCTGGTGCTCAAAATTGTTGGGGGCACAAACAAACTAAAAATTTCTAAAAAAAAAAAACATCAATTGCAGCCACTGTGCCCATCAATTGCAGCCACTGTGTCCATCAAATGCAGCCACTGTGCCCATCAAATGCAGCCACTGTGCCCATCAAATGCAGCCACTGTGCCCATCAAATGCAGCCACTGTGCCCATTAATTGTAGCCACTCTAACCCCCCCGGGGGCATTTAACCAGCCCATCAAACACAGCCACTGTGCCCATCAAATGCTACCAGTGTGCCCATCAAACACAGCCACTGTGCCCATCAAATGCTACCAGTGTGCCCATCAAATGCTGCCACTGTGCCCATCAAATGCTACCAGTGTGCCCATCAAATGCTGCCACTGTGCCCATCAAATGCTACCAGTGTGCCATGAAATACTGCCACTGTGCCCATTGAATGCTGCCACTGTGCCCCCTGCCCGCTGTCTACCCGGCACTTACCCGGTCTCGGTGGGGCAGCAGGTGATGGCGGCGAGCGGTCTCCTCTATGCTCCTCGATGTCTTCTCCCGCACCCTCCTCCCGTCCTCTTCTATGATTGGACGCCTGATAGGCGTCCAATCACAGCGCCTGTCGTTTCAGCCAATCAGGTGATGGGTAACAGACTCGAGCACCTGATTGGCTGGGAGGCGGTTCAGTGGTGGGAAAGCGAATATTCATTCGCTTTTATAACACAGCTGGGTGAACTCAAAGCATGACGCCTGCTGTTCACCTTTTTTGACGCCAATGGCTCTAATCAGGTGCTTCAGAAAAAAAAAACTGCGTGCCAGGCCTTCTCATCCAACATCAGTGCCTGACCTCACAAATGCACTTCTGGAAGAATGGTCAAACATTCCCATAGACACCCTCCTAAACCTTGTGGACGGCCTTCCCAGAAGAGTTGAAGCTGTTATAGCTGCAAAGGGCGGGGCCAACTCAATATTGAACCCTACGGACTAAGACTGGGATGTCAATGTTCATGTGTGTGTAAAGGCAGGCGTCCCAATACTTTTGGTAATATAGAGTGTGTATGTGTGTGTGTGTATATATATATATGATTGATAGATATCTATTGATTTCTCCTTAAGTTTGTCCTTGTTGTACTTTTCTCTTCTACCACTAGGTGGCCGGGTACTTGGTGGTACTAGATATGAGAAGGGCAATGCAAGGTCAGGTTATGGGTATGTGGGGTATCTCAGCCAATGGGCAGGGGTTTTCTAGGATCCCTTGGCCTGCTGGGAGAACCTATATATTTGGGTGGCGTCAGGTGAACGATGTTCTGTGCCACCTGGACGGCTGTCTGGGTGGACGTGTGTTGTATTGTCTGGGGTACTATGCCGGAGATCGGGCCTATCCTGGGGGCATCTGGCTGCTAGGCTGTCTGAGGGTCTATCCAGATGCAGGAGAGCAGCGCAGGGTTGGAATTGCGGTACCCCCCCCCCCCTCCCGCCGCTCTCCGGTGCCCTCCGCTGTTTACCGGAGCCGTCCGCAGCGGCAGAGGCGATCGCGTCCTCTTGCCGGCTGGGTATGGAGAGAGACGAGTGAGGGGAAGATGGCCCCCCCACCCGTCTCCATATCATAGCAGGGCGGAAGTGACGTTAAAGCGTCACTTCCGCCCATACGTCTTAAAGGGACATTTTTTATTTTTTTTTTTAGAATGACATCATTTTTTTTTTTTATTGCATTTTAGTGTAAATATGAGATCTCAGGTCTTTTTGACCCCCAGATCTCATATTTAAGAGGACCTGTCATGCTTTTTTCTATTACAAGGGATGTTTACATTCCTTGTAATAGGAATAAAAGTCGGCCAAAAAAAAAAAAGAAAACAATTTTTTTTTAAAGCGCCCCGTCCCGACGAGCTCGCGCGCAGAAGCGGTACGCATACGTGAGCGGCGCCCGCGTATAGAAACGGTGTTCAAACCATACATGCGAGGTACCGCCGCGATCGTTAGAGCGAGAGCAATAATTCCAGCCCTAGACCTCCTCTGTAACTCAAAACATGCAACCTGTAGAATTTTTTTTAAACGTCGCCTATGGAGATTTTTTAAGGGTCAAAGTTTGTCACCATTCCACGAGCGGGCGCAACTTTGAAGAGTGACATGTTGGATTATCAATTTACTCGGCGTAACATCATCTTTCACATTATACAAAAAAAATTGGGCTAACTTTACTGTTTTGTTGTAATTTTTTAATTCATGAAACCCTTTTTTTTTTTTTTTATTATTGCGCAAATACCACGCAAAATAAAAAGTTATCTTTCACAATATTAAATTAAATAAAAAAATTGGGCTAACTTTACAATATTAAATTAAATAAAAAAATTGGGCTAATTTTACTGTTTTGTTGTAATTTTTTAATTCATGAAACCCTTTTTTTTTTTTATTATTGCGCAAATACCACGCAAAATAAAAAGTTATCTTTCACAATATTAAATTAAATAAAAAAATTGGGCTAACTTTACAATATTAAATTAAATAAAAAAATTGGGCTAATTTTACTGTTTTGTTGTAATTTTTTAATTCATGAAACCCTTTTTTTTTTTTTATTATTGCGCAAATACCACGCAAAATAAAAAGTTATCTTTCACAATATTAAATTAAATAAAAAAATTGGGCTAACGTTACAATATTAAATTAAATAAAAAAATTGGGCTAATTTTACTGTTTTGTTGTAATTTTTTAATTCATGAAACTGTTTTTTTTTAAATTATTGCGCAAATACCACGCAAAATAAAAAGTTATCTTTCACAATATTAAATTAAATAAAAAAAATTGGGCTAACTTTACAATATTAAATTAAATAAAAAAATTGGGCTAACTTTACTGTTTTGTTGTAATTTTATAATTCATGAAACCGTTTTTTTTTTAATTATTATTGCGCAAATACCACGCAAAATAAAAAGTTATCTTTCACAATATTAAATTAAATAAAAAATCGGGCTAACTTTACAATATTAAATTAAATAAAAAAATTGGGCTAACTTTACTGTGTTGTTGTAATTTTTTAATTCATGAAACCGTTTTTTTTATTATTGCGCAAATACCACGCAAAATAAAAAGTTATCTTTCACAATATTAAATTAAATAAAAAAATCGGGCTAACTTTACAATATTAAATTAAATAAAAAAATTGGGCTAACTTTACTGTTGTTCTATTTTTAAATTCAAAAAAGTGGTTTTTTTTTTTTCAAAAAAAGTGCGCTTGTAAGACCGCTGCGCAAATACGGTGTGACAAAAAGTATTGCAATGACCGCCATTTTATTCTCTAGGGTGTTAGAAAAAATAATAATAAATATAATAATAAAAAATAAAAAAAATAATATATATATATATATATATATAATGTTTGGGGGTTCTAAGTCATTTTCTAGCAAAAAAAAAATATTTTTAACTTCTTGTAAACACAAAATCTCAGAAAGAGGCTTGGGGCTTAAGTGGTTAAAAACGCTGTATATAGCTGGTTGCTAAGGAGTGGGCCAGGATGCCCCCCGCCACGTCCTTAACAACCGATGAGTCATTAGCTGATGTAAAAGAAAAAAATAAAATTGGCGGTTTTAAAAATTTGTGGAAAAAAATGGCCTGCTCCTTAGCAACCAGCTATATAAGAAAATTCCCGGAGAGAAAAGAAGATTCTCGGCCACAAAAATTCTTTTCTGTAGCAACATGAAGGCTTGGGTCGGCCGAATTTCGAAAATCAATGGTGGCATCATCGGATCCCAAAAAATAAAAATGAACTTTGAAAATAAAATTTGTTCGAAATTCGACCCGTGTTTGGCCTTCTTTACTCCATATTTGTCCTCCTAGGAAGCCCAGCATTACAATTCTACATTTCAATAGATACATTTTCCCACTTGTATGTCCTCTGATTCTCGGGGAGGTGAAGGTGCGTCTCCGCCAGGCTGGGGGTCTCCCAATCCTTCCTCGCGGGTTATTAATAAATAAAAAAAATAAAAAAATATGCGCAGGCAAAAACTTGCTGAGAAATGTTAATTATAGGTGGAATGCGAGGAGGATGCGATGGCGGCCGTCTCTCCCCTCCCTGAATGGAGATGAGCCGTGTTTGTTATCTCCACCGGGAGAAGACAACAGCTTTTTTTTATTTTTTTTATTTCTGGAATTAAACTTCACAAACTTTTCACATCTCTGCTTTGTGTCTCGGGAGGGCCGGAACGGGGGGGGGGGGGGGGGGGGGGGAGTAGACTCTTCTTGTGCAACAAAATTCCTCCGTTGCGACCGTTCTAAAGGCGAGCGGTCCCAATAAAACGCAGGAGGTTAGTTGCTGTTGTTTTTTGTTTTTTTTAAATATATATATAAAAAAAAAATTTATAAAAATATATACACTTTTTAAGAATATATAAGCAAATTTTTATACAATTAAAATATATATATATATATATATAAAGAACAATATAATATTATTATTATAATAATATTATTATTATTATATTGTTCTTTATATATATATATATATATATATATATATATATATATATATATATTTTTTTTAAATTGTATAAAAATTTGCTTATATATTCTTAAAAAGTGTATATATTTTTATATATAATTTTTTTTTTTAAATATATAAAAACTAACAACAACTAATCTCCTGCATTTTATTGGGACTGCTCGCCTTTAGAACGGTCGGAATGGAGGAATTTTGTTGCACATATTATATTATTTTATTTTTTATATGCATTTTTTTATGTGTGCTTATAGAATTTGTGTATAATTATATTATTATTTATATTATTATTATTATAATGTTATTATTATTATATTGTTCTTTTTATATATTTTTTTCAGGGAAGCCTATCACGCCTCCAACTAATCTTTTACCACTTCCATCAGCTCCTCCCCCTCAGTTACAACCTTTTGTACCACCTGCCCCACCCTATTAGATTGTAAACTCTTCTGATCAGGGCCCTCCTAATCCTCTTGTATTTTATTGTATTATAACTGTATTGTCTCCCTTTTATATTGTAAAGCGCTGTGTAAACTGTTGGCGCTATATAAATCATGTTTAATAATAATAATAATAATATAAAATGAATAATATAAAAAATATATAAAAATAATAATATAGAATATATACTTTTTTTTAAATATATATAAAATTTTTATATACTTTTTAAAATAAAAATGTATAAAATAATAATGTGATAATAATAATATATTTATATAATAATGATAATAATAATAATAATAATAATAATATAATTATACACACATTCTATAAAAATACATAAAAATGCATATAAAAATACAAATAAAATATATATAAAAACTATTTAATAATAATATTATAAGAAAAATATAATTATGCACACATTCTATCAAAAATACATAAATTACTAATAAAATATATAAAAATAATATGTAAAATAATATTATAAAAATATATAAAAACTTTTTTTTTTTAGAAAATATATAATAAACTTTTTTTTTAAAAATATATATATATATATATATATATATATATATATATATATATATATATATATAAAATATATAATTTTAATAATATTATAAGAATAATATGATATAATTATACACACATTCTATAAAAATACGTAAATATTTACTATAAAAAATACAAATAAAATATTTAAAAAATATATAAAAAAAATGATTCAATAATAGTATTATAAGAAAAATATAATTATGCACTCATTCTATAAAAAATGCATATAAAAATTACCAATAAAATCAATAAAAAGAATATAAAAAAATCTATAAAATAATAATATAAAAAAAAGTATTTTTTATAAAATATATATTTAACTTTTTTTTAAATATATTAAAAAAGATTATATAATTTTTTAAAATATTTTTTAATAATAATATTATAAGAATAATATAATATAATTATCCACACATTCTAAAAAAATGCATATAAAAAATACAAATAAAATATATAAAATATATATAAACAAATTATTCAATAGTAATATTATTCTTAACCCTATAAGAAAAATATAATTATGCACTCATTCTATAAAAAATGCATATACAAATTACCAATAAAATCTATAAAAATAATATAAAAAAATCTATAAAATAATAATATAAAAAGATATATAAAAATAATTTTTATAAAAAATATTTTAAACTTTTTTTTAAATATATTAAAAAAATCATATCTTATTTTAAATAAAAAAAATAATTTAATAATAATATTATAAGAATAATATAATATAATTATACACACATTCTATAAAAATACATAAACAATTCATATAAAAAAATACAAATAAAATATATAAAATAATAATAATATAAAATATATATATATATATATATATATATTTTAAATATATAAAAACATTTTATATAATGTTTTTTACAAAAAAATATATAAAACAAATAATAATATAATATAATTATACACAACGTAACAAATTTTATCGATTCTATAACAGGAATACACAGCAGGGTCCGGTCCCACAGATTGTCTCTCGGCCCCCCTGGCAGCGGAGGGGTTACAGCCGCCCCCCAATCCTCATCTCTCCAGCAGCGTTTGGTCCCTCGTATGTTTATCATGTAAAGCAGCAAGCACATTGCCGAGTGTATTTGTTTATCAGAGGCGGCTGTGGAGCTTCATCTCCCCATAGTGATGGATGTTCTGTTTTCTGTCTCTTCTTTCTGATCTGCCATCAGGGGAAAAGCTCGTCCTTCCTCCACCGAGGCCCCGGAGTGCAAGCTCTGGGGGCGAGTCATTTCATCCGGTCTCACAACATTTATTCAAAAACTGCTGCCTATAAAAACATTGATTATTCTGGGAACAACCGCTGAAATTTCAGATCAGTCTGGCGGTCAGTGGGGAACCAATTGCCTTCAGAAGTCACCTAATTAGTAAATAGAGTCCACCTGTGTGTAATTTAATCTCAGTAAAAATACAGCTGTTCTGTGAAGCCCTCAGAGGTTTGTTAGAGAACTTTAGTGAACAAACAGCATCATGAAGGCCAAGGAACACACCAGACAGGTCAGGGATAAAGTTGTGGAGAAGTATAAAGCAGGGTTAGGTTATAAAAAAATCTCCCACGCTTTGAACATCTCACGGAGCTCTGTTCAATACATCATCGGAAAATGGAAAGAGTATGTCACAATTGTAAACCTACCAAGACATGGCCGTCCACCTAAACTGACCGGGCCGGGCAAGGAGCGCATTCATCAGAGAAGCAGCCAAGAGGTCCATGGTAACTCTGGAGGAGCTGCAGAGATCCACAGCTCAGGGGGGAGAATCTGTCCACAGGACAACTATTAGTCGTGCTTCTCCACAAATCTGCCCTTTATGGAAGAGTGACAAGAAGAAAGACATTGGTGAAAGAAAGTCATAAGAAGTCCTGTTTGCAGTTTGTGAGAAGCCATGTGGGGGACACAGCAATCATGTGGGGGACACAGCAATCATGTGGGGGACACAGCAAACATGTGGGGGACACAGCAATCATGTGGGGGACACAGCAATCATGTGGGGGACACAGCAAACATGTGGGGGACACAGCAAACATGTGGGGGACACAGCAAACATGTGGAGGACACAGCAAACATGTGGGGGACACAGCAAACATGTGGGGGACACAGCAAACATGTGGGAGACACAGCAAACATGTGGGGGACACAGCAAACATGTGGGGGACACAGCAAACATGTGGGGGACACAGCAAACATGTTGGGGACACAGCAAACATGTGGGGGACACAGCAATCATGTGGGGGACACAGCAAACATGTGGGGGACACAGCAAACATGTGGGGGAAACAGCAAACATGTGGAGGACACAGCAAACATGTGGGGGACACAGCAATCATGTGGGGGACACAGCAATCATGTGGGGGACACAGCAAACATGTGGGGGACACAGCAAACATGTGGGGGACACAGCAATCATGTGGGGGACACAGAAATCATGTGCGGGACACAGCAATCATGTGGGGGACACAGCAAACATGTGGAAGAAGGTGCTCTGGTCAGATGAGACCAAAATTGAACTTTTTGGCCTAAAAGCAAAACGCTATGTGTGGGGAAAACTAACTCTGCACATCACCCTGAACACACCATCACCACTGTGAAACATGGTGGTGGCAGCATCATGTGGTGGGGATGCTTTTCTTCAGCAGGGACAGGGAAGCTGGTCAGAGTTGATGGGAAGATGGATGGAGACAAATACAGGACAATCTTAGAAGAAAACCTGTTGGAGTCTGCAAAAGACTTGAGACCGGGGGGGAGGTTCACCTTCCAGCAGGACAACGACCCGAAACATACAGCCAGAGCTACAATGGAATGGTTTAGATCAAAGCATATTCATGTGTTAGAATGGCCCAGTCACAGTCCAGACCTAAATCCCATTGAGAATCTGTGGCAAGACTTGAAAATTGCTGATCACAGACGCTCTCCATCCAATCTGACAGAACTTGAGATATTTTACAAAGAAGAATGGGCAGAAATGTCCCTCTCTAGATGTGCAAAGCTGGTAGAGACATCCCCAAAAAGACTTGTAGAGAAAGGGGGTTCTACAAAGTATTGACTCCGGGGGGCGCCATACAAATTCCCCCATCCCCCCACACTTTTCACATATTTATTTGTATCATTTATCATTTTCCTTCCACTTCACAATTAGGTGACACTTTGTGTTGGTCTATCACATAAAATCCCAATAAAATACATTTTACGTTTTTGGCTGTAACAACATGACAAAATGTGGGAAATGTCAAGGGGTATGAATACTTTTTCAAGGCACTGTATATCTCACACAAATGTACCAATGTATTGATGGTTATTTGCCGGCAGAAAGATTCTGAGTAAAAAACAAAAACAAAAATCCCCAAACTACACGCAACTATTTTTTCACCCATGTTCAAGAATCGGGTGATAACCCTCCACTCCTCCCTCATAACTGTATTTCTACACACTTGATCTTTGCTGCCGGCGCGGCGCCACCTGTCGACCATATGCTTGCTACATGTAAGTAGGAGGGTTTACCCCCTTCCCTTCTTTTATTTTCCCCCTTTCCTATATCTACTTTTTTATTTTGTTTCTTATCCCCGTATCCCTAGAACTCATTTACCGGCCCCCAATTTTTCTTTCAATTTTTTCAGACTAAATGCATCTGCTCCTGACGAGGCGAATAACCGCCGAAACGCGTCGAGCCAACGAGCCTTTTATTATCTTTGGTTCTCCTAGATGTGTTATGTTATTAGAACATGTTGTGATCCAATTGTCTTGTAGTACTCTCGTTAACTTATGTCTTTATATGGAGCCTTGTGGCCAAGATATATGTATAACTTATGTGATTTTAATAAAATGTACTTTTTTCTAAATATCCATTGTTCCACCTATGTGCTTCACTTAAAGTCCCAACTCGCCCCCTTTTTGTGACCACTCTACCACTATTCCTCCCACTGACACCAATGATGGGGCACTATTTCTCCCACTGACACCAATGATGGGACACTATTCCTCCCCACTGACACCAATGATGGGGCACTATTTCTCCCCACTGACACCAATGATGGGACACTATTCCTCCCCACTGACACCAATGATGGGACACTATTCCTCCCCACTGACACCAATGATGGGGCACTATTTCTCCCCACTGACACCAATGATGGGACACTATTCCTCCCCACTGACACCAATGATGGGGCACTATTCCTCCCACTGACACCAATGATGGGACACTATTCCTCCCACTGACACCAATGATGGGACACTATTCCTCCCCACTGATACCAATGATGGGACACTATTCCTCCCACTGACACCAATGACGGGGCACTATCCCTCCCACTGACACCAATGATGTGGCACTATTCCTCCCACTGACACCAATGACGGGGCACTATTCCTCCCACTGACACCAATGATGGGGCACTATTCCTCCCACTGACACCAATGATGGGGCACTATTCCTCCCACTGACACCAATGATGGGGCACTATTCCTCCCACTGACACCAATGATGGGGCACTATTTCTCCCCACTGACACCAATGATGGGACACTATTCCTCCCCACTGACACCAATGATGGGACACTATTCCTCCCACTGACACCAATGACGGGGCACTATCCCTCCCACTGACACCAATGATGGGGCACTATTCCCCTCACTGACACCAATGATGGGGCACTATTCCCCTCACTGACACCAATGATGGGGCACTATTCCCCTCACTGACACCAATGATGGGGCACTATTTCTCCCACTGACACTAACAGGGGAGGGCTGGGCCAGGAGGCAGGGTGGCAATTGCCTCCCAGGCCGCCCTAACTTATGTTCAAAATGGCCGGCAGCCGCTGCCCCCTACCATTTTCTTTTTTATTCTGGTCTAGGAAGTCGGGCCGGGGGCATGGCCATGGTGGCCGACCACTAGCTGTTGCATTCTGGGAGTTGTAGTCCGCGCTCAGGCTTCTGGTGGGTGGAAAACACAGCAGTGCAGAGGAAACTACAACTCCCTGGGACCGGATTCTTGGAAGCAGACAGAGGCAGGGCGTGCCAGGGAGTCGGGATGCAGGGCTGGGCGCTGGCTGCAACTAGTGATGAGCCGAACACCCCCGGGTTCGGTTCGCACCAGAACCCGCGAACGGACCGAAAGTTCGTACGAACATTAGAACCGTATTAAATACAATGGATGCGAACGTTCGAATTCTAAAGTGCTAATTATAACAACTATTATGCATGTTATTGTCCTAAAAAGGGTTTGGGAACCCGGGTTGTGCACCAGGGGACATGTATCAATGCAAAAAGAAGTTTTAAAAACGGTCGTTTTTCGGGAGCAGTCATTTTAATGATGCATAAAGTGAAAAAAAAAGTCAAATATTCCTTTAAATATCGTACCTGGGGGGTGTCTAAAGTATGCCTGTGAAGTGCCACGTGTTTCCCGTGTTTAGAACTGTCCCTGCACAAAATGACACTTCTAAAGGAAAAAAAAGCCATTTAAAACTGCTTGCGGCTTTAATGTAATGTCTGGTCCCGGTAATATGGATGAAAATCTTTAAGAAAAATGGCATAGCTACCCCATGACCCCCCCCCCCCCCCCCGACCCCAGCCCATTACCAGCCCCTTTGGGTCTTGTATGGATATTAAGGGGGACCCCGCACATAAAATAAAAAAGGCCCTATATACTCTGAACAGCCGTATACAGGCGGTGCATACAAGACAGGGACTGTAGGTTTGTTCTTATGTAGAATGTGTTTGTAATTTTGAACAGGTACATTGTTGAAGTGTAGCTCCAGACCAAAAATCTATTTTTAAACTTTTTGGAAAACATAGGTAAGGGTTATCACCCCTGTAACATTTGTTTTGCTGTCTGTGCCCCTGTTCAGAACATTTCACCTCACTTTCCGTCCCAATGACAACTGTTTTTGAAATGTGGTGTTTTTCTTGAAACAAGGATTGGTGATAAAGCATCAGTACAGATGAGACCCCTTTCTCCCATATTTATTCTTACAGGAGAGAATTTTCCTTCCAAGGGGTAGATTTCCTCTCACTTCCTGTTGTCTTCTTTCGTTTGCAAGTAGGAGTCGTTTGTAAGTTGGATGTTTGAAAGTAGGGACCTGCCGTATATAATCTGCAGAAATAGGCCCCTTAGTTGTTGGTGTTGGCACAACACTGTAAGCACTCACAGTTACTCTTGGTTGGTGCTGGAACGCCCTGCTGTCAACTATTATATCAGGAATTTTAATTACATATAATTGTTGAACAGTGGTAGTAAAAATTGGGCCTTTGATGGTGGTGCTGGTGCCACAACACTGTAAGCCCTGACAGTTACTCTTGGTGGGTGCAGCAATGGGCCCTGCTGTGAATTATTAGATCAAGAATTGTAATTGCATGCCCCTGTTGAACAGGGGCTGAAAAATTGGGCCTTTCGTGGTGGTGGTGGTGGTGGTGTTGCCACAACACTGTAAGCCCTCAGAGTTACTCTTGGTGGGTGCAGGAATGGGCCCTGCTGTGAATTATTAGATCAAGAATTGTAATTACATGCCCCTTTTGAACAGGGGCTGAAAAATTGGGCCTTTCGTGGTGGTGGTGGCGTTGCCACAACACTGTAAGCCCTGACAGTTACTCTTGGTGGGTGCAGCAATGGGCCCTGCTGTGAATTATTACATCAAGAATTGTAATTGCATGCCCCTGTTGAACAGGGGCTGAAAAATTGGGCCTTAGGCACTGGTGGCACAACACTACAACCCCTCACAGATACTGTACTTGGAGCACAGCAATGAGCCCTGTTGCAAAGTATTGCTTCAAAAATTGTAATGACACGCCCCTGTTAAACAGGGGCTGAAAAATTGGGCCTTAGGCACTGGTGGCACAACACTACAACCCCTCACAGATACTGTACTTGGAGCACAGCAATGAGCCCTATGGCAAATTATTGCTAAAAAAATTGTAAGTACACGCCCCTGTAAAACAGGGGCTGAAAAATTGGGCCTTAGCCACTGGTGGCGGCACCCATAAACAAAAATGATCTTCCAAGCTATCATCATCAATCGTATCATTGAGGACTCGGAGGAGGAGGATAGCCAGTCAACATAACAGCACAGGCACTCAGCATCAGCATCAGTCTTGAAGGGATGTGACATGTTAAAATCAATTAGTCTGTTATATCAGCATCAGGTGTGTGGTAGCTGGTGGTGATCCAAGACTGGTTCATCTTGATGAAAGTCAGTCGATCAACCGAGTCGGTGGACAGGCGCACCCTGTGATCCGTGACAAATCCTCCAGCAGCACTGAATGTGCGTTCTGAAAGAACGCTGGATGCAGGACAGGCCAGTAGCTCAATTGCATACTGTGCAAGCTCTGGCCAGTGATCCATCCTCAAGACCCAGTAAGCCAGAGGATTTTCGGTGGGGAAGGTGTCCAAGTCTGACCTTGCCCCTAGATATTCCTGCACCATGTTTATCAGACGCTGGCGATGGTTGCTGGAACCGATCATACTTTGGGGCTGCGGACTAAAGAATTGTCTGAACGCATCGGTCAGACGGCCACCTTCCCCACCGCTCCTTCTTTGACTGGCCGAAGCCTCAGCAACTCGTTGTCCAGGACCAGGAGTTTGTAACCTCCCAGTCTCTGGGAACGCGTTGCACAGACCTTTCTGCAAGGCCTCCCGGAGTTGTCTCATCCTCTGCTCCCTCTGCGACGGTAACATAAGGTCCGCAACCTTACCCTTGTACCGTGGATCAAGGAGAGTGGCCAGCCAGTAATGGTCCCTCTCCTTGATCCGAAGAATACGAGGATCCTTCCGCAGACTTTGCAGGATCAGGGAGGCCATGCAGCGTAGGTTTGCTGAGGCATTCGCTCCGGAGTCCTCTGGGTCACTAAGGACGACATGATCCGCAGTCACCTCCTCCCAGCCACGTACAAGTCCACTGGTTTCTTGGGACTGTAAATCATCCCTAAAAGACTGCTGCTGATGATGCTGAGTGCCAGCCTCCACCTCCATGCTGACACAATCCTCCTCCTCCTCCTCCTCTTCCTCTTCCTGTGCGATGGGTGGGACAGAAGGAACACTGTCTGGGTAAAGGGGGCCTTGAGAGGCAAGGAAGTCCTCCTCTTCCTGCCTCTGTTCTGCCTCAAGTGCCCTGTCCATTATTCCACGCAGCATGTGCTCCAACAGGTGGACAAGAGGTACAGTGTCACTGATGCATGCACTGTCACTGCTCACCATCCTCGTGGCCTCCTCAAATGGTGCCAGGACAGTGCATGCATCCCTGATCATGCCCCACTGGCGTGGAGAAAAAAAACCAAGCTCCCCTGACCCTGTCCTGGTGCCGTAGTCGCACAGGTACTCATTGATGGCCCTCTGCTGCGTGTGCAGCCGCTGCAGCATGGCCAACGTTGAGTTCCACCTGGTGGGCATGTCACATATAAGGCGGTTCTTGGGCAGGTTCAACTCCTTTTGCAGCTCAGCCAGGCGAGCACTGGCATTATAAGATCTGCGGAAATGCACACAGACTTTCCTGGCCTGCCTCAGGACATCCTGTAAGCCCGGGTACCTGCCCAAGAACCGCTGCACCACCAGGTTAAGGACGTGAGCCACACAGGGCACATGGGTCAGTTGTCCCTGTCGAAGGGCGGAGAGGAGGTTGGTGCCATTGTCGCAAACCACCATTCCTGGCTTAAGCTGGCGTGGCGTCAACCACCTCTCGGCCTGGCCCTGCAGAGCAGACAGGACCTCTGCCCCAGTGTGGCTTCTGTCCCCCAAACACACCAGCGCAAGCACGGCATGGCATCTTTTTGCCTGCGTACTTGCGTAGCCCCGTGAACGGCTACGGAGCACCGCTGGTTCATAGGACAAACCACAGGAAGAGGCCATGGAGGAAGAAGAAGAGGAGGGGGTGGAGGAGAGAGGTGTGTCACAACCAGTAGTAGCATTTTGGAGGCGTGGCTGTGGAACAACCTCCAACACTACTGCACCTTGTCCTGCATCCTTCCCAGCTGCCAAAAGAGTGACCCAATGGGCCGTGAAAGAAAGGTAACGTCCCTGTCCATGCCTGCTGGACCATGAGTCAGCGGTAATATGCACCTTACCGCTGACCGCCCTGTCCAGCGAGGCCAAGACATTGCCTTCCACATGCCGGTAGAGAGCCGGAATAGCCTTCCGTGAGAAAAAGTGGCGTTTGGGAACCTGCCACTGAGGAACCGCACATTGCACAAACTCACGGAAGGGGGCCGAGTCTACCAACTGAAAAGGCAGCAGTTGAAGCGCTAGCAATTTAGCCAAGCTAGCATTCAACCGCTGGGCATGTGGATGGCTGGGAGTGAACTTCTTTCGACGGTCCAGCAGCTGGGGCAGGGAAATTTGCCTGCTAGAATCGGACGTCGGTGTACTGCTAGCAGAGTGGCCGCAAGTACTTGGCTGTGACACACCTAATTCTACACCTTCATTCCTCTCAGTGCATGTTTCAGAGAGGACTGAAGTTATAGTGGGGTTGGAGATCCCAGCTGATGCGGTGCAAGGAGAGGTCCGCTTTGTTCTTTGGTGTGGGTCTTTGAGGTAGGCTTGCCAACGAGCTGCATGGCAGGTCAACATATGTCTGGTCAGGCATGTGGTACCCAAGCGGCTGATGTTTTGGCCACGCGATATACGCTTGAGACATATGTTGCAAACAGCAGCTGTGTGATCTGATGCACTAGCCTCAAAAAAGGCCCACACCAAGGAACTTTTTGAATGACGGGCAGAGGCAGCGCCCTGCACAGGCGGAGCTCTGCGGTGTGATTCCGTCGGTGTGCTGCTCTTACGCTGGCCACCAAAGGGCATCCTGCCTCGTTGGAGATGTGCCTCCTCCTCATCCTCCTCCTCCTCTCTCCTATTAGGCACCCACGTGGAGTCAGTGACCTCATCATCCCCTCCCTCCTCATCACTGGAGCCAATCTGGCAGTATGCTGCAGCTGCTGGAACATGACTGCCAGATTGGTGTCCTTCTTGAGCATCCCCTCTGTCTGCTCTCACGCTACTGCCTTCCTGTAGCTGGGTTTCATCATCAGATCCTTCCAAACGCTGGGCATCCTCCTGGAGCATGTACCCAACACTGTGCTCAAACAGTTCGGGGGACTCCTCAGGAGGAGGACATGGTGGGTCTAGGGAAGGAGTGACTGATGATGAGTCTGACATTGATACCAGGGAAGAGGACGCTTTGGCAGCTGCTTTGCCAGTACCCTGAGCCTGGGTGAGAGAGGATGAGGAGGAGGAGGAGGGCTTGGTCATCCACTCTACCAAGTCTTCGGCATGATGTGGCTCAACATGTCCAGCTGCCGAAAAGAAGGACAAGCGTGTCCCATGGCCATGTGCTGATGACAATGCACCGCGTCCACGACCAGCACTGTTGCCCCCAGACACAGAGCCTGCTTGCCCTCTTTTATTGCCTCCTGACTGTCTGCCTCTCCTTGTTTGCCTTCCAGACATTCTAATAGATGGCCTGCAGGGAGATGGGAAAAAAGCAATAAGGGCTACCTTCAGGTGTCCTTCTCTGTCCCTTTACTTAAGGATTTCTAAATATGGTTCAGGATGATTGCTTTCGCACAGAATAGCACAACGACAATTTCCCTGACTGTCCAAAAAACAAGGATTTCAAAGATGGTTGATGAGGAATGCTTTAGCACACTATAGCACAAGGAGAATTCACTCACTGTCCTTCCCTGTCCCTGGAAACAAGGACTTGCACAGTGAAAGAAACTGACACTCTCCCTACCTAGAGTTTTCTGTCCCTAGAAAAAATGTTTTTTTTAAGCACACTATAGCACAAGGAGAATTCACTCACTGTCCTTCCCAGTCCCTAGAAACAAGGACTGGCACAGTGAAAGAAACTGACACTCTCCCTACCTAGAGTTTTCTGTCCCTAGAAAAAAATGTTTTTTTTAAGCACACTATAGCACAAGGAGAATTCACTCACTGTCCTTCCCAGTCCCTAGAAACAAGGACTGGCACAGTGAAAGAAACTGACACTCTCCCTACCTAGAGTTTTCTGTCCCTAGAAAAAAATGTTTTTTTTAAGCACACTATAGCACAAGGAGAATTCACTCACTGTCCTTCCCTGTCCCTGGAAACAAGGACTTGCACAGTGAAAGAAACTGACACTCTCCCTACCTAGAGTTTTCTGTCCCTAGAAAAAATGTTTTTTTTAAGCACAATATAGCACAAGCACAAAACACACTGACACTCTCCCTACCTATCCTTCTCTTTCCCTAAACTAAAGGAATCCAGGTTAAGCAAGAAAGAAATAAAAGTCACTGTCCCTGCCTATGCTGCTCTATCCCTGCTCCGGAACACACTATACTAGGCCGCCGTGCTGGCGGCCTTTTATAGTGTGGGGCGTGTACTAAACACCCTCAGCAATAATTGGCCACAGGCATCCTGCCTGTGGCCAATCATTGCTCTCCTCGCTGCCGGCGCTGTGATTGGCCAAGCATGCGGGGTCACAGTGCATGCTTGGCCAATCACAGCGCCTGGATGACACTGCGATGGCGTAGTGCATTGTGGGCCGTTCGCGTCACTCGAATTTGGCGCGAACGGCCCAAATCGTTCGATCTTCGTCGAACGATCGAACAGCCGATGTTCGAGTCGAACGTATGTTCGACTCGAACACGAAGCTCATCCCTAGCTGCAACTTGACCCCAGGATCAGGAGCGTTACCCCCCCAGGAAACCGTGGCGTGCAAGGACCAGCTAAGCTGAGATCGCTGAGGCGAGAGACCCTGACACCCCTAACTGACCCCCCATCTCCCCCACCATACACCCCATGTAACCTGCCCCAGTGATCAGGCTGCATTGATGGGCACTGAAGTTGGCTGCACTGATGGGCACTGGTGAGGCTGCATTGAAAAACCAGGTGGGCCATGGATGGTGAGCTGATTCGGCAGTTCAATGGGCCACTTAACTGGACTTGCCCCCCAGGCCTAAGGCTACCAGCCCTCCCCTGGACACTAATGATGGGGCACTATTCCTCCCACTGATACCAATGATGGGGCACTATTGCTCCCACTGACACCAATGATGGGGCATTATTCCTCCAACTGACACCAATGATGGGGCACTATTCCTCCCACTGACACCAATGATGGGGCACTAATCCTCCCACTGATACAAGTGATGGGGCACTATTCCTCCCACTGACAGCAATGATGGGGCACTATTCCTCCCACTGACACTAATGATGGGGCACTATTCCTCCCACTGATACCAATGATGGGGCATTATTCCTCCCACTGATACCAATGATGGGGCACTATTTCATCCACTGATACCAATGATGGGGCATTATTCCTCCCACTGACACCAATGATGGGGCATTATTCCTCCAACTGACACCAATGATGGGGCACTATTCCTCCCACTGACACCAATGATGGGGCACTATTCCTTCCACTGATACAAGTGATGGGGCACTATTCCTCCCACTGACAGCAATGATGGGGCACTATTCCTCCCACTGACACTAATGATGGGGCACTATTCCTCCCACTGACACTAATGATGGGGCACTATTCCTCCCACTGATACCAATGATGGGGCACTATTCCTCCCACTAATACCAATGATGGGGCATTATTCCTCCCACTGATACCAATGATGGGGCACTATTTCTCCCACTGACACCAATGATGGGACACGATTTCTCCCACTGACACCAATGATGGGGCACTATTCCTCTCATTGACTCCAATGATGGGGCACTATTCCTCTCATTGTCACCAATGATGGGGCACTATTCCTCCCACTGACACCAATGATGGGGCACTATTCCTCCCACTGACACTAATGATGGGGCACTATTCCTCCCACTAATACCAATGATGGGGCATTATTCCTCCCACTAATACCAATGATGGGGCACTATTTCACCAACTGACACCAATGATGGGGCACTATTCCTCCCACTGATACCAATGATGGGGCATTATTCCTCCCACTGATACCAATGATGGGGCACTATTCCTCCCACTGACACCAATGATGGGACACTATTTCTCCCACTGACACCAATGATGGGGCAATATTCCTCTCATTGACACCAATGATGGGGCACTATTCCCACTGGCACCAATGATAGGGCACCATTCCTCCCAATGATGGGGCACTATTCCTCTCATTGACTCCAATGATGGGGCACTATTCCTCTCATTGGCACCAATGATGGGGCACTATTCCTCCCACTGACACCAATGATGGGGCACTATTCCTCCCACTGATACCAATGATGGGGCACTATTCCTCTCATTGACACCAATGATGGGGCACTCTTCTTCCCACTGATACCAATGATGGGGCACTATTCCTCTCATTAACACTAATGATGGGGCACTATTCCTCCCACTGACACCAATGATGGGGCACTATTCCTTCCACTGACACCAATGATGGGGCACTATTCCTCCCACTGACACCAATGATGGGGCACTATTCCTCCCACTGACACCAATGATGGGGCACTATTCCTCCCACTGACACCAATGATGGGGCACTATTCCTCCCACTGACACCAATGATGGGGCACTATTCCTCCCACTGACACCAATGATGGGGCACTATTCCTTCCACTGACACCAATGATGGGGCACTATTCCTCCCACTGACACCAATGATGGGGCACTATTCCTCTCATTAACACCAATGATGGGGCACTATTCCTCCCACTGACAACAATGATGGGGCACTATTCCTTCCACTGACACCAATGATGGGGCACTATTCCTTCCACTGACACCAATGATGGGGCACTATTCCTCCCACTGACACCAATGATGGGGCACTATTCCTCCCACTAATACCAATGATGGGGCACTATTCCTCCCACTAATACCAATAATGGGGCACTATTCCCTCCACTGACACCAATGATGGGGCACTATTCCTCCCACTGACACCAATGATGGGGCACTATTCCTCCCACTGACACCAATGATGGGGCACTATTCCTCCCACTGACACCAATGATGGGGCACTATTCCTCCCACTGACACCAATGATGGGGCACTATTCCTCCCACTGACACCAATGATGGGGCACTATTCCTTCCACTGACACCAATGATGGGGCACTATTCCTCCCACTGACACCAATGATGGGGCACTATTCCTTCCACTGACACCAATGATGGGGCACTATTCCTCCCACTGACACCAATGATGGGGCACTATTCCTCCCACTGACACCAATGCTGGGGCACTATTCCTCCCACTAATACCAATGATGGGGCACTATTCCTCCCACTAATACCAATGATGGGGCACTATTGATCTTTTATTGAAAAGAATCAAGCAACCAATTTTTATACAAAAGTAAAAAACAAAACCATAGTACAAAACTTCAACAGAAAACAAAGGAATACACATCCATGTTCAGAATATATACAATATATACATAATCCACTACCAAAACATCCCTAGAAAACTATCTACATAAAGCAGCAGAGAGGGCCTAAGAGGCACAACCCATCACCTATGTACGCAGCCATTTATCAAAAATGCATCAAAAATACTGATAATCTAGGGTGATAAGAGACAGACAGCCACACCCGGGAAAGAGACTCCTGGCAGTCAGGGAGGCTTGAAACCCCTCCACGCCTTCAACCAAGCCCCCCGACCCCGCTTGTCTCTCTCAAGCTCCCGAATCTTCCCCACCTCATGCAAAATGTCACACACCACCACCTCAACAGGAAGGAGTTTTTGCCGAATGCTGACCTGACACCGTGCGTTCCAGGTGAAATAACGGACTACTAGGCTAACTAAAAAAAGTGTATCCAAACAAAAAACTCCACCGGTATTGAATGCTCCGTACACCCACTCAGCATAACCCAGCCTGGAGAGGAAAGGGACACCGAGGGCCCACCCCACCTGTTTGTACACCTCTATGTTAAAAGGGCAATGAAGCAGAAAATGATCCATAGTCTCCTCCTCATCTGCACACTCCTCCCGAGGACAGCTACGATCCATCCCACTGCGGAATTTCAAATTGCCCCGAACATAGAGCTTCCCATGGAAGCACAACCAGGCCAGATCCCTAAATTTAGGGGGTACTCTATCCAAATTAATCAGTCTTAACCCCGCCCTCAAAACTGGGCCCGGGCAATCCCTTAAGGCCAGTGGGTCATGAAAGACTTTGCTCAAGACTCGACTCATAAGGACTTTCCTTGGAACCGATCTGAGATCTTCAGCCGACAATCGCCACTGCCGCAGTAACTTCAGGCACGGAGCGACATAGGCTGGTAGCTGACCACGATGACCCCTGCGATTCTTCACTTGGCCACCTTCTTCCCAAAGTCGTAGAAAAGGCCTAAACCAAGATCTAAATATGCCTACCCATCCAGGAGGTTCCACTGCAAGCATATTACCAATGTTAAACTTTAGAAATAGCAGTGAAAAGAAAAGAACTGGGTTGACCATACCTAAGCCACCCTCCCTCCTGGATAGGTAGGTGACATTCCTCTTGATGGGGTTCAGTCTGTTCCCCCACAGCATCTGGAAGAACACACTACTGACCCTAGCATAGAGAGACACTGGCAAGATGCAGACAAAGCTGACATACAAGAAGATCGGAATCAGGTAAGTCTTAATCAGATCAACCCTTTCCCTCATAGATAACTTCCATCTCTTCCAGCTGACCACCTTAGTATTGGCAATTTCCAGTCTGCCTTCCCAGTTTTTGAGGCCATAATCGCCGGGTCCAAATTCAATGCCTAGTATCTTAATTCTTTCCTGGGGCACTGGAAAGGTGTCCGGGAGATCAAAACCCTCACCATCCTTTCCCATCCAGAAAACTTCAGTCTTTTCCTGATTGATCTTGGAGCCTGATGCTTCAGAATACCGTGATGTCAGAGAGACCACCTCCTCCGCTTCATCCGTCCCAGTGACAATCACCGACACATCATCCGCATAGGCAACAACCCTCAATGGCGGCTCACCCGGGAGCCCCACTGGTACCCCACACAACATGCCGCTCTCTAGCCTCCTGACGAAGGGGTCGATTGCAAACACATAGAGCAGGGGACTCAGGGGACAACCCTGGCACACCCCGGAGCCAACCCCAAAGGACTGTCCAACCCAACCATTAACAAGAGGGAAGCTTTCTGCCCCCTTATACAAGACTTTCAGCCAATCGACAAAACCACCCGGCAGACCGTACTTACTAAGGAGCAACCACAGGTACTCATGGTTAACACGATCAAAAGCCTTTGCCTGATCCAATGTCAGCAAATACTTTCCCCAGCCTGCAGCCCTGCACCGCTCCAAGGCCTCCCGGGCAGCTAAAACCGCTGTGAAGGTGCTCCTACCCTGGACTGAACAGTGCTGATGGCGAGAAAGCAAAGACTCTGCCACTGACGATAGGCGCCAGAAAAATATCTTTGCCAGTATCTTTCTATCGACATTAAGAAGGCTGATGGGGCGCCAATTCTCAATCATCGAAGGATCTTTACCCTTTGAAAGAAGAATCACAGCCGAGTGCCTCATGGAAGGGGAAAGCACCCCCTCAGCAAGGCAACTGTTAAAAACCTCTACCAAATGCGGGGCCAGAATAGACTTAAAGGCTTTGTAAAACTCAGCCGTCAAGCCATCCGGTCCAGGCGACTTTTTGATGGCAAGCTGTTCAATTGCCCTCATCACCTCTTCGACTGTGATCTCCTCTGTCAAATTCATCAATGGAACATCTCCACCATTTAGACCTGGAGTAGAGTCCAAAAAGCTTTCCATCTTGTCACGAGCAAGCTCTTTCCTCCCAAGAAGGTCGGCATAAAAGGACCTCACGACCTCCAGAATCCCTGACCTGGACTTTGTCAAGGAACCTGTACTGTCCTTAAGGCCAACGACCGTTTTAACAGCTACACCTTGTTTGCAGTTCTGGTAAGGGTCAGGCGAGTGGTACTTCCCATAGTCCCTCTCCAGAACCAAAGAGGCATGCCGGTCATATTGACACTTCCTGAGAAGGAGTTTCACTTCGGAGATTGCCCCAGGATCTCCTCCTCTCGAGACAAGAATATCCAGCTTCCTCCGTAAACGTTGGTAGGTCATGTATTTATTAAACTGATTTCTATTGGCTAGGCCCCTGAAGAATCCAGCGATCCTCTTTTTGGTCAGCTCCCACCACTCAGCCTTGCTGCTACAAAAGTCCAGGATGGTCACCTGTGCCTGAAAGAATTCCTCAAAGGATTGTCTAACATGTTCTTCCTTGAGTAGTGTCGAATTTAATCTCCAGATGCCCTTGCCCCTCTGAGGGGCGTCTGAAGCATTCAGTACCACAGATAGCATACAGTGATCAGAGAACTCTACTGCCTGCACCACTGGGGGCGAGAAAGCAGAGGCCTCCTTCAAAAAAAAACTATCTATCCTACTCTGACTATTACCACGATGAAAAGTGAACCCGGTGTCATCTGGGAGGTGCTTAATGTGCACATCCACAAGACCAGCATCCCTAACCATACTATTTAAAAAAACGCTATCATATCCCAGCCTGTCCTTGAAGTCCTTCCTGTCCTTGGGCCTAGTTATTGTATTAAAGTCACCTCCAAAGACCACTTGCCGGGATGTAAAAAGAAATGGCTTGATCCTTGTAAAAAGGCATTTCCTGTCCCACTTTGTGTGCGGCCCATAAACATTGATTAGGCGCAGGTCCTGCCCTCCCACAAGGACGTCTAAGACCATACATCTCCCAATCTCCACCTCAATAACCCGCCGGACAGTTACCATGCCGGTTTTAAACAACACCGCCACACCGCCGTAAGGCTCGGCCGCAAGAGACCAGTAAGATGGACCATACCTCCACTCTCTCTTGGCCATATGAATATCTGCCAAGGAGGTGAGCCTAGTCTCTTGCAAAAATAAAATTTCAGCATCTAATTGGCTGAACAAAAAGAAGGCCATAGAACGAGCTCTTACTGACTTAATGCTGGCGACATTAATTGTCACCACTTTTAACGGAGGGGGAACCGCCATTTGGGTTATTGGGTGGATTGCTTCTTAGCTCCCCTCTGCTGCTCATCACCAGAAGCCTCTCTCTTTCTAGAGGCCGCCTCAAAGTCCATTTCAGAATCGGAACTTCTCTCAGAAGAAGCTCCGGATGAAGAAATATCCCACTTGGAGGACCTATGACGGCTGGAGACAGGAACCGGAGCTTCCCGTCCCCGTTCCGTCCTCACCGCCTGCCTCTTCCGCCTCCCAACCTTCCTTCTCTCTTCCAGGTACTGCAGGTCAGCCTCAGAGATGCCCTCATCTCTTACTTTTTTCTTTAAAGTCTTTCTAGAAGACTTCTTTACAGAGGAAGAAGCAACCTTTTTAGTACACGCTGGTGGGGGGGGGTGATCCCTTTAAGTCAGACTCAGGAGGGGTAGACTCCTGGGGGGTAACTGACTCGGGGGGCACAGACTTGGAAGGTTCTGACACAAGAGGAGAGGGTACAGTAGGCTGGGGGGACACAGAGACAGAAACAGAAGGAGTACTTACAGACACAGGAGGGGTGGCCACAGGAACTGGAGAGGGATCCTGAGCAGGACCGGGGGAGGGGGTCACCGCAGAGGAGGATGGTACACCAGGGGTCTCACCCTCCATCCTGTCCAGCCTTGACATGTCATCTACTACCTCCTTCTCCATATTGTGCCAGGCTTCAGGACACCTGCTGTAGGGGTGGCCAAGGCGCAGGCACAGGTTGCACCTGATCTTCCTGGTACAGTCCTTAGCCAAATGACCCTGACCCCGACACACTGAACACATCAAGGCTGAACAGGAGGAGCTCAAGTGCCCCTTTTCTCCACAGCGGTGACACAGCTTCGGCTGACCAGGGTAGAAAACAGTCATCCTATCCCTCCCTATGAAAGCTGAGGAGGGCAGGTGACGGACAACATTCCCATCCCTGGCCAACCTGACTGTTACCGACCATCCCCCAGTCCAGATGTTACGCTCATCATGGATTTTATTAGGTTTGGTCAAAACCTCCCCATAGTTCCTTAACCAGACCTCTAGATCCCGAGCAGGAACACTCTCATTGGTCAGGATAATGGTAATTTTTTTTACTGTTGACCTCTGAGAAACCGCAACTGGGACCAGACCTTCCCATTCAGGTCTTGACCTGCACCGAGCCTCATATCGCTCCCAGAACAGGTCAAGACCCTCTGGCCTGGTGAAACTAACCATATAGTCCCTTGTCCCAGCTACGTGTATAAAGGCATACAGGTAATTTGCACCAAAACCCATCTCCAATATCATATCTACCACCGCACGCCGTGCTGGAGGGATGGCACCACCTTCCCATTTCAGAATAACTACATTCCGTCTGGGACCCCCAGCAGAAGCCAGAGACCCAAGACCAGATCCTGGGGCGCTCAAAGTGGCAGCTTGTAGGGGAAAACCCCGCTTGGGAGCGGGACTACCAGGAGCAGAGTGTGCCACCTCTGCAAATGTAGGTTTCTCAGGGCCAAGGGCCCACACTGAAGTCACATTAGTCTGCACATTATCTGCATGAACAGAGTTGGTAGGATTGTCCATCACACTTGTACTGGGACCATTGTTCATCACACGTGTACTGGGACCATTGTTCATCACACCTGAACTGGGAGGATTTTTTTCAGCCACACACACATTCCCATCAGCAATAGTCACAGTTGCTGCAATACCAGTTGTCTCCTGATGCTGCACTGTAGAGCCCTCAGCAGCAGTGGGGCAAACAGCTTTGGACTCAGCCAAAGAAAGGTTAATGGGCTCTTCTGACACTTGCAGTTCATTTACAGAAATGACATTTTTTGAATGCAAACCTTGCTGCATTGCAGCCTCAGCAGGCACAACATTGTCATTAGGCACATTATCAGTCATGGTGCTAGATGGCACAAAAACAGTCTTATCCACAACATGGGACTTAGCAGGCTTTACTTTATCAGGTACATCATCAGTAATGTCTTCCTCATTAAATATCATCTGATTCCCCCGCATAGGAGACTCCATTACCTGGATGGCCCTTAGCATGCCTCCTGAGTCCTGGGAAGGCCTGGGGCTTCTTACCTCTCCCTGGGGGGGGCAGGGGGTCAGAACTGGGGGGTCTCCTCCTCCTCCACCTCCATCTTTGTCACCCTTCCAAACCTCTTGTCGTTGCAAAACTTCTCTCTAAAGGGCCCATCTCTGCCTTCCATCATGGCCACGATGGTCTCCTGATGATCCACACGGACCTTGGCCAGCTGGATTTCCGGATCCATGGATCCCCGTTTCTGGCTATGTAAGCCCTCACGTTGCCTTCGCAGGCGCTTCAACTCCGCTCTCAGCTTGTAGAGCTTGTCCCTCTCCCTGTTCAGGACCTTAATCCCGGCCACCACTCGCTCCCGAATGGCCTCCGAGCCTTCATCCTCACCAGGGGTAGAGAGATCAGCTTGTGCAGAGGAAGGCAGTTCACCTGATGGCCCAGGAGATGGCTGGGAGCCTCCAGCAGGAGACGCCCTACTGGCCTCCATGGCCTCCCCAGAAAGGGGGCCAGGGAGCTGGGATAGATTTCACCACCACTCCCCTCTCACAGAGCAGCTTCAGAGACACCTTCCTCCTGACACACCTGTGCTCCAATGATGGGTGGGGCACTATTCCTCCCACTGACTCCAATGCTGGGGCACTATTCCTCCCACTGACACCAATGATGGGGCACTATTCCTCCCACTAATACCAATGATGGGGCACTATTCCTCCCACTGACACCAATGATGGGGCACTATTCCCTCCACTGACACCAATGATGGGGCACTATTCCTCCCACTGACACCAATGATGGGGCACTATTCCTCCCACTGACACCAATGATGGGGCACTATTCCTCCCACTAATACCAATGATGGGGCACTATTCCTCCCACTAATACCAATGATGGGGCACTATTCCCTCCACTGACACCAATGATGGGGCACTATTCCTTCCACTGACACCAATGATGGGGCACTATTCCTCCCACTGACACCAATGATGGGGCACTATTCCTCCCACTGACACCAATGATGGGGCACTATTCCTCCCACTGACACCAATGATGGGGCACTATTCCTTCCACTGACACCAATGATGGGGCACTATTCCTCCCACTGACACCAATGATGGGGCACTATTCCTCCCACTAATACCAATGATGGGGCACTATTCCTCCCACTAATACCAATGATGGGGCACTATTCCCTCCACTGACACCAATGATGGGGCACTATTCCTTCCACTGACACCAATGATGGGGCACTATTCCTCCCACTGACACCAATGATGGGGCACTATTCCTCCCACTGACACCAATGATGGGGCACTATTCCTCCCACTGACACCAATGATGGGGCACTATTCCTTCCACTGACACCAATGATGGGGCACTATTCCTCCCACTGACACCAATGATGGGGCACTATTCCTCCCACTAATACCAATGATGGGGCACTATTCCTCCCACTAATACCAATGATGGGGCACTATTCCCTCCACTGACACCATTGATTGGCATAATTTATTTTGTGTTAGGGTTAGTGTGTTTAGTTGTTTATTTTGTTATTGGTATTATTATTTATATATTTTTTTTTAAGAGTTAGGGTTTAAGGTTAGAGGTGAGCTATGTATTTATTATTACATAGTATTCAGTTACTGTATTTATTAATATTTATGATTATTTGGATTTATTTGTGTATTCATTGTACATTTATTTAATAATATTATTACTATTATTATTATTGTTAGTAGTAGTATATTAACACCCTAAGAAAAATAAATAATAAATAATCCTAACCTTTACTTTACATTAACCCCTTACCCTAAATAATAATAAAAAATAATAATAATAATAATAATAATAATAAAAAAATAAATAAAAGCTAATGGAACTGAAAAGCATAGCAACACATGATGCAACAGATGTTAATTGGCTAATAAAAAAAATGGTAACGCTCAAAAACGCTGTATAAAAATGTGAAAGTTGAACATAAAAAAAGTGCCAAAATCGCGCCTTAAAAAGCGCTGGAAAACGCTCAAAGCTCAGGTGTGAATGCAGCCTCATGCCTCGTACACACGATCGGATTTTACTGTCGGAATTCCGTTCAAGCTTGTCTTGCATACACACTGTCACACCAAACTCCGACCGTCTACAACGCGGTGACGTACCACACTACGACGAGCCGAGAAAAATGAAGTTCAATGCTTCCGAGCATGCGTCGACTTGATTCCGAGCATGCGTGTTTTTTTTCTTCTTTGTCGGAGTTCCATACAGACAAACGGAATTTCCGATAGGAATTTTTTCCATCGGAAAAAAAAGAGAACATGTTTTCTTTCTAAATTCCGACGGAAAAAAGAAAGTTCCGGTGGGGCCCACACATGGTCGGAATATCCGATGAAAAAATTCCGTCTGACTTTTTTTTCATCGGAAATTCCGATCGTGTGTACGGGGCATAAGATGCCATTCCTATGAATGGCATTGCTTCGCACCATTGCAATACATGTGCTTTGCGGTAAAGTAAACGATATCGCAACCAGATGCTGCGAATAGGCCCTAACTGTTATGCCGTGCAGGGATTTTGGGGCCCCTTACACAGCTTCAGGCATGGGCCCCCTGGAGCAGAGGAGAACCGGGGGGGGGGGCAGCCGCAAATTGAGAAGTGGGGGGGGGTGCTGCCGCCGCAAATTGTTGAGGTCGGGGGGGGCTTTGGGTGCTGACGGACAAAGAAAGAACAAAAAAAAAAAAGGGGGGGTTGCCATCCGGGGCCCTGGGGACCTCTGGGCCCCTTACAAAAAAATATTTTTTATAAATAAATAAAAATATTTTTATGAAAAAAAAAGGAGGGGGTTGCCATCCGGGGCTCTGGGGACCTCGGGGCCTCTGGGGACCTCTGGGCCCCTTACAAAAAAAAAAATAATAAAAAAATAAAAAAATACAATAAAAAAAAATTAATTAATTTTTATTTATTTATAAAAAATACATAAAAAAAGGGAGTTACTATCCGGGCCCCTGGGGACCTCCGGGCCCCTTACAAAAAAGAATAAAAAAAATGTAAAAAAAATAAAAAAAATGTCAAAAAAAAAAAAAAAGGGGGGTTGCCACCCGGGCCCCTTACAGGTGTACCGCCTGTGCCCCCCTGATGGCGGCCCTGATGCCGTGTACACACGATCGGTTTTACCGATGAAAACAGTCCGATGGACTTTTCTCATCGGACAAACCGATCGTGTATGGACCTCATCGGTCTTTTTTCCATCGGTGTTAAAAATTAGAACATTTTTTTAATCTATCCGATGGGAAAAAAAACGATAGCAAATTCCGATCGTCTGTGTGGAACTCCATCGGAGAAAAAACCCACGCATGCTGAGAATCAAGTCGACGCATGCTCAGAAGCATTGAACTTCATTTTTCTCGGCTCATCGGAGTGTTTTACGTCACCGCGTTTGGGACGGTCGGATTTTTGACTGATGGTGTGTAGGCAAGACTGATGGAAGTCAGCTTCATCGGAATTCCGGGGCTTTAGAATGATTTTCCAACAAATTAAAATGAAAAAAAAAAAACGTTTTTTTTTTTTTTTTACCAAACTTGAATATTTTCTGGGCAAAATCAGAAAAGGTGAACAATTTTATACTGTCCAATTCCACGCCGCGGGGCGCTTACAACATTTTTACGATAAATTGTTTTGCCGATCCCAAAAAATTGGCCTGAGATTGGAAGTTTTAATTTTTTTTTTTTTAGAGGTTTCTAAGCACGTACGGTCCTGTCACCTGGCGCCGCAGGAGTTAATCATGCAGAGGCCCCCCCCCCCTCCATGGGCATGCGCTCTACATTGGCGAGCCAATGTTTGGACATGACACCGCACGAACAGATGGCAGGGAAGCCTGTTCTTTACTCTGAAACCAAAAACTCGGGCCAAGTCGGTTCCACTTGGACCGGGATGGAGTTGGCAGAGGGTGCGGGGTAAGACTTCTGTCCTTGCGCGGGAATTAAAAAAAAAACGAGGACAGGCAGATGACAACTGGCAGAGTGCGCGCACGGGCGCACAGAGCGACGGGGCTCTCTGAGTCTGATGTTCAAAGGCAGTCGGGAACTCACGTGGATTGTTGGGAGCCGGAGACGTGTCACTCTCTGTTTAGCTCACGCTGCAACTGGCGTTCTCTCGCTCTGAATATTCCCATACAAAATAAAAATGATTAGGATTTACTCTCCTCCCTAATTACTGGACGACTCCAATCTAAAATCAACTTTGTTTCCAGTCCGATGTCTACCTGTGAGATCCTTCTGTGCAGCGGAACCTCTATCCGTCTCCTTCACTATTCTGTGTCACAGCCCCGCCCCCCCCCTGGGTCCTGACATGTGCCTGAACTCTGTGTGCTACCTACCTTCACCTTCATGCCTGAAACATGACACTGTCAGATGGTAGAGATTTTTTTTTAATGACATCACTCCAGCACTGTAGAATACATTGTATGTAGATTCCAGGGCTTGAGTAATAGACGAGTGATCAGTGAGAGAAACAGACATGTTGACAAGCTCTGCACTGCACAAAGCTGCGGAGTGGATACAAAAGGATCCAATAGGATCACCTTATGCATAAACCCGAAGCTGTTTTGGGGAAGCCTGTAGAATACATTGTATGTAAGTTCCGGGGTTTGAGTAATAGACGAGCGATCAGTGAGAGAAACAGACATGTTGACAAGCTCTGCACTGCACAAAGCTGCGGAGTGGATACAAAAGGATCCAATAGGATCACCTTATGCATAAACCCGAAGCTGTTTTGGGGAAGCCTGTAGAATACATTGTATGTAAGTTCCGGGGTTTGAGTAATAGACGAGCGATCAGTGAGAGAAACAGACATGTTGACAAGCTCTGCACTGCACAAAGCTGCGGAGTGGATACAAAAGGATCCAATAGGATCACCTTATGCATAAACCCGAAGCTGTTTTGGGGAAGCCTGTAGAATACATTGTATGTAAGTTCCGGGGTTTGAGTAATAGACGAGCGATCAGTGAGAGAAACAGACATGTTGACAAGCTCTGCACTGCACAAAGCTGCGGAGTGGATACAAAAGGATCCAATAGGATCACCTTATGCATAAACCCGAAGCTGTTTTGGGGAAGCCTGTAGAATACATTGTATGTAGATTCCGGGGTTTGAGTAATAGACGAGCGATCAGTGAGAGAAACAGACATGTTGACAAGCTCTGCACTGTACAAAGCTGCGGAGTGGATACAAAAGGATCCAATAGGATCACAGCATATGATCACCTTATACATATAAATAAGGATACAAATAAATCACTTACACACAGTATGGGTCTTTCTGGAGAAGCACGTTGACAAGCTCTGCACTGCACAAAGCTGCAGATTGGATATAAAAGGATCCAATAGGATCACCTTATGCATAAACCCGAAGCGGTTTTGGGGAAGCCTGTAGAATACATTGTATGTAGATTCCGGGGTTTGAGTAATAGACGAGTGATCAGTGAGAGAAACAGATACGTTGACAAGCTCTGCACTGCACAAAGCTGCGGAGTGGATACAAAAGGATCCAATAGGATCACCTTATGCATAAACCCGAAGCGGTTTTGGGGAAGCCTGTAGAATACATTGTATGTAGATTCCGGGGTTTGAGTAATAGACGAGTGATCAGTGAGAGAAACAGACATGTTGACAAGCTCTGCACTGCACAAAGCTGCGGAGTGGATACAAAAGGATCCAATAGGATCACCTTATGCATAAACCCGAAGCGGTTTTGGGGAAGCCTGTAGAATACATTGTATGTAGATTCCGGGGTTTGAGTAATAGACACGTGATCAGTGAGAGAAACAGACATGTTGACAAGCTCTGCACTGTACGAAGCTGCGAAGTGGATACAAAAGGATCCAACGGAATCACAGCATATGATCACCTTATACATATAAATAAGGATACAAATAAATCACTTACATACAGTATGGCTCTTTCTGGAGAAGCAAGTTGACAAGCTCTGCACTACACAAAGCTGTAGATTGGATGCAAAGAATCCAATGGGGTCACAACATATTATCACCTTATCAATAGGAATAGAAATAAATCAGACATGTTACTATTTCTGCAGCAGCTTCGGGCAAGTCTGTAGAAAACATTGTATCTAGATTGCAGGGCTTGAGTAATAGACGAGTGATCAGTGAGAGAAACAGACATGTTGACAAGCTCTGCACTGCTCAAAGCTGCGGAGTGGATACAAAAGGATCCAATAGGATCACAGCATATTATTACCTTATACATATAAATAAGGATACAAATAAATCACTTACATACAGTATGGCACTTATTGGAGAAGCACGTTGACAAGCTCTGCACTGCACAAAGCTCCAGATTGGATACAAAGGATCCAATGGGGTCACAACATATTATCACCTTATCAATAGAGATAGAAATAAATCAGACATGTGACTATTTCTGCAGCAGCTTCGGGGAAGCCTGTAGAAAACATTGTATGTAGATTCCAGGGCTTGAATAATGGAGCGAGAGACAGACATGCTGACAAGCTCTGCACTGCAAGTGGCTATGAGCAGGCAGTGGACATTTTCATTTATAGCCGACCAATGAGATTTAATAATATTAGATTAATAAGTTCATCCTACAGCCTTTTCTCAGTCCATGAAATGGTAGAGGGGTTCATGATTTGTGGGTCCCCTCTGTGTCACCAGAGGTAGATGGTTCCCTGACTTAAAGAGGAACTTCAGTCCCCTTTAGTTTTGGACCAGCAACTCCCATCCCCCCCACTCAGTGGTGCCATCTTTATCATCATAGACCTGAGCAGATGTGCCGGAGATCTCTGCCTGGCCTCAGGGTCCTGGCAAAGCCCTTGCGCATGCATGGAAACTAGTGGCACTGCATGGCTCTGCTGGGCCCCGAAACCCTGCGGCACATCTGCGCGCCCACAGAATTCGGGGGGTGGTGTATGTCATTCTTGCCCGAGTGAGAAGGACGAATGTTCCCCCACATGAAAAAATAAAAATTGATTTCCAGGTTGTATCCATTTTTTTAATTATCTCTGGGTGGTATCCGACCGTTATTTCCTGGTTGTGTCCATTCTTTCCAGCTTGTAGTCATTATTTCCAGGTTGTGTCTATTATTTCTGGGCTGTATTCTTTATTTTTAGGTTGTATCCATTATTTCTAGATTGTATCTATTACTTCCAGGTTGTATCCCATGTTTCTATTATTTCTATTTCTAGGCTGTATTCTTTATTTCTAGGTTGTACACATTATTTCTGTGTTGTGTCCATTATTTCTAGGTTGTGTCCATTATTTCTGGCTTGTGTCCATTATTTCTGGGTTGTATCCATTATTTCTGGGTTGTGTCCATTATTTCTGGGTTGTGTCCATTATTTCTAGGTTGTGTCCATTATTTCTGGGTTGTATCCATTATTTCTGGGTTGTGTCCATTATTTCTGGGTTGTGTCCATTATTTCTAGGTTGTGTCCATTATTTCTGGGTTGTGTCCATTATTTCTGGGTTGTGTCCATTATTTCTGGGTTGTGTCCATTATTTCTGGGTTGTGTCCATTATTTCTAGGTTGTGTCCATCATTTCTGGGTTGTATCTATTATTTCTAGGTTGTATCCATTATTTCTAGGTTGTGTCCATCATTTCTGGGTTGTGTCCATTATTTCTGGGTTGTGTCCATCATTTCTGGGTTGTATCTATTATTTCTAGGTTGTGTCCATTATTTCTAGGTTGTATCCATTATTTCTAGGTTGTGTCCATCATTTCTGGGTTGTGTCCATTATTTCTGGGTTGTGTCCATCATTTCTGGGTTGTATCTATTATTTCTAGGTTGTATCCATTATTTCTGTGTTGTGTCCATTATTTCTAGGTTGTGTCCATTATTTCTGGGTTGTGTCCATTATTTCTGGGTTGTGTCCATTATTTCTGGGTTGTGTCCATTATTTCTGGGTTGTGTCCATTATTTCTAGGTTGGGTCCATCATTTCTGGGTTGTATCTATTATTTCTAGGTTGTACACATTATTTCTGTGTTGTGTCCATTATTTCTAGGTTGTGTCCATTATTTCTGAGTTGTGTCCATTATTTCTGGGTTGTGTCCATTATTTCTGGGTTGTGTCCATCATTTCTGGGTTGTATCTATTATTTCTAGGTTGTATCCATTATTTCTAGGTTGTGTCCATCATTTCTGGGTTGTGTCCATTATTTCTGGGTTGTGTCCATCATTTCTGGGTTGTATCTATTATTTCTAGGTTGTGTCCATTATTTCTAGGTTGTATCCATTATTTCTAGGTTGTGTCCATCATTTCTGGGTTGTGTCCATTATTTCTGGGTTGTGTCCATCATTTCTGGGTTGTATCTATTATTTCTAGGTTGTATCCATTATTTCTGTGTTGTGTCCATTATTTCTAGGTTGTGTCCATTATTTCTGGGTTGTGTCCATTATTTCTGGGTTGTGTCCATTATTTCTGGGTTGTGTCCATTATTTCTGGGTTGTGTCCATTATTTCTAGGTTGGGTCCATCATTTCTGGGTTGTATCTATTATTTCTAGGTTGTACACATTATTTCTGTGTTGTGTCCATTATTTCTAGGTTGTGTCCATTATTTCTGGGTTGTGTCCATTATTTCTGGGTTGTGTCCATTATTTCTGGGTTGTATCTATTATTTCTGGGTTGTGTCCATTATTTCTGGGTTGTGTCCATCATTTCTGGGTTGTATCTATTATTTCTGTGTTGTGTCCATTATTTCTGGGTTGTGTCCATTATTTCTGGGTTGTGTCCATCATTTCTGGGTTGTATCTATTATTTCTGTGTTGTGTCCATTATTTCTGGGTTGTGTCCATTATTTCTGGGTTGTGTCCATTATTTCTGGGTTGTGTCCATCATTTCTGGGTTGTATCTATTATTTCTGTGTTGTGTCCATTATTTCTAGGTTGTGTCCATTATTTCTGGGTTGTGTCCATTATTTCTGGGTTGTGTCCATTATTTCTAGGTTGTGTCCATCATTTCTGGGTTGTATCTATTATTTCTAGGTTGTATCCATCATTTCTGGGTTGTGTCCATTATTTCTGGGTTGTGTCCATCATTTCTGGGTTGTATCTATTATTTCTAGGTTATTATTTCTGTGTTGTGTCCATTATTTCTAGGTTGTGTCCATTATTTCTGGGTTGTGTCCATTATTTCTGGGTTGTGTCCATTATTTCTGGGTTGTGTCCATTATTTCTAGGTTGGGTCCATCATTTCTGGGTTGTATCTATTATTTCTAGGTTGTACACATTATTTCTGTGTTGTGTCCATTATTTCTAGGTTGTGTCCATTATTTCTGGGTTGTGTCCATTATTTCTGGGTTGTGTCCATTATTTCTGGGTTGTATCTATTATTTCTAGGTTGTATCCATTATTTCTAGGTTGTGTCCATTATTTCTGGGTTGTGTCCATCATTTCTGGGTTGTATCTATTATTTCTAGGTTGTATCCATTATTTCTAGGTTGTGTCCATCATTTCTGGGTTGTGTCCATTATTTCTGGGTTGTGTCCATCATTTCTGGGTTGTATCTCTTATTTCTAGGTTGTATCCATTATTTCTGTGTTGTGTCCATTATTTCTAGGTTGTGTCCATTATTTCTGGGTTGTGTCCATTATTTCTGGGTTGTGTCCATTATTTCTGGGTTGGGTCCATCATTTCTGGGTTGTATCTATTATTTCTAGGTTGTACACATTATTTCTGTGTTGTGTTCATTATTTCTAGGTTGTGTCCATTATTTCTGGGTTGTGTCCATTATTTCTGGGTTGTGTCCATTATTTCTGGGTTGTGTCCATTATTTCTGGGTTGTATCTATTATTTCTAGGTTGTATCTATTATTTCTAGGTTGTATCCATTATTTCTAGGTTGTGTCCATTATTTCTGGGTTGTGTCCATCATTTCTGGGTTGTATCTATTATTTCTAGGTTGTATCCATTATTTCTAGGTTGTGTCCATTTTTTCTGGGTTGTGTCCGTCATTTCTGGGTTGTATCTATTATTTCTAGGTTGTATCCATTATTTCTAGGTTGTGTCCATTATTTCTGGGTTGTGTCCATCATTTCTGGGTTGTATCTATTATTTCTAGGTTGTATCCATTATTTCTGAGTTGTGTCCATTATTTCTGGGTTGTGTCCATCATTTCTAGGTTGTATCCATTATTTCTAGGTTGTATCCATTATTTCTAGGTTGTGTCCATTATTTCTGGGTTGTGTCCGTCATTTCTGGGTTGTATCCATTATTTCTTGACTGTAGTCATTATTTTTAGGTTTTATCCATAATTTCTAGATCATATCCATTATTTGTATTATTTCTAGATCGTGTCCATTATTTAGGGGTTGTATTTTTTTTTCTAGGTTGTGTCCATTTTTTCTAGATTGTATCTATTATTTCTATTATTTCTAAGTTGTGTCCATTATTTCTTTTATTTCTAGGTTGTGTCCATTATTTCTAGGTTGTGTCCATTAGTTCTAGGTTGTGTCCATCATTTCTGGGTTGTGTCCATTATTTCTAAGTTGTATCCATTATTTCTAGGTTGTGTCCATTTTTTCTAGATTGTATCTATTATTTCTATTATTTCTAAGTTGTGTCCATTATTTCTTTTATTTCTAGGTTGTGTCCATTATTTCTAGGTTGTGTCCATTAGTTCTAGGTTGTGTCCATCATTTCTGGGTTGTGTCCATTATTTCTAAGTTGTATCCATTATTTCTAGATTATGTCCAATTTTTCTAGCTTGTAGTCATTATTTCCCAACTGTATCTATTATTTCTAGATTGTATCCATTTCTTTTCTAGGTTGTGTCCATTATTTCTAGGTTGAGTCCATTATTTCTAGGTTGTGTCCATTATTTCTGGGTTGTATCTATTAGTTCTAGGTTGTGTCCATCATTTCTGGGTTGTGTCTATTATTTCTAGGTTGTGTCCATCATTTCTGGGTTGTGTCCATCATTTCTGGGTTGTGTCCATTATTTTTAGGTCAAATTTGTTTTTCGCAAGGCTGGGATTTAATGGAGGTGAAGTCCTCCTTTAACAGATGACCTCGGCCCTTTTTCTCGGAAGCGGAAGACATTCTAATGATTATTGTGCCAGTAAATTACCAGACTGACTCCTAATCCTGCGCTAATGAAAGTGAAAATGACTTCAGCAGGAATTAATTCCGACCCCCCACCCCACCCCCCGCTGATTTTCCTTTCTCAATACAACAAACGGCCATATGTCATCTGATGGCAATGATCGGGGGACCCCCGCTGAGACCCCGACCTCACTGCTAGGCCCAGGTGTGACTTTCCCACTGGAACGTCCGGGGGGATGTAGAGGGGAACATGGGGCTGAGTGATATCGGGTTCGGTGCAAGTTTTATTTTTGAGGGTTTCGTTCACACCAGGTGTCTTCAGCTGTGTCATTCTACATTGATCGACGCAGGTTCAACGCAAGGACGCTGATCGTTCTCTGTGTGCCCTCCTGGTCACACCATTCAAGAGCGTTGGTGTGCATAAAAATGCACAACAACATGTGCCAACCTGCGCCAACACAACACGTCTGTTATAATACAAAAAAAGAAGTTTCACACTCTTTGCATGTATGTTTTTTATCCTATTTTATTGCGTTGCTCAATGCATGTTGATGCGTTTTACACATGCTTTGTCATGCTATTTTTATGCATTTTTTTTAAATCATGCATTTTTCATGCTGGCCAAAGAAAAGCTGTTTAGGCTTATTACTACCAGGGGCTGAAAATGTATGCAAAACGCATCATACGAGCTAAAAATCGCATGCGAGCGGCGGCAAGGGATTAAGAACCTGGACTCACCTTCTGAGAAGATATAACCTGTAACCTTATAAAAAAAACGTGGACACAATTTTTTTTAAGTGCATTGCCCTGCGTTTTATTGTGTGTTGAACTGCCCATTTCACTAGCATTCTTTTCCCCGTACAAGCTATATCAAAGCCCAAGGTTTTTAACCCCAGCCCTTTAAGAGGGCCATGACACCATGGGGACAGCTCAATGACTAAGCCCTGTGGGCGTGATAAAACACATCGGAGGCATGGCCTGGATGGAGCCGAAACACATCAGAAGCATGGCCTGGATGGAGTGGAAATGCATTGGGGCATGGCCTGGATAGAGCCGAAACTCGTCGGTGCATGGCCTGGATGGAGCCGGACTGAAGCTGCTTTCATTTATCTGACACTTGGCCTTTCTTGGAGTCCGCTTTGGATTTCTTTTGCCTCGAGTGTGACCATAGGGGCTCAATTTCATTCCTTCACTGTCATTGGCTTGTTCATTCTGTACAAGCTATATCAAAGCCCAAGGTTTTTAACCCCAGCCCTTTAAGAGGGCCATGACACCATAGGGGCACTTCAATGACTAAGGTCTGTGGGCTTGACAAAACACGTCGGAGGCATGGCCTGGATTAAGCCAAAACACGTCAGGGCATGGCCTGGTTGGAGCCGAAACACCTCAGGGCATGGCCTGGATGGAGCTGAAATGCGTCAGTAATGGCCTAGATCAGGGGTGTCAAACTCAATTTAATCGTGGGCCGCATCAGCATTATGATTACCCTCAAAAGGGACCGTTGTATCTGTAAGATTAGATGTCCAGCGCATCCCCTCCCCTTTACATTAGATGTCAAGAGCCACCCCACCATCAGAATTTGAGTCCCCCACCCTCCCTTACATCACAGTGCACCCCCCTTTCCTTATGCTGCTGCAGGGAAGAAGCTGGATGCATTGCTTGAAAGCAGAAAGCACAGGGTCTGGAGTAGGACCAGAGGAGCGCTGGAGCTCTCCTGCAGCTGCAGGAGAGGTGTGAGGGCCACATGAAATGGCCTGGAGGGGGCGGATTCATCCTGCGGGCCTTGTGTTTGACACCTGTGGCCTAGATGAATGGAACGGGGCTGAAGCTGCTTTAATTTATCTGACACTTGGCCTTTCTTGGAGTCTGCTTTGGATTTATTTTGCCTCGAGTGTGACCATAGGGGCTCAATTTCATTTCTTCACTGTCATTGGCTGTGCAGCGAAGATGTCATTGGGAGGAGCCTGTCCTATCAATCATCCTCCCGTTGACTGTGATCTGTAGGTGACTGCTCCTCCACTATTGTAGGGGGGCACTAAATCAGCACTCCAGAACAACACATCAAGCCATCAAGCCATATAGGCATCGGCTGGGCATTAACGCCCCCCCCGTCATGCTGCCACATATATATACAGGACGCCAAGGTTGGGTCCTGGACGGGTGCTATATAGCACCAGTATTTGGGTTGTGGTCCCTTTAAGGGAATTGTGATAGTGTTCAGGGGGTCACCCAGAATTGATGAGGAATTCTCAGCAATAAAATGAATCCAGAGAAGACTGTCTCGCAGCCCTCTCTGTCTTGATAGAGAGTCATTTGGGGCCCGGAATTTCGGAGGCTCTAACGTGATATTCGTGTGGGAAAGAGCCTCCGCCCCTGACCACTGGGAGTCAGCCCACAGGGGGTTAAAGGCTTCCAGGGAACAGCTCATAAGACAGGAAGTGGTGCTAGAGGTGGTGAGGAGGAGTATGGGGATTGCACCTGTTGTGATGAGCTGTGTGTCTGCTGGGAGCTGCTAAGGATTCAGCAAGGACTCTTGAAGTTCTGGGGGAGAAGACCCCTCTACAAAAACTGTATGTGCCTTTTCTTTAATTTGTTTTCTGCTGAAGACAAGCAGGACTTTATTTTCTGCTGAAGACAAGCGGACTTTGTTTTATAGTTTTCCTGTGTGCTGATTGAAGCTTTATTTTTGGTTTGTTTACAAATAAAAGCCTTTTTGTTCAAGATCAAACGGTTTATGCACTTGGTCCCGTGGAGCTATAATCCCCAAAAGTTTACTATATATATATATATATAATGTGTGTGGCACACCAATCCTTTGCCCCCGCTTACCTTCACCTGCGGGAGGGGGGTAGGACACGCCATGCCACAAGCCCGTGTCCTCCTTATCAGAGGTCAGGCGGTGTTCACAGATTTGGGTCCTGCAGCGAGTTCCCTCCTTCCACTGGTTCTCATCCCCAGAATGTAGGGAAAAGTCTATATTCTTTCCCAAGAAGGCCAATCTCCACACCACTTCAACTCCAACAAAGAGTTTACAAGGTAGATTCAGGCACACAACACCCGACTCACTCGTCGCCACTCGATCCCGAGTGGGTTTAGCTCACCAGGACAGATCCCTCTCACAGTTCTGGCAGCCGGTGTGGAGCTCGGACAGTACTATCACTTTGTCCCCTCCAGGGACGGGTTCAGGAGATCCTCTAATAGCAGCAGAATCCTGTTATTCCTGAATCCAGAACTTTCCTTAAACCTCTGTAGAATTTAGAGAACAGACGATGCCAATGGGTACTCTACAGGGTTAGCTTTGTTAAGTGAGGAATCCTTCCCTCTGACAGGTCACCAGGCCTTTCCCGAGACAGCGACCTACTATCACTCGTCTCCTCTGTGGGACCGATCCTCCCCTGGCTTCCTCTCGGTCAGAGCGGGTACCCTCACCTGGGCACCCTGGGACTCCAATGTGCTGATTGTAGACCCAGCTAAAGGTACTGGGCCTACCTGAAACGTTGTAGCCTCGGGCTAAAGGTGACCGAGACTCCTCAGCCAGTCCACGCACCCCCAGGGGCCCCCCTACCCCCCCCCGGGACTCACTTCCCGGCACTCCTGCCTAAACATGGCGTCTGCCCCTTATATACCCTCTCCCGGCATGCACAGCAGGCGAAGCCCCGCCCACCGCACGGCAGCCGAGAGAGGACATCCAATCACACCACTGTGTCATCTGAGGTCCGACCCTAGGCCTGGACAACAATGCCACCCACAGGCTAAAGGGAAACCAGACAACACCACAGCGGAGCAGAGTCCAGTATCAAATTAGCTGAGCTGAGCCAAACTATTGCCCAGGCCGTCCCTTAAATTTGGGCATAGCGACCCCCTATATTTAGGGGTCCGCTATATATATATATATATATGTGTGTGCAATGCTGCCATATAGAGGTTAATTGTGCTCATAAGTGAAGGGATGGAATAGGACGGCATTGTGTGTAATGGCAAGTCTTTAAACCTGAATCCAGGCTTCGTGACTCTGGTCTTGTCAGGCGTTACCCTTTACCAAATTGGGAAGGGTTTGTTTGTCTGTAATACCCTCCTCTTCCTGGTTCTGATACCTGGTTGTCAGTGGCCACCTAGAGGCTGCTCCATAGGAACATATGGAAAAATGCATTCTAGGTAGGGGGACCAAGAGGATGGGTCACAGCCAAGGTCCGGCTCTCACGGAAAGACCGAAGGTGGGGAAAATCTTCCTGCCGTGGTTTCAGAGTGCAACGCAGAAGGAGTGGCCAATATCTGCGCATTTTTGTGGCGTTAGAGGCACGAAGGCTTCAAAAGCAGTCAGTATTTTTGTTGCTCTTTTTTTTTAAAATTATACAGCTGTCATGTTAATAGTGCACCAATTGTTACAAACTGCGTCTAGTGGCGTTTTCCGCATTTGGATGACGCTGTCCTCGTCCTAAACTCGGGAAAATCTCTGCCTTTCCTTTTTTACCTCCCGGTTTCACATCAAAAATAAATGATCTAAACATTTGTGATTTTTTTTTTTTTTTTATACCACTAACGAGATTTCGTGCGGCAAGTCGGTTTCGGAAATAGACAATTTATTCAGCGTCTGGAAAGTTTTGAGCTCCTTGGTACAATGTGTTCATGTGAATCTGTTAATTAACTGGATGAGCATCCCCCTCCCCCACACCCCCCCCCACCCCACACACATCTGTATCCCTCTCCCTGCGGACGGGTGTGCTGTTTTGGTAGAAACTGGACCAGTCACATACAATAAGGTCCAATAATGGGTTATAGTCATTATTAGAGGACACCAGAGGGGGGGGGCCTCAGCTTTCACTCCTCTGCTATCCTGACCTCTGCCTCTGATAGGACTCTGCCTGAACACCTCCTGCCCTGATCTCTGCCTCTGATAGAGCTCTGCCTGGACGCCTCCTGCCCTGGCCTCTACCTATGATAGGACTCTGCCTGGACGCCTCCTGCCCTGGCCTCTGCCTCTGATAGAGCTCTGCCTGGACGCCTCCTGCCCTGGCCTCTGCCTCTGATAGAGCTCTGCCTGGACGCCTCCTGCCCTGGCCTCTACCTCTGATAGAGCTCTGCCTGGACGCCTCCTGTCCTGGCCTCTACCTCTGATAGAGCTCTGCCTGGACGCCTCCTGCCCTGGCCTCTACCTCTGATAGAGCTCTACCTGGACGCCTCCTGCCCTGGCCTCTACCTCTGATAGAGCTCTGCCTGGACGCCTCCTTCCCTGGTCTCTACCTATGATAGGACTCTGCCTGGACGCCTCCTGCCCTGACCTCTGCCTCTGATAGAACTCTGTCTGAACACCTCCTGCCCTGACCTTTACCTACGATAGGACTCTGCCTGGACATGTCCTGCTCTGGCCTCTACCTATGATAGGACTCTGCCTGGACACCTCCTGCTCTGGCCTCTACCTATGATAGGACTCTGCCTGAACACTTCCTACCCTGGCCTCTACCTATGATAGAACTCTGCCTGGACGCCTTCTGCTCTGGCCTCTACCTATGATAGGACTCTGCCTGAACACTTCCTACCCTGGCCTCTACCTATGATAGGACTCTGCCTGAACACTTCCTACCCTGGCCTCTACCTATGATAAAACTCTGTCTGAACACCTCTTGCCCCGGTCTCTATCTATGATAGAACCTCACCTGGACATCTCCTGCCCCGGTCTCTACCTATGATAGGACTCTGTCTGAACACCTCCTGCCCCGATCTCTACCTATGATAGGACTCTGCCTGAACATCTCCTGCCCTGGCCTCTACCTATGATAGAACCTCACCTGGACATCTCCTGCCCCGGTCTCTACCTATAATAGAACTCTGCCTGGACATCTCCTGCCCCGGTCTCTACCTATGATAGGACTCTGCCTGAACATCTCCTGCCCTGGCCTCTACCTATGATAGAACCTCACCTGGACATCTCCTGCCCCGGTCTCTACCTATAATAGAACTCTGCCTGGACATCTCCTGCCCCGGTCTCTACCTATGATAGGACTCTGTATGAACACCTCCTGCCCTGGTCTCTACCTATGATAGAACCTCACCTGGACATCTCCTGCCCCGGTCTCTACCTATGATAGGACTCTGCCTAAGCACCTCCTGCCCTGACCACTACATATGATAGGACTCTGCCTGAACACCTCCCGCCCTGGACTCTACCTATAATAGGACTCTGTCTGAACACCTCCTGCCCCGATCTCTACCTATGATAGGACTCTGCCTGAACATCTCCTGCCCTGGCCTCTACCTATGATAGGACTCTGCCTGAAAAAAACCTCCTGCCCTGGCCTCTACCTATGATAGGACTTTGTCTGAGCACCTTTTGCCCCGGTCTCTATCTATGATAGGACTTTGTCTGAACACCTCCTGCCCTGGCCTCTACCTATGATAGGACTCTGCCTGAACACCTCCCGCCCTGGCCTCTACCTATGATAGGACTTTGTCTGAACACCTCTTGCCCCGGTCTCTATCTATGATAGAACCTCACCTGGACATCTCCTGCCCCGGTCTCTACCTATGATAGAACTCTGCCTGGACGCCTCCTGCTCTGGCCTCTACCTATGATAAAACTTTGTCTGAACACCTCCTGCCCTGGCCTCTACGCAGTAGTGTATTTAGGTATTGTGCTGCCCTAGGCCTGAATAAACTCATGCACCCCCCTGGCCTCTACCTATGATAGGACTCTGTATGGACACCTCCTGCCCCGGCCTCTACCTGTGATAGACCCCTGCCTATGATCTGAACATTTCTCCTGCCTTGCCTTGCTCTGCAGACATTTCTCTTTGCTTCTGCCTGTGATTTGTAAACGTCTTGAAAACCTTTCCTTTTCAGAGAGAATGCCGCTTGTTTTTGTCCATGAATTTAATTCCCCCCACAATGCCGAGACACATTACAGGGTCATAGGTCAATACAGATCATTAAGTAGCCAAAAAGCCAAAGACTAGGAAGTGAGAACGGTTACAAAGTGACGAGAAAATGGCCAATCCCGTGCCTGCACGCAGCGCTCTCCATGATCTCACGTAGAATACGGACACCCCAGCAGATGCTTCGGAGTGTCACTGAGCAGAAATTAGGTCACCTATTGTCCCCAGCAGACCACGATCGCCCGGGAAGAGCCCCCTGTACGAGCGCTAATACCATCAGAGATCACACAGTCTCCAACTAAAACACAGCGCCTTCCCGAGGATGTCCTCATTTATAGATGGAGCCAAGATAAACTCACCCGCAATCATTATCTGCTACTACAACGCCTCATTTCTGCTCCATTAAGTCTCTGGCGGTTTATTTTCTTTTCTTTTTTTTTTTTTAAATCATTGTTTCTTTTATTATTTTTCATTTGTTTTATTTTCTTTCACTTCTATTAACCTCTAATGGTATTAAAGCTGCACTCTAGCCTTCCCTTCAGCTCTTCTCTCATGAACTGAAAGCGGCTTTCTCTGGGGGGCACCTGACGAAGAGGAGGGGTCTTGAGCACCGGCGGGGGACCCCAGAAAAAAGAGGATCGGGGCTGCTCTGTGCAAAAGCATTGCAAAGAGCAGGCTACAAATGTAGACATGTTTGTTATTTGAATGCAAAAAAAAAAAAAAAAAAAGGACTTGCAACCACTTTAAGACAGCCATAGATGATTTGAATCTCGGCCGGTTCCTGCTGAACCATGTATGGGCAGGATGAATGTACCCAAGTTGATCAATGAATCAACATGGGTACAACCAGGCTGCCAACGTTTACATGTAATTATTGCTAGCAGTTGTTATAGCGGCTAGCAATAATCACTGTGTTCTCCCAGCCGGGATGGCTTTTTCTGCCCCCCCCCCCCCACTGGGAGAACACAATGTCTCAGCAGGAGGGATTCCCCTGTTTACACTGTCTGTGTTGATGGGGGAATCCACTGAATTTGTTTCCTGCAACACAAAACGTCTTCAACGTTATAAAAAAGTCCAGTTGCATGTGAATAACCACTAGTGGATAGACCAGCTATTCTCAACCAGGGTTCCTCCAGAGGTTCCCTTATTTGTGGTTGATTGACCTGCTGTCTGATGGTTCTTGCATAGTTCCAGGGGTTGGTAGGGGTTCCTTGATCTTTGGCTGACTGGCCTCCTACCTGATGGTTCCTGCATAGTTCCACAGGTTGGTAGGGGTTCCCTGATTTGTGGCTGACAGACCTCCTATCTGATAATTCCTGCATAGCTCCACAGGTTGGTAGGGGTTCCCTGATCTGTGGCTGACTACCCTCCTATTTGATGGTCCCTGTATAATTCCCAAGGTTGGTAGGGGTTCTCGGATCTGTGGCTGATTGACCTGATACTTCCTGCTTAATTCCAAAGGTTGGTAGGGGTTCCCTAATCTGTGGCTGATTGACCTCCTGTTCGATGGCTCCTGCATATTTCCACAGATTGGTAGGGGTTCCTGAATCTGTGGCTGACTGACCTCCTATCTGATGGTTCCTGCATAGTTCCTCAGGTTTGTAGGGGTTTCCTGATCTGTGGCTGACTGACCTACTACCTGATGCTTTCTGCTTTATTCCAAAGGTTTTTAGGGGTTGCTGGATCTGTGGCTGACTTACCTCTTATCTGATTGTTCCTGCATAGTTCCAGAGGTTGGTAGAGGTTTCCTAATCTGTGGCTGACTTATCTCCTACCTCATGGTTCCTGCATAGTTCCACAGGTTGGTAGGGGTTCCCTGATTTCTGGCTGACAGACCTCCTATCTGATAATTCCTGCACAGTTCCACAGGCTGTTATGGGTTCCCTGATCTGTTGCTGATTGTCCTGATGCTTTGTGCTTAATACCAAAGGTTGGTAGTGGTTCCTGGATCTGTGGCTGGTTGACTTCCTAACTGATGGTTCATGCATAGTTCCCAAGGCTGATAGGAGTTCCCTGATCTGTGGCTGATTGACCTCCTATTCGATGGCTCTTGCATATTTCCACAGGTTGGTAGGGGTTCCTTTATCTGTGGCTGATTTACCTCCTATCTGATGGTTCCTGCTTAATTCCTAAGCTTGGTAGGGGTTCCTGGGTCTGTGGCTGACTGACCTCCTATCTGATGATTCCTGCATAGTTCCAGAAGTTGGTAGGGGTTCCTTGATCTGTGGTTGACAGACCTCCTACTTGATGGTTTCTGCATGATTCCAGAGGTTGGTAGGGGCAACTTGAGCTGTGGCTGATTGACCTCCTCTATGATGGTTCCTGCATAGTTCCAGAGGTTGGTAGGGTTTCCTGGATCTTTGGCTGATTGACCTCCTATCTGATGGTTCCTGCATAGTTCCACAGGTTGGTAGGGGTTCCCTGATCTGTGGCTGACTGACCTCCTATCTGATGGCTCCTGCATAGTTCCAGAAGTTGGTAGGGGTTACTTGATCTGTGGTTGACGGACCTCCTACTTGATGGTTTCTGCATGATTCCAGAGGTTGGTAGGGGTTGCTGTGTCTGTGGCTGATTAACCTCCTACTTGATGGTTTCTGCATAATTCCAAAGGTTGGTAGGGGTTCCCTGATTTGTGGCTTTACTGACCTCCTATCAGTGGCGGTGCGTCCATAGAGGGCGCCGGAGCGCCGCCCCCTCTCGCTCCCACACCGCCACTGAAAGACAATACACAGATTCATGTATACAAAAAATGTAGCGCTATACATAAAAAATAAATAAACACCCAAGTGTAGTGCTCAAAGTGAATGAGTCTTGAAAAGTCTGTACAAATAAATCCCAAAAAGTGCTGAAAAAGTCTCTGATGACCATTCAAAAAGTGGATAGCGTTGAAGCTTCCAAAGTATAATGGTGACTTTCAAAAAAACAAGTGACTGTAACGTGACCACCACCACTCGAAAGGAGGCTTACCAGATGAAGTGGACCCAATGGACATACGTCTATAGGGTCAACTAGGCTTGATATATGTATATCTATGGATATGGGGTCCCAGCTGGCATTGCACACATCTATATCCAGGATCAAATGATGTCACCAAATCTCCAAGCCCGATGGAATGGTAAAATGACTCACAGGGGGACCATAGTAGAAGAAAGAAGGAGAGGGCACATAGCGTAATACAGTCGATAATATTTATTAGATGTAGGTAGATACACTTACATTCAATCTGTAGAAATAGCACTTTGCAAAACACTCAGTGGCAGCAGTAGAGTCTACCGACGCGTTTCGCAATACCTTGCATCGTCTATACCCCAGACGATGCAAGGTATTGCGAAACACGTCAGGAGACTCTACTGCTGCCACTGAGTGTTTTGCAAAGCGCTATTTCTACAGATTGAATGTAAGTGTATCTACCTACATCTAATAAATATTATCGACTGTATTACGCTATGTGCCCTCTCCTTCTTTCTTCTACTATGGTCCCCCTGTGAGTCATTTTACCATTCCATCGGGCTTGGAGATTTGGTGACATCATTTGATCCTGGATCTTGGATATAGATGTGTGCAATGCCAGCTGGGACCCCACATCCATAGATATACATATATCAAGCCTAGTTGACTTTTCAAGACTCATTCACTTTGAGCACTACACTTGGGTGTTTATTTATTTTTTATGTATAGCGCTACATTTTTTGAATACTGTTTTCACAGGTATTGTAGCTGCTCATATATGTGTTAGTAGCGCAAATATTTTTTTGTATTTTAATACACAGATTCATGCATTGCATGAATCTGTGTATTTTCGCCGCTGCCGCACTGCCCACTATTCATATGGCTGGCCTCCTGGTGAGTGCCGGCCATATGAATTAGAGCGGTGGCCAGCGGCTCTGATAGGCTTTCCGAATACAGCTCTCACGCTGTAATCGGCTTCCAAAAACTCCTCCAAGGTACGCACGGGGGTGCGTTCCTTGGAGAAGACTGTGGGGGTTTCAGCCAATTAGGTTCACCGGATCTGGTTACCGCTAACCTGATTGGCTGAAGCGACATCGAGAGCGGGAGAAGACATCGAGGACGGCACGGACCGAGGAAGGTAAGTGCAGGGCTGGGGGGGGGGGGGGACAGGCTGTATTTGGGGGACAAACTGGCTGTATATGGGGACACACTGGCTGCATTTGGGGGACACACTGGCTGTATTTGGGGGACACACTGGCTGTATATGGGGGACACACTGGCTGTATATGGGGGACACATTGGCTGTATATGAAGACACACTGGCTGTATATGAAGACACACTGGCTGTATATGGGGACACACTGGCTGTATATGGGGACACACTGGCTGTATAAGGGGGACACACTGGCTGTATAAGGGGGACACACTGGCTGTATAAGGGGGACACACTGGCTGTATAAGGGGGACACACTGGCTGCATATGGGGGCACACTGGCTGCATATGGGGGCACACTGGCTATATATATATGGGGGACACACTGGCTGTATATGAGGACACACTGGCTGTATATGGGGACATACTGGCTGTATATGGGGACACACTGGCTGTATAAGGGGGACACACTGGCTGCATATGGGGGCACACTAGCTGCATATGGGGGCACACTGACTATATATATATGGGGGACACACTGGCTGTATATGGGGACACACTGGCTGTATATGGGGACACACTGGCTGTATATGGGGACACACTGGCTGTATATGGGGACACACTGGCTGTATATGGGGACACACTGGCTGTATTTGGGGACACACTGGCTGTATTTGGGGACACACTGGCTGTATTTGGGGACACACTGGCTGTATATGGGGGACACACTGGCTGTATATGAGGACACACTGGCTGTATATGGGGGACACACTGGCTGTATATGGGGGACACACTGGCTGTATATGGGGGACACACTGGCTGTGTATGGGGACAAACTGGCTGCATTTAGGGAACAAACTGGCTGCATTTGGGGACAAACTGGCTGCATTTGGGGACAAACTGGCTGTATTTGAGGGGACAAACTGGTGGCGTTTGGGCACAGTGGCTGCGTTTAATGGGCACAGTGGTGGCAATTGATGTTTTTTTTCAGTTTGTTTGCGCCCCCCCAAAAATGTTGAGCACCAGCCGCCACTGCCTCCTATCTGATGGTTCCTGCATAATTCCAGAGGTTGGTAGCAGTTCCCTGATCTTTGGCTGATTGACCTCCTATCTGATGGTTCCTGTATATTTCCAGGTCAAAAGCCATTTGATAGAGCCACTGGCATGACAACAATGATCTTTCTATCTGTCTGTAAGGGTGGCATTCTGACCACCAGTGTAAGGGGCATTTTTTCCCACTGAGCCTCAATGAATTGCAAGACCTGACATTTATTTCAGTGGTTCCTCTTGGGTAAAAAGGTTTAGAAAGGCTGAGATATAGCAACACCGGTATAACTGAGAAGCATCACAGATATATTTGTATTTTTATGTTGGTACTTTTGTGCTTTTCCTGCAGAGGGTTGGGATATATCAGTGTCTCCTCTCTCTTTCGCCCCAGCCTCTCGATGAGTTATTCTTTCCCTCGCCGTGCTTCACTTGCCTTTACCCGTTAATGCCTGAGCAGCGAGCACGCCTCTCACACTGAAATGCTCTCTCATAATGGCTTTGCAGCAGTGGAAAATCCAATTTCTCTGTCTGAGGCGATTTGCTACGAGATGCGCAATTCGCTAAGACATCTGCCTGAAGGCCCGAGCTGCACAGCTACAGGCGAAGCCCCCCAGGGCCCGGAGATCGGCCATTCACGCGGAAGTAATAGGCAGAACAGCTGAGCAACATGAATTGCAAACATGCCCCACAGCGCGGGACAGCGAGCTCATCCTCAGGAAGGAGGCCAGATTCAATGTGACATGTTATATGTCAGGGCCGATGCGTCCTCGCTGGGGTGGCCCCCTCTTCACCTACCCCTGGTCCCAACAATGAGGAGACCTAGATCGCTTTAACTAACTTATTAGAGTGATTACACTTCTCTGAAAGATTTATTTCCCTGTAGAGGCCGGCTCTCCGCGCTTCTTTAACCTGCGGAAATTTATCGTCGCCAGCGGTTTGCAGTTATTTTTGAGGACTCTTTCCTTTTTCATTTTAAATCGATTGCCGCTCCTCGACGTAAAAAGGCCAGTCTACTTTTAGATGGAGAGGCCCCGTTCCTGTCATTCCTCCTGTCAATGGAGGTGCTCCCTTTCTTACTGATGCTGCCTAGGGCAGCGGAGAGCGCTCTAATGCATAGGTTGACTTTTTTTCCCTAAAGTTTCTGCCAACTTTGGGGTGTTCCCCTTCTTCTTTTTTATTTTTTTTTTATTCTCCCATTTACGTAATATAAACCAAAAACCCAGCCTGGAGATTGGGAACCCTTTCAGGTGATGGCATCAGGCATAAGCTTGGGAACCCCTTAATAGGCAATAAAGACTTGTGAAGTGAAATACGGAAGTGGCACCTCCAGAGTTCCTAAGAGATAGAAGACTATCAACTCTTAGATATGTATTGAGAAACACCAAGTGCAAAGGACCGTATCACTTACAAAGTCTTTTTAAAACATTTGTTAGTTAAGAGCATCATATATACAATGTCCAATGTATTTCAGGTGAAGAAACCACTTCCTTTTTTAGGACTTGAGAAATGAATGTTGATAAAATTACCATGAATTGCACTAGAGGACCTAAATTAATGTCTGACAGAGACTAGTGCCTTCTAATGGCATTAAGAATGGCCATCCATCCATTAGTAGACACTAGTCTCTATCAAGTCATTTCTCGTGCTCTAAAGAAGGGGGCTCTTCCCCTAAAACACGTTGCATTTCAGGTGAAGAAACCTCCCCTTTCTTCAGGGCTTGAGAAATGAATGTTCATGAAATCACCATGAATTGCACTAGAGGAACTAAATTAGAACCTGACAGAGACTAGTTCCTTCTAATGGCACTAAGAATATCCAGCCATTTCTCAAGCCCTGAAGAAGGGGGCTCTTCCCCTGAAACACATGTCATTTCAGGGGAAGAAACCTTTCCCCTTCTTCAGGGCTTGAGAAATGAATGTTGATAAAATTACCATGAATTGCACTAGAGGACCTAAATTAAGACCTGACAGAGACTAGTGCCTTCTAATGGCACTAAGAATTTCCAGCCATTTCTCAAGCCCTGAAGAAGGGGGCTCTTCCCCTGAAACACATTTTATTTCAGGGGAAGAAACCTCCCTCTTCTTCAGGGCTTGAGAAATTAATGTTGATAAAATTACCATGAATTGCACTAGAGGACCTACATTAATGTCTGACAGAGACTAGTGTCTTCTAATGGCATTAAGAATGACCAGCCATCCATTAGAAGACACTAGTCTCTATCAAGTAATTTCTCATGCGCTGAAGAAGGGGGCTCTTCCCCTAAAACACATTGCATTTCAGGGGAAGAAACCTCCCCTTTCTTCAGGGCTTGAGAAATGAATGTTGATGAAATAAACATGAATTGCACTAGAGGGCCTAAATTAAGGCCTGACAGAGAGACTAGTGTCTTCTAATGGCACTAAGAATTTCCAGCCATTTCTCAAGCCCTGAAGAAGGGGGCTCTTCCCCTGAAACACATTTCATTTCAGGGGAAGAAACCTTCCCCTTCTTCAGGGCTTAAGAAATGAATGTTGATAAAATTACCATGAATGGAAAAAAAAAAAAATTACCATGAATTGCACTAGAGGACCTAAATGAAGGTCTGACAGAGACTAGTGTCTTCTAATGGCACTAAGAATGGCCAGCCATCTAATAGAAGACACTAGTCTATATCAAGCCATTTCTCATGCTCTGAAGAAGGGGGCTCTTCCCCTAAAACACATTGCATTTCAGGGGAAGAAACCACCCCTTTCTTCAGGGCTTGAGAAATGAATGTTGATGAAATAAACATGAATTGCACTAGAGGACTTAAATTAAGACCTGACAGAGACTAGTGCCTTCTAATGGCACTAAGAATTTCCAGCCATTTCTCAAGCCCTGAAAAAGGGGGCTCTTCCCCTGAAACACATTTTATTTCAGGGGAAGAAACCTCCCTCTTCTTCAGGGCTTGAGAAATTAATGTTGATAAAATTACCATGAGATGCACTAGAGGACCTAAATTAATGTCTGACAGAGACTAGTGTCTTCTAATGGCATTAGGAATGACCAGCCATCCATTAGAAGACACTAGTCTCTATCAAGCCATTTCTCATGCTCTGAAGAAGGGGGCTTTTCCCCTGAAACATGTTGCATTTCAGGGGAAGAAACCTCCCCTTTCTTCAGGGCTTGAGGTATGAATGTTGATGAAATCACAATAAATTGCACTAGAGGACCTAAATTAAGGCCTGGCAGAGACTAGTGCATTCTAAAGGCACTAAGAATGACCAGCCATCTATTAGGAGACGCTAGTCTCTATTAAGCCATTTCTTATGCCCTGAAGAAGGGGGCTCTTCCCCTGAAACATGTTGCATTTCAGAGGGAAGAAACTTCCACCTTATTCAGGGCTTGGGAAATGAATGTTGATGAAATCACCTTGAATTGCACTAGAGGACCTAAATTAAGGCCTGACAGAGAGACTAGTGTCTTCTAATGGCACTAAGAATTTCCAGCCATTTCTCAAGCCCTGAAGAAGGGGGCTCTTCCCCTGAAACACATTTCATTTCAGGGGAAGAAACCTTTCCCCTTCTTCAGGGCTTGAGAAATGAATGTTGATAAAATTACCATGAATTAAAAAAAAAAAAAAAATTACCATGAATTGCACTAGAGGACCTAAATGAAGGTCTGACAGAGACTAGTGTCTTCTAATGGCACTAAGAATGGCCAGCCATCTAATAGAAGACACTAGTCTATATCAAGCCATTTCTCATGCTCTGAAGAAGGGGGCTCTTCCCCTAAAACACATTGCATTTCAGGGGAAGAAACCACCCCTTTCTTCAGGGCTTGAGAAATGAATGTTGATGAAATAAACATGAATTGCACTAGAGGGCCTAAATTAAGGCCTGACAGAGAGACTAGTGTCTTCTAATGGCACTAAGAATTTCCAGCCATTTCTCAAGCCCTGAAGAAGGGGGCTCTTCCCCTGAAACACATTTCATTTCAGGGGAAGAAACCTCCCTCTTCTTCAGGGCTTAAGAAATGAATGTTGATAAAATTACCATGAATGAAAAAAAAAAAAAAATTACCATGAATTGCACTAGAGGACTTAAATTAAGACCTGACAGAGACTAGTGTCTTCTAATGGCACTAAGAATTTCCAGCCATTTCTCAAGCCCTGAAAAAGGGGGCTCTTCCCCTGAAACACATTTTATTTCAGGGGAAGAAACCTCCCTCTTCTTCAGGGCTTGAGAAATTAATGTTGATAAAATTACCATGAGTTGCACTAGAGGACCTAAATTAATGTCTGACAGAGACTAGTGTCTTCTAATGGCATTAAGAATGACCAGCCATCCATTAGAAGACACTAGTCTCTATCAAGTAATTTCTCATGCGCTGAAGAAGGGGGCTCTTCCCCTAAAACACATTGCATTTCAGGGGAAGAAACCTCCCCTTTCTTCAGGGCTTGAGAAATGAATGTTGATGAAATAAACATGAATTGCACTAGAGGGCCTAAATTAAGGCCTGACAGAGAGACTAGTGTCTTCTAATGGCACTAAGAATTTCCAGCCATTTCTCAAGCCCTGAAGAAGGGGGCTCTTCCCCTGAAACACATTTCATTTCAGGGGAAGAAACCTTCCCCTTCTTCAGGGCTTAAGAAATGAATGTTGATAAAATTACCATGAATGGAAAAAAAAAAAAATTACCATGAATTGCACTAGAGGACCTAAATGAAGGTCTGACAGAGACTAGTGTCTTCTAATGGCACTAAGAATGGCCAGCCATCTAATAGAAGACACTAGTCTATATCAAGCCATTTCTCATGCTCTGAAGAAGGGGGCTCTTCCCCTAAAACACATTGCATTTCAGGGGAAGAAACCACCCCTTTCTTCAGGGCTTGAGAAATGAATGTTGATGAAATAAACATGAATTGCACTAGAGGACTTAAATTAAGACCTGACAGAGACTAGTGCCTTCTAATGGCACTAAGAATTTCCAGCCATTTCTCAAGCCCTGAAAAAGGGGGCTCTTCCCCTGAAACACATTTTATTTCAGGGGAAGAAACCTCCCTCTTCTTCAGGGCTTGAGAAATTAATGTTGATAAAATTACCATGAGTTGCACTAGAGGACCTAAATTAATGTCTGACAGAGACTAGTGTCTTCTAATGGCATTAGGAATGACCAGCCATCCATTAGAAGACACTAGTCTCTATCAAGCCATTTCTCATGCTCTGAAGAAGGGGGCTTTTCCCCTGAAACATGTTGCATTTCAGGGGAAGAAACCTCCCCTTTCTTCAGGGCTTGAGGTATGAATGTTGATGAAATCACAATAAATTGCACTAGAGGACCTAAATTAAGGCCTGGCAGAGACTAGTGCATTCTAAAGGCACTAAGAATGACCAGCCATCTATTAGGAGACGCTAGTCTCTATTAAGCCATTTCTTATGCCCTGAAGAAGGGGGCTCTTCCCCTGAAACATGTTGCATTTCAGAGGGAAGAAACTTCCACCTTATTCAGGGCTTGGGAAATGAATGTTGATGAAATCACCTTGAATTGCACTAGAGGACCTAAATTAAGGCCTGACAGAGAGACTAGTGTCTTCTAATGGCACTAAGAATTTCCAGCCATTTCTCAAGCCCTGAAGAAGGGGGCTCTTCCCCTGAAACACATTTCATTTCAGGGGAAGAAACCTTTCCCCTTCTTCAGGGCTTGAGAAATGAATGTTGATAAAATTACCATGAATTAAAAAAAAAAAAAAAATTACCATGAATTGCACTAGAGGACCTAAATGAAGGTCTGACAGAGACTAGTGTCTTCTAATGGCACTAAGAATGGCCAGCCATCTAATAGAAGACACTAGTCTATATCAAGCCATTTCTCATGCTCTGAAGAAGGGGGCTCTTCCCCTAAAACACATTGCATTTCAGGGGAAGAAACCACCCCTTTCTTCAGGGCTTGAGAAATGAATGTTGATGAAATAAACATGAATTGCACTAGAGGGCCTAAATTAAGGCCTGACAGAGAGACTAGTGTCTTCTAATGGCACTAAGAATTTCCAGCCATTTCTCAAGCCCTGAAGAAGGGGGCTCTTCCCCTGAAACACATTTCATTTCAGGGGAAGAAACCTCCCTCTTCTTCAGGGCTTAAGAAATGAATGTTGATAAAATTACCATGAATGAAAAAAAAAAAAAAATTACCATGAATTGCACTAGAGGACTTAAATTAAGACCTGACAGAGACTAGTGTCTTCTAATGGCACTAAGAATTTCCAGCCATTTCTCAAGCCCTGAAAAAGGGGGCTCTTCCCCTGAAACACATTTTATTTCAGGGGAAGAAACCTCCCTCTTCTTCAGGGCTTGAGAAATTAATGTTGATAAAATTACCATGAGTTGCACTAGAGGACCTAAATTAATGTCTGACAGAGACTAGTGTCTTCTAATGGCATTAGGAATGACCAGCCATCCATTAGAAGACACTAGTCTCTATCAAGCCATTTCTCATGCTCTGAAGAAGGGGGCTTTTCCCCTGAAACATGTTGCATTTCAGGGGAAGAAACCTCCCCTTTCTTCAGGGCTTGAGGTATGAATGTTGATGAAATCACAATGAATTGTACTAGAGGACCTAAAATAAGACCTGACAGAGACTAGTGTCTTCTAATGGCACTAAGAATAGCCAGCTGTACATTAGGAGACACTTGTCTCTATATTAAGCCATTTCTCATGCCCTGAAGAAGGGGGCTCTTCCCCTGAAACACTTTGCATTTTAGAGGGAAGAAACTTCCACCTTATTCAGGGCTTGGGAAATTAATGTTGATGAAATCACAATAAATTGCACTAGAGGACCTAAATTAAGGCCTGGCAGAGACTAGTGCATTCTAAAGGCACTAAGAATGACCAGCCATCTATTAGGAGACGCTAGTCTCTATTAAGCCATTTCTTATGCCCTGAAGAAGGGGGCTCTTCCCCTGAAACATGTTGCATTTCAGAGGGAAGAAACTTCCACCTTATTCAGGACTTGGGAAATGAATGTTGATGAAATCACCTTGAATTGCACTAGAGGACCTAAATTAAGGCCTGACAGAGACTAGTGCCTTCTAATGGCACTAAGAATGACCAGCCATCCATTAGGAGACACTAATCTCTATCAAGCCATTTCTCATGCCCTAAAGAAAGGGGGGGGCTCTTTCCTGGAAACACGTTGGCTATATCTGATGCTCTTAATCAATAAATGTTTTTTAAAAGACTTTTTAAAATATTTGATCCTGTGCACTAGGTGCTCCTCAATACACAAGAGTTGCTTGTCTTTTCTCTCTTGGGAACTCCGGAGGCGCCACCTCTGCATTTCAGTTCCCGGGTCTGTATTCCTTATTGAGGGGTTCCCAATCTCTCAGCTGGGCTTGTTTTTTTTTTTTTTTTACAGTACGGAGAATCAGGAAAAAAGAAGCGTAGCACCCCAAAGTGGGCAGAAACACCCCAACCCCCTTCCCCAAAGGGGTTCCTTGGTGCTCCTCAATACACTTACAGGTAAAAGAGACCGTTTGGTAACGTCACGGTTTTCTTATTCTAGATGCAGTCATGCAGTGTTCATCATCAGGTCTGTGCCCTTCTGGGGAGATTAACCTGCTCTGTCACCAATACTAAAATTGTGGGAGAGTCCCAAATTTTGGGTTGAGACCCACCCAAGCAAAGTATAGCCACCTACCTGTGCTCCCTTACTGCCTCCTGTTCTAAGTGGGGATTCAGGTACTTTTAGGTGCGGAAGGCCTTGTTCCTTGTCTCATTCATCCCGGCAATAGAGGTGCTCCCTTTTCTTTCTGATGCCATCTTCAGAATAGAAAATACACTCTATTGTCAAAAGTATTGGGACACCTGCCTTTACACACACATGAACTGTATTGGCATCCCAGTCTTAGCCCGTAGGGTTCAATATTGAGTTGGCCCCGCCCTTTGCAGCTAAAACAGCTTCAACTCTTCTGGGAAGGCCGTCCACAAGGTTTAGGAGGGTGTCTATGGGAATGTTTGACCGTTCTTCCAGAAGAGCATTTGAACGTGAAGGCCTGGCTCACAGTCTCCGCCAGTGATGTAAGTAACTGAGTTAGAATAAACGGAGTTACGTAACGCAGTTACCTTAGAGGGTAACGAGTAATCTAACTGATTACTCTTCCCCTCACGGTAACGCAGTTACCATTACTTGGGCGGCGTTACCCCAATTGCATCTACCGCCACTAGATGGCAGTAGTGTAATTCCTCCTCTCCTCTATGACCGGGTCTCTCTCATGTCACGGCACTGACAGCAGTCACGCTGCTCCCCACGGCCCCTCCTCTCTTCTCGTCCATCCCCATTTGCTTGTGACATCATCTAGGATGGATGAGAAGAGAGGAGGGGCCGCCGGGGAGTAGCGTGACTGCCGTCAGTGCCGTGACATGAGAGAGAACTTATTACACACGCTTCCTGCGCTACTCTGCATGGCTGGTAAACAATGTGCTATGTGCCCCGCCCTGATGTGCTATGTGCCACATGTCCTGATGTCCTGATGTGCCACAATGTCCTGATGTGCCCCATGTCCTGATGTGCCCCATGCCCTGATGTGCTATGTGCCACAATGTCCTGATGTGCCCCATGTCCTGATGTGCCCCATGCCCTGATGTGCTATGTGCCCTGATGTGCCCCATGCCCTGATGTGCTATGTGCCCTGATGTGCTATGTGCCCTGCCCTGATGTGCTATGTGCCCCGCCCTGATGTGCTATGTGCCCTGATGTGCAATGTGCCCCATGCCCTGATGTGCTATGTGCCCCATGCCCTGATGTGCTATGTGCCCTGCCCTGATGTGCTATGTGCCCCAATGTCCTGATGTGCCCCATGTCCTGATGTGCCCCATGCCCTGATGTGCTATGTGCCCTGATGTGCCCCATGCCCTGATGTGCTATGTGCCCTGATGTGCTATGTGCCCTGCCCTGATGTGCTATGTGCCACATGTCCTGATGTCCTGATGTGCCACAATGTCCTGATGTGCCCCATGTCCTGATGTGCCCCATGCCCTGATGTGCTATGTGCCACATGTCCTGATGTGCTATGTGCCACAATGTCCTGATGTGCCCCATGTCCTGATGTGCCCCATGCCCTGATGTGCTATGTGCCCTGATGTGCCCCATGCCCTGATGTGCTATGTGCCCTGATGTGCTATGTGCCCTGCCCTGATGTGCTATGTGCCCTGATGTGCTATGTGCCCCATGCCCTGATGTGCTATGTGCCCCATGCCCTGATGTGCTATGTGCCCTGCCCTGATGTGCTATGTGCCCCAATGTCCTGATGTGCCCCATGTCCTGATGTGCCTCATGCCCTGATGTGCTATGTGCCCTGATGTGCCCCATGCCCTGATGTGCCCCATGCCCTGATGTGCTATGTGCCCTGATGTGCTATGTGCCCTGCCCTGATGTGCTATGTGCCCCGCCCTGATGTGCTATGTGCCCTGATGTGCTATGTGCCCTGCCCTGATGTGCTATGTGCCCCATGCCCTGATGTGCTATGTGCCCTGCCCTGATGTGCTATGTGCCCCGCCCTGATGTGCTATGTGCCACATGTCCTGATGTGCCCTCATGTGCTATGTGCCCTTTGCCCCATGCCCTGATGTGCTGTGCCCCATGCCCTGATGTGCTATGTGCCCTGAAAAAAAACAGTCAGTTACTTTGCTGAGTAACTAATTACTTTTTCAATGTAGTAACTGAGTTACTAACACAATTACTTTTTGGGAGAAGTAATTTGTAACTGTAACTAATTACTTTTTTAAAGTAAGATGACCAACACTGGTCTCCGCTCTAATTCGGGTTGAGGTCAGGACTCTGTGCAGGCCAGTCAAGTTCCTCCACCCCAAACTCGCTCATCCATGTGTTTATGGACCTTGCTTTGTGCACTGGCCCAAATCATTTGGTGGAGGGGGGATTATGGTGTGGGGTTTTTTTTTCAAGGTACGGTGCTTGCCCCCTTAGTTCCAGTGAAGGGAACTCTTAAGGCGTCAGCATACCAAGACATTTTGGACAATTTCATGCTCCCAACTTTGTGGGAAGAGTTTGGGGACGGCCCCTTCCTGTTCCAACATGACTGCGCACCAGTGCACAAAGCAAGGTCCACTAGTCACTATCAAGCCATTTCTTATGCCCTTAAGAAGAAGGGGGGGCTCTTCCCCTGGAACAAAGTTGGAGGCATCTGATGCTCTTAAAGAGGAGGTCCACCCGAAATTTTTTATTTTTTAGAAGCCAGCAGCTACAAATACTACAGCTGCTGACTTTTAAAAAATGGACACTTACCTGTCCAGGGTGCCCGCGATGTCGGCAGCCGAAGCCGGGCAATCTCTCGTCTGCCCCCGCCGCCATCCTCGGTGAGGGAATCAGGAAGTGAAGCCTTGCGGGCGGGAAGTGGCGTGACTCTATGCCCGGAAGTGGGTGCAAATACCTGTCTTAGACAAGTTTCTGCACCCTCCCCCCTGAAAGGTGCCAAATGTGACACCGGAGGGTTCCGTAAAGCGGAAGTTAAATTTTTGGGTGGAACTCCTCTTTAACCAATAAATATTTTTTTAAATACTGTATAAAATATATGATCCTGTGCACCATGTGCTCCTCAATACACAAGAGTTGTTCATCTTTTATCCCTTAAGAGTACCGGAAAATGGTAGAAAGGATGAATGGACAGCCATAGATGGTTGTCTTTATTGTAAAAAAGGGATAAAAAAAAAGCACTACAAATAACAGCAAAAAATGGGGATATACAGCCTACGCGTTTCACACTACTGGTTAGCGCTTAATCATGGTGCCACCTGTATTCCTTATAGAGGGGTTCCCAATCTCTCAGCTGGGTTTACAGTATGGAGAATCAGGAAAAAAGAAAGGCAGTGCCCCAAAAGTGGGCAGAATCTTTCACCTGGGTAGGCTCTGAAACCATCTGGCACTGGAGCTTACTCAGGGTGGACTCCTCTGGCAGCTCGGGATCACGGATGGGTGAGTATGGATAGGGGGGGGGGGGGGGGGAATTTCGCAGACACTTATCTCATTACCTGGAATGGACAGGTGACGGTATCTCTGCAGACAAGCCCATTACAACCAACGGTAGACTCAGAAAATTGCTTCTGCTATGCAAATGTACCGAATGATTGTGTTTTGAATATAACCGCTCCTTAGAAAGTCCTTCTTCCCATTGCTCCCCCCCCCCCCCCTCACTTTGCATAATGTGAGGTTAAAAAAAAAAACACAATTGCATGACTACTGTGAAAGTGAGAGCCCCTGAAAATGTGTGTAAAATGGACACAGGACTCTCAAAGAAGCAGTTTGAGAAGTTCCAGGTTGGAAGAGAAAACGATGCTTTAGGTTTTCTCTGGATTTTGTAATTCTGGATCGGGGCTGGAAACTTGAAGACTTCAAAGAGCATTGGGAGGGATGGAGTCTTCAGTCTTGTGTCCGGGTTTTCCAGAAGCTCTGCAGGCTGTGTGTGCAGGGCCGTCGGAACAGGACAGGCAAACCAAGCAACTGCTTGGGGCCCCGAGCTGGCCTGGGGCCCCAGCAGTCCAGCTATAGTGTGAGTTTTCCCTCACAGCAGGAAGTGGAGCAAGAAGAGGCAGCACGGGAGGAGAAGGTAAAACAAACCCCCCCTCCCGCGATGATCGGGTCCCCCCTCCCGCGATCAGGCGCCCCCCCCCGCGATCAGGCCCCCCCTCCCCTCCCGCGATCGCCCCCCCCCCTCAACCCCAAAACAACAGGTGAAAAAAATTCAGTAGCGCCCCCCCACCCCCGCTTCTCAACTTGTTTCAAAATTCTGCCTGGGGCCCCCAAATTCCTTCAAACGGCCCTGTGTGTGTGTGTTATAAGGCAGAGCTGAACATAGCCCAGTGCAGGTTGTGTGTGTGTGTCTAGGTGCACACACCCGGTATAAGGCAGAGCTGAACATAGCCCAGTGTAGGAAAGGAGTTGGTGTTGGAGAAGTTGCTGCAGACAGGAGAGAGGTGCGCTACTGTGTAAGAACTCAGGCAACATCCTTGAGACGGTTCTCCATGTGGGAGAGGTTCCAGGTCAGTGGACTGAGAGAGTCGGGGAGACTATAGCTGAGACAACTGGAAGAGAGAGTCTTGGGGACCACAGGGGACTGTAAAGCCTCGTACACACGGTCGGACTTCAAACAAACTTTTCCGTGGATTTTTGTCCGAAGGGAGTTGGCCGGGCACACCCATAGCATACACACCACAGGACTTTTCTGCAAACTTTCCCAAAACTTTTCCAAAATCACGTGTTTTTTTCTGCTCTTTTCTGCTCTTTACCGCCACCCTTTGGTCAACTTCTGCTGTTGTTGGTTGATTTGAACATTGGTTCTGGGCATGCGTGTTTGTACTTCGGACAAAAGTTCGATGGATTTCTGTACACACGGTCGGACTTTGCACCATCAGACTTTTTTTGCCGAAAAGTTTGTCCGTTGGCAGGCCAAACATTTGTCCGATGAAAACCAAAAAAGTTTGTCCGATGGAGCGTACACACGGTCGGATTTTTTTGTCCAACTTGCTCATTTTGAAGTTTGTTGGCAAAAAGTCCTACCGTGTGTACGGGGCTTAAGTCTTGGAGGAGTGTGGAAGCCTGGAGTGTCAGGAGAGCCCCTTTCCTAGAGGCCAGGAGTGGGCCTGTGCAGCAAGGAACTGCGCCCAAGGCTGAGTGAGCCTTAAGAGCCAGGTGGATTGGCATTTTTCATTTGTTGTTATTTTTGGGAGAAGAACCCCTGTGTGGGAAACCAAATGCACGTATGAACTTTCCTTTTTTGTTTCTTTCAATAAAAGTGGGCTACCACGCCTTTAGACCTTAGTTCCTGTTGGCTGTGAACGCACTTAAAACGCATCTATCACTGAGCTAGACATCCCCCAATGTTACACTACCTAGACATAGAGGGACCCTAGAGGTAGCCATACACAACAAGAAATTCTGGGAAATCACCCGTCAGAGTATGTGGGGGTGGTCGCGGCGGCCATGGAAAGATTCATGTTATGAATCTATCCATTACACACAGGGCCACCATCAGGGGGGTACAGGCAGTACACCTGTAAGGGGCCCGGAGGTCCCCAGGGGCCTGAGTGGCAACCCCCCCTTTTTTATATATATATATATATATATATATATATATATATATATATATATATATATATATATATATATATAGATATATATATATATATATATATATATATATATATATATATTTTACTTTTTTTGTAATGGGCCTGGAGGTCCCCAGGGCCCCGGATGGCAACCCCCCCTATTTTTTATTTTTTTTAATTTCTTTATTTTTTTTATTCTTCTTCTTTTTTTTTTTGTAAGGGGCCCAGAGGTCCCCAGAGGCCCGGAGGTCCCCAGGGGCCCAGATGGCAACCCCCCTTTTTAAAAAAAAATAAATATATATATATTTTTTTGTAAGGGGCCCAGAAGCCCGGAGGGGCCCGGATGGCAACCCCTACTTTTTTTTTGTAAGGGGCCCTGAGGTCCCTAAGGCCCCAGATGGCAACCCCCCTTTTTTTATTTTTTTATAAATAAAAAAAAAAATGTATTTTTTTTTTTTATTCTTTTTTTATTTGTTATATTTTTCTTTTTTGTAAGGGGCCCAGAGGTCCCCAGAGGCCCAGAGGTCCCCAAGGGCCCAGATAGCAACCCCCCGACCTCAATAATTTGCGGCAGCAGCACCCCCCGCTTTCCAATTCGTGGCACCCCGCCCCGCTTCTCAATTTGCAGCGGCAGCAACCCCCCCGGTTCTCTGCTCCAGGGGGCCCATGCCTGAAGCTGTGTAAGGGGCCCCAAAATTCCTGATGGCGGCCCTGATTACACATATAGGGGGGTGGCGTGATAGAGAGGGCGGCGCCCATGCGCCCTTAATGGACGGGCCGCCACTGGACTGTCCTCAACATTTTTGGACATGGGGGGAGAAATGGAGGTGCTGGGAAAGTTTTATGGTTCATTGTCAGACTAGGACAGCGTATTGAGCCATCAAAGTGGGATGGTAAAACACTGCTCTCTAACGTCACTTCCTTTTTTGGGTTCCAAGGCTGGACAGCTTGGAGAGGATCCAGATGATTGAATGACCTTCAGATGTCTGCCTGATGATGAAATGACTTAGTCTATGGTTATATCGCTCGATACAGTGGTGGTGCGTCCATAAAGGGCGCAGGAGCGCCGCCCCCTCTCTTGCACCGCTCTAATCACCATAGATAGATTCATGTATTGCATCTATGGTCGCTGCTGACACTCCCTATTCAGGTGTCTGGCCCCCTTTTCAGGCACCTGAATTGCAGCGGTGGGGTTTTTTTTTGGAAGCACCTGATTAGAGCCGCAGGCTCTAATAGGCGCCCAAAAATGTGAGAAGTGGGCGCAACGCTGTGCGTTCGCTTCTCACTCTGCTGTATGTTAGCAAAGGGAAGGAATTCACTTTTCTAACATTGAACCGCCTCTCAGCCAATCAGGTGCTCGGCGGGTCTGTGTTACCTGTCACCTGATTGGCTGAAGCGACAGGCGCTGTGATTGGATGCCTATCAGGCGTCCAATCATAGCAGAGGATGAGAGTAGGAGTGGGCGGGAGAAGACATCGGGGTATGGGAAGAAATGGTGGACACCGCTCGCCGCCGTCACCCGCTGCCCACCCGAGAGAAGGTAAGTGCCGGGCAGATGGCGGGTGGCACAGTGGCAGCATATGGGGCACAGTGGCAGCATATGGGGCACAGTGGCAGCATTTAATGGGCACAGTGGCAACATATGGGGCAGCCACTGTGCCCATCAAACGCAGCCACTGTGCCCATCAAACGCAGCCACTGTGCCCATCAAACGCAGCCACTGTGCCCATCAAACGCAGCCACTGTGCCCATCAAACGCAGCCACTGTGCCCATGAAACGCAGCGGCAGTGTTTGATGGGCACAGTGGCTGCATTTGATGGGCACAGTGGCTGCGTTTGATGGGCACAGTGGCTGCGTTTGATGGGCACAGTGAGGCTGCAGTTGATGGTTTTTTTTTTTTTGCAGAATTTTTCAGTTTGTTTGCACCCCCCGCCACTGTACGTGAGTCCTGGGAATATTTATATACTCTGCCATCAGCATTTGGCATCACGTTGTGGAGATTCTCAGGCCTGGGTTGATGTTCTTGGCTACAGACATGTGGCATCCTCTGGGAACGGACGCAGAAGACGCACTTACCCTCATTACCTGGCACTCGGATCCTGATTCCTGCCCCCCCCCCATTGGAGCGTTTGTGACTCTTCAGCCAGTACCAGATGTCCCTTCTCAGAGTAGTAATCGCCGTGTGAAGTGTCACAAATCCAGGTCACCTTACACGTCCCGCTGTATCCTCTCCGGTACATGACGCCACAGGAGTCGTCCTCTGCGGGCGGCGTGGGAATCCTGGTCTAGCCAGATGTCACAGGGATCTGCCCTCGTTAGGAGAATTTTCATAATCTCTGACAACTCAATCAGGAGCGTGGAGGCGAGGGGGCCTGCGATGGGTCCCATTACCTGGGATTTTTCGGCAAGTCTAGTCGCAATTCCTGACCTCTGCGTCCCCAGCGCCTTATATACTGTATATACAGTATCTCACCAAAGTAAGTACACCCCTCACATTTCTGTAACTCTTTTCTTGTATCTTTTCATGTGACAACACTGAAGAAACGACACTTTGCTACAATGTAAAGTAGTGAGTGTACAGCTTGTATAAGAGCCCATTCACACAGGGGCGTCTTTGGATCCGACTCCAAATCGCCCCAGGTCGCCCCTAGTCGCCTCAGGTCGCGCTGGCTGAAGAAATCAATGTAAGTTAATAGAGCCGTCCTTATGCACACTACTGCAGTCCCTCCGACTTCAAAAAAGGTCCCTGTACTACTTCAATCCGACTCCTAGGCGACCTGTAACCATTCATTTCAATGGGAGTCGCCTCTCCCTGTCTTAATAGGAGCGACTCTCCAGGAAGAAAACATACATTTATCAGGAAAACCTCTCCCTCCCCCCTCCCTCCCACAGAGCTGATTCTTGTTTGATTGGCCACTGGAATGTCTCCTGTCCTGCAGGCAACTTGGAGTTGCCTTGTAAATAGCTCCAGGTAGTGCTGTGATTCATACTCAGGTCGTGTCTGAGTTGCCTCATAAAATCGCGCTGGAAGTCGTGTTGCCCCTGTGTGAATGGGCTCTAACGGTGTCAATTTGCTGTCCCCTCAAAATAACTCAACACACAGCCATTAATGTCTAAACCGCTGGCAACAAAAGTCAGTACACCCCTAAGTGAAAATGTCCAAATTGGGCCCAAAGTGTCAATATTTTGTGTGGCCACCATTATTTTCCAGCACTGCCTTAACCCTCTTGGGCATGGAGGTCACCAGAGCTTCACAGGTTGTCACTGGAGTCCTCTTCCCCCCCTCCATGATGACATCACGGAGCTGGTGGATGTTGGAGACCTTGCGCTCCTCCACCTTCCGTTTGAGGAGCCCCACAGATGATCAATAGGGTTTAGGTCTGGAGACATGCTTGGCCAGTCCATCACCTTTACCCTCAGATTCTTTAGCAAGGCAGTGGTGGTCTTGGAGGTGTGTTTGGGGTGGTTATCATGTTGGAATACTGCCCTGCGGCCCAGTCTCTGAAGGGAGGGGGATCATGTTCTGCTTCAGTATGTGACAGTACATGTTGCCATTCCTGGTTCCCTCAATGATCTGTAGTTCCCCAGTGGCGGCAGCACTCATGCAGCCCCAGACCATGACACTCCCAGCTTTTTGGGCGTTGAACTTCATTCGATTTTTGACACATTTGTCCAGCATTTATTTATTTTTTTGTTCATAAAAATGCACATCCGCTTTCCGTGTTTGGGGTGTCACTTCAATACTGGGCACTGTCACCCCCTTCCTGCCCAGGCCAATTTTCAGCTTTCAGCGCTGTCACTCTTTAAATGTCAGTTGCGCGGTCATACAACGCTGTACCCAAATTACATTTTTTTTTTATTTTGTTTTCACACAAATAGAACTTTCTTTTGGTGGTATTTAATCGCCGCTGGGTTTTAAATTTTTTCCTTAACAAATTAAAGAAGACTAAAAATGTTTTAAAAAAAAATAATTGTTCTTATTTTCTGTTATAATATACTGATAAGCTGCACTGATAGGCTGCTCTGATGGGCAGTCATAAGGGCGGCACTGATAGGCTGCACTGATAGGCTGCACTGATGAGCACTGATGGGCTGCACTGATAGGCGGCACTGATGAGCACTGCTAGGTTGCAATAATGGGCACTGATAGGCGGCACTGATAGGTTGCACTGATAGGCGGCACTGATGAGCACTGATAGGTTGCACTAATGGGCACTGATAGGCGGCACGGATGGGCTGCACTGATGGGCACTGATAGGCGGCACTGATGAGCACTGCTAGGTTGCAATAATGGGCACTGATAGGCTGCACTGATGGGCGGCACTGATGAGCACTGCTAGGTTGCAATAATGGGCACTGATAGGCGGCACTGATAGGTTGCACTAATGGGCACTGATAGGCGGCACTGATAGGTTGCACTGATGGGCATTGATAGGCGGCACTGATGGGCATTGATAGGCTGCACTGATGAAGAGGCACTGATAGGCTGCACTGATGGGCACCGATAGGCTGCACTGATGAAGAGGCACTGACATGCAGCACTGATGGGCTGTGATGAGGCGGCACTGATAGGCTGCAATGATAGGCTGCACTGATGAAGAGGCAGTAATAGGCTGCACTGATGGGCATTGATAGGCTGCACTGATAGGCACTTATGAAGAGGCACTGACATGCAGCACTGATGGGCAGTGATGAGGCGACACTGATAGGCTGCACTGATGGTCACTGATTGGCACTGACACACAGCGTTGGAGAAAAGGAATGCCGATAACCGGCAAGTCTGTTTACATGTGTCCAGCTATGTTTGGACACAGCTGATCACATGGTAAATGGCCACTGTGATTGCCCCTTTACCGCAATCTGTGATCAGCTGCGTCCTAAGGATACAACAGTCACAGAGCGTGCCTGATGCGTGCCACACGAGGCGCGGAGGGGGTGGGGTTTCTAGGACGACGTCCATGCATGCCCTCCCAGAACTGGATGACAGCGCTATCTTTTGGCTATAGCGCGGTCAGGAAGGTGTTAACAATAAATGGAGCTGTGAGTGTGATGTGCGTTTTTTGCTTTTGGAAGCGTCCAGGAAACGCCCGGGTGTGAAGGGGACCTTAGGGTCCCCTTCACACTGTGGCATTGCGGTAATGTACGAGTTACTGTGCGCTTTATTGGAAAGTGTGGCCGCACACCTTGCATGCGTTGGTGTGATGCTGTGCTATTTATTCTGGACGGCACCTCAAAGCACTTTGCAGGCGGACAAATGTCCGCTGCTAAAAATGGTGCATGCGGCATTTCTTGCAGCGCATGCTAGTGCATTGCCACTTCTTGCCCAAGGTGCATAATAAATGGATGGCACCGCATCACTTCGATGCATGTAACGTGTGTTGCGGTAAAGAGGGTGTTACCACAACGCCATAGCATTAATTGGCCCCTAGTGCTCATTCAGATCCACATGCTGTGTTAATGTGCATAACAGTAGCCCATTCATTCAAATGGGGTGCCCATGGACCACAGCGCAGCAAAAATTGGACATGCTCTACTTTTGTCTAATGTAGCCCTCCACCACACGTGGTACATGAGTTACCATGCGTTGTGTGGTGCTGCAACATGGGTCGTTGGTGGGGATGCATTGTCAGGGCCGCCATCAGGAATTTTGGGGCCCCTTACACAGCTTCAGGCATGGGCCCCCTGGAGCAGAGGAGAACCGGGGGGGGGTGGTTCTGCTGCCGCAAATTGAGAAGCGGGGGGGGGGGGGCTGCCGAAGCGGGGGGTGCCACGAATTGTTGAGGTCGGCTTTGGGTGCTGACGAACAAAGAAAAGAAAAAAAAACAGCAAGAAAAAGACAAAGGGGGGTTGCCGCCATCCGGGGCCCTGGGGACCTCTTGGCCCCTTACAAAAAAAAAAACTATTATGCCCAAAAAAAAAGGGGGGTTGACATCCGGGGCCCTGGGGACCTCTGGGCCTCTGGGACCCTTACAAAAATAAATAAATAAATAATAATAAAAAAAAAAAAAAAGTGGGGTTGCCATCCGGGGACCTCCGGGCCCCTGGGGACCTCTGGGCCCCTTACAAAAAAAAAGGGGGGTTGCCATCTGGGCCCCTGGTGTAATGCCTGTACCCCCCTGATGGCGGCCCTGTGCATTGTAGTAGTGTGTTGGGGTGCCATTTATAAAAGCTAATAAGAATGGGACAACCGTGGTAATAATATTCGGGACACATGGATCCTACCAGAAGGGTGTCCTCCATTTTCAGCAGAACATGTGGCAGGTACAATAAACATTTGTTATCCAGAAATTATTAAGTTTCCCTTCTCCATCGGGGGGACTTGTCCTGCACATGTCTCTGCCGCTAGATCAAGGGCAGCAAACAACGCAAGCGCTTGTGATCTGGTGTCACCGCACACGTGGTGACAATATTCCTCTCAGCTGGAGATTAAAGGATGACCTCGTACTTAGCCAAAAAAAACTGATCCTGAGTGGGGCACTGCGACGCAGACGACTCGGAGAACACGAACCGATAATGTAGGATACTCCGCCGGAATACATCGTGTCTGTTTTGTGTTCTCTTCCTTCCTGTTCTTTTTTTCTTCTGCCATCAAAGTGGATCTCCAGGAATGTCCCAAAGTGTGCCAACATCTGGACGCCATCATCCGTTTTGGGTCCCCCCGTGCCGATCCAGGGTTGGCCTTTTTCTGAGGTCGCACACGCTATCCCCCCCCCCAGAAGGGTGACATGTTAAGCGTGCCTGGAACACTTTGTTGGCATTGTTGGTGTCATCTGTCGAGTCAGGTCTTGTGTTACTTCTAAAAGTGGAACTCCAGCCTTCCCTTCAGTCTTGCACAGTTGTACCGGCTCCTCTCTTGTACTGAACTGGCTTACTCTGATTTCCCTGCACACTGTGAGCTTCTCGCAATGTGAATTAGAAGCTGCAGGCTTCATTTCCTGGCTGTAGGCAGGGCTATCTTAATGCATGGGCACAGGTGAATAGGGGCCCCATGATAATCTTGCTTTACATCATACTTTCCAACTGTCCCGGATTTGCTGGGATAATCACGCTTTTTACTAAACTGTCCCGTGATGGCTGTGTCCAGGGAAGTATTCCAGAACCAGGGCCGGTGCTACCACTAGGCAAACTAGGCAGCCGCCTAGGGCGCACTTCTACCTGTGTCTGTGTCCCAACTCCCGAATGAACGGAATGCATTGATGGGTGCTGGTAGGCTAGGGTGACCAGACATCCCCGGTTTCAGGGGACAGTCCCCGGATTGTGGACAATGTCCCCGGACCAAGTCTGTCCCCAGTTTTGTCCCTGGATTGGATTTGAACAGGGGCTGGGTCAATTTCAAAGACAGTTCGTGCAGAATAAAAAAAAAATCTGAATTACACACCACCACTCCTACTAGCTTAGGGGGGGGGGGGGTGTATTTTTTTCCATTATCTGTGCTCCTTTCTGATGATCATGTGCTGGTCGGAGCGGAGGGAATATTTCTTCAGTTTCGGGCGCATTCCCATTCAGCTCCGCTCGCATGTTCTCCTGCCTTGGCTCAAGTCCTGACTAGTCGCCTGCCTGCTTATCTCCTTGTCTTCCCTGGTGGAGTGATCTTCCTCCTCTCCCCACCCAGTAGTAGCCGAGGCCTGGAGAGTGAGATTTGACTGGCTGTGAAGCGGGTATCGGCGGCGATGGGCAGAGAGTCGCTGATTGCTTCCATTACTAGTAAAAAAAAAAAAAAAATATCCCCAGATTTCATTTTAAAAATCTGGTCACCTTATGGTAGGCTGCATTTGATGAGCACTGGTGAGGCTGCATTGATGGGCACTAGTGAGGCTGCATTTGATGGGCACTGATGGGCTGCATTTGATGGGTGCTGGTGAGGCTGCATTGATGGGCACTAGTGAGGCTGCATTGATGGGTGCTGGTAGGCTGCATTTGATGAGCGCTGGTGAGGCTGCATTGATGGGCACTAGTGAGGCTGCATTGATGGGTGCTGGTAGGCTGCATTTGATGGGCGCTGGTGAGGCTGCATTGATGGGCACTAGTGAGGCTGCATTAATGGGTGCTGGTAGGCTGCAATTGATGGGCGCTGGTGAGGCTGCATTGATGGGCACTAGTGAGGCTGCATTGATGGGCGCTGATGGGCTACATTTGATGGGCGCTTCATTAAAAAGGTGGGGTATACATGGGCAGGGCAAAGGGGGTGGAGCCAAAGGGGGGTGGAGCAAAATAAGGTTTCGCCTAGGGTGTCATAAATCCTTGCACCAGCCCTGCTCAGAACCTGTACTATACCCTCCTCCTGATACCAGTTTTTCCCCCTCCTGACCCCCCTGTACTGTGCCCTTTGTGTTGATTAGTCTTTGATCTATAGCATGTTTTCTTATGCCGCGTACACACGATCGTAGGCCATGGTGTCAAGTGCCCCAATGGGAGTGGCGACCCAGGGGTGCTCTTAGTATCACTATAGATCTGGGACCCCACTGTGAGCATGAGTAGTACTCCGCAGCATCTTTTTCCGGCACCATATCTCATGGGCTAGGTGTTTTGGCTGAGACCGGGGCAATTTTTCTTACACAAGATAGTAGGGTGTTGGTCTTCCAGCCTTCCCTGTGGTGTAGCAGGAGGATATGTGGCCCTTTCGGTTTCTTCATCCCCTGCCCCTGGGGGTATCTCTTTGGAAAATCCAATGTTGGTTGGCTTTAGCTGGCCATCTGGTTCCCCAAGTCTTTTAGCTATGTGGAACTGACCACGTCAGGAGCCTTGTACCTTGGGGGTTCAGGGAAAGTCCTTCCTTTTCGGAAGGGGACCAGTGACTATTTCTGTTCACATCACCCATTGCAAGCTCAAAGAAGAAGAATTAAAAAAAAAAAAGGGGTGAGGAAATGCTTCCTCCTGCCTGATGACATTATCTCAGCCTAGGCAAAGTCAATGACCAGAGCTTGAGGATGGCTTTTTAATGATCAAAGATGGAGCTTTTTTTTTCCCCCACAAAATATCCTGGTAGTTTATATCATGACAGATCAGGAAGTTTTCAATGACAACAATCAGGAACTTCCTTGACCGATATTTGCATTTGAAAGGGCAACATAAAATTGGATAGCAACCACCTGATTCTATTAGATATTACTGGCATGTAATGGGGATTCGTTAAACCCAACAAGCTTCAAAAACCCATCGACACAGGTCTACACTGAGCATGAGGCAGAATGACAGCCATCCCCTGCAATGCCCTTAGGTTTACTGTAGTGAGTGACCCATCCTTGGTGCTAGGAGGTTAAAGTGCTCCTTATTACATTATACATTACTACTAAGTACTTACCATAAGCACTGATGTGGCCTATCTCACCATCTACAGCAGACCTGGGCATTTTATGGCCCCCGGGCCACATCGAGCCCTTTGGGTGTCCCTGTCCAGCCCACGTGAGGTCAATCAGAAATAAGAAACACCTGGAATCAGGCCGGCCTGTCAACAAGATGGCAGTGCTTTGCTTCAACCCTTGTTGGGTTCACCCTTTCCAAGCGGCTTCGACCGTGTTGGAGGGGCAGTGCTAGCCATCGAGTGACTGGGGCGGATCATGGGAGGTGGGCAACAAGAAAGTGATGCGGGTGAGGACATGTGGGGAGGTGTTGCCAGGTCCCGCTCTCCACTCCATGGGTAAGGTGCGGGTTTATGCCCCCACTTAACTTTCATCTTGCTGCGGAAGGACGGCACACGCCGGGGGTGTGTGTATAACAGTAGAGAGAATTTATAAATACCCTCATGGGGTTCCCATAGACAGATGGGCGAGGACATATGGGGAGGTGTTGCCAGGTCCCGCTCTCCACTCCATAGGCAAGGGGCGGAGTTTATGCCCCTACTAAATGTTCTCCTTTCTGCGGAAGGACGGCACATGTTGGGGGGGGGGGTGTTTGTATAACAGTAGAGAAAATGTGTAAATACCCTCATGGGGTTCCCATAGACAGGTGGGTGAGGACATGTGGGGAGGTGTTGCCAGGTCCCACTCTCCAGTCCACGGGTAAGGGCCGGAGTTTATGCCCCTACTTAACTTCCTCCTTGCTGTGGAAGGACGGCACATGTTGGGGTGGGGGGTGTGTGTATAACAGTAGAGAGAATTTATAAACACCCTCTTGGGGTTCCCATAGACAGGTGGGTGAGGACATGTGGGGAGGTGTTGCCAGGTCCTACTCTCCACTCCACGGGTAAGGGGCAGAGTTTATGCCCCTACTAAATGTTCTCCTTTCTATAGAAGGATGGCACATGTCGGGGGGGGTGTGTATAACAGTAGAGAGAATTTATAAACACCCTCTTGGGGTTCCCATAGACAGGCTGCTCCGCTGATGTTTGGCCCAAGGAGGTGCTAGCTTACCATATCACATATGGTTGGTTCCCTATATGGATTGGTATTGTATATTTGTTTTTTAAAGCAATACAATTATTATTGAGAAGATCTAAGTTCAGTCTGTTGGTTCAGCCCTCCACAACAGTCCCAGTTTCGCATGGGGCCCCTTGAGAAAATGAATTGGCCACCCCTGATCTACAGGACAAAAACAGGTAAGAATTTGCCTGGAAAGGATTGTGTTTACTCAACACAACTGGAGTTTAATTTGAATGTAGGTTTAGGGAAGGGGGCCTTGGATTGTCTTTATTTCCTTTAGCAGAAGGTAACTGATGTGTGGGACAGTTTCTTGGAATCTGGCTTTCCTTTTATTGGAGTTCCCTGAATCTGTGAGTTCAGGTTGCGCTAGGAAAGGGATGACACACCAGACTCTATTACCAGAAGGAAAAGACAACTTCCAGGAATATGAGCACCGGTCAAAGAAGACAAAAAAAATTCCAGCTGCGCAGGCCACAGCGCGGTGTGACGTTGAAATCCGACGCCGTTTGGGCGCTTGCCCGCGTTTTTTTGCCGGCGTGCTTGTTATGGTAATGAGAAAAGGTGCTTAAGCTGTTTGGTTGAGACAAGAAGAAGCTGGCAGCTGTGACTACACATCTCACGGTGATTAATCGGCAGGATTGGTGTCAGCAGTGATGTGTGTCAGGAAGGGTGCTTCTGCGGCGGCTGATTTTTAAGGACGCCATTATCTCGATCTCAGCCGGGACTTGTCGAGTCAGCACCCTTTTTTTTTTTTTTTGGCAGGCCTTTATAGAAATATGCTCGCTATCTTATCAAAGGATAATACGCTCATTAAAATGTTTAATCTAGGTGCGTAAAGATCGCATTGCCACAAAATCCTTTTTGTGCATCTCCCCTGAATACTGACTTGCATACAACTTGTATTTTTTTCCTACAGCCTCTGAATGCCCACGGAAGGGAGAGAGTGAGAAGCAGGCATTCAGAGGCTGTGGGTGAAAAATAAAGAGATGGATTCTTCTACTGTGTCTGCAGCGGCTTCTCCTATCCAGGTGCATGCATGGAGACTGAGACACACTCCCTTGAACACCGGCCGGCGGCCGCGTCTCATGTAGATCCCCTCCCTCTTCACAGTCACAGGTAACGTGACCCCCAGCCCGACGGCCGAACTGTATTGGCAGCCGGACGGCAGGGTGAGCGGCGGGGGCTTAAGGAGCAGCTCAGCTGCCTTGGCCCCACAAGAACATGCGGCCCGCGGCCCACCGGGCAAGTGCCCGGTGTGCCCTATGGCCAGTCCGGGCCTGCATACAAGATATAGAAACACATATGGAAAATGCAGCTCAATGGCAGAAATATGGTTAATGCGCGATAGTGAAAATACTGCATGCGGTGCACTTTAGTATACTGGCCCTTTTGTCTTCTTTGAAGATACATACCAGGCAGCAATGTAGCATTTAATCTCTTATGGATGCCAGTTTTCTCGACCTCTGGCAGATCCTCAATCTAAGCATGTAAAAAATCAGAACCAGTGTTCCCAGATCCTGAGGGTGTGGGTCTTCAGGCCTTCCCTGAGGTCTAGGAAGAGGGTACGTGGCTCCTTCAGGTTCCTTCATCCCCTGCCCCTGGGGTCTCTCTTTGCTAAATCCTCCCACCTAGTACTTGTTGGTTGGCTTTAGCTGGCCACCTGGTCCCCCATAGTGGTGCAATGGATCGTCATTGTACCGTGATTCGAACGGGTCAACATATTCGGATCGGCACACCACGTGATCCGGCGGATTGTGAGCTCCGCTGCCTCAGCCATAGGAAAGGCCGCGACTTCGGCCTAGCTCCCGGAGTGGAGGCCATCTTGGTCCACCCGGCAGCAGCCTAGGTGAGCTTCCCTGATTGCCTGGAGTTCTCTCCCCTCCTGGATCAGCCTCCGGAGTGCCTGAGAGCGCTCCCGCAGCACATCCGCAGCCTACACCTGCCTTGGGACAGGCCACGGCGTCGGCCTACCTCCTGGAGCGGCGGCCATCTTGCTCCACCCGGCGGCGGCCTAGGTGGGCTACCCTAGAGCGGCGCGCTGACGTCATCACCCTTAAAAGTGTTAATAAACAAAAAGACAAAACTTATGTTTATTTGTTTTGCCTTTTTTTTTTATCTTGCCAATCCGTGACTCTGATCCGAGGAACGATCCGAACCGTGAGTTTTTTTGATCCGTTGCACCCCTAGTCCCCCAGGTCTTTTAGCTAGGTGGATCTAGGAAGAGGGTACGTGGCTCCTTCAGGTTCCTTCATCCCCTGCCCCTGGGGGTCTCTCTTTGCTAAATCCTCCCACCTAGTACTTGTTGGTTGGCTTTAGCTGGCCTTCTGGTCCCCCAGGTCTTTTAGCTAGGTGGATCTAGGAAGAGGGTACGTAGCTCCTTTGGGTTCCTTCATCCCCTGCCCCTGGGGGTCTCTCTTTGCCAAATCCTCCCACCTAGTATTGGTTGGTTGGCTTTAGCTGGCCTTCTGGTCCCCCAGGTCTTTTAGCTAGGTGGATCTAGGAAGAGGGTACGTGGCTCCTTCAGGTTCCTTCATCCCCTGCCCCTGGGGGTCTCTGTTTGCTAAATCCTCCCACCTAGTACTTGTTGGTTGGCTTTAGCTGGCCTTCTGGTCCCCCAGGTCTTTTAGCTAGGTGGATCTAGGAAGAGGGTACGTGGCTCCTTCGGGTTCCTTCATCTCCTGCCCCAGGGGGTCTCTCTTTGCTAAATCCTCCCACCTAGTACTTGTTGGTTGGCTTTAGCTGGCCTCCTGGTCCCCCAGGTCTTTTAGCTAGGTGGATCTAGGAAGAGGGTACGTGGCTCCTTCAGGTTCCTTCATCCCCTGCCCCTGGGGGTCTCTCTTTGCTAAATCCTCCCACCTAGTACTTGTTGGTTGGCTTTAGCTGGCCTCCTGGTCCCCCAAGTCTTTTAGCTAGGTGGATCTAGGAAGAGGGTACGTGGCTCCTTCAGGTTCCTTCATCCCCTGCCCCTGGGGGTCTCTCTTTGCTAAATCCTCCCACCTAGTACTTGTTGGTTGGCTTTAGCTGGCCTTCTGGTCCCCCAGGTCTTTTAGCTAGGTGGATCTAGGAAGAGGGTACGTGGCTCCTTCCGGTTCCTTCATCCCCTGCCCCAGGGGGTCTCTCTTTGCTAAATCCTCCCACCTAGTACTTGTTGGTTGGCTTTAGCTGGCCTTCTGGTCCCCCAGGTCTTTTAGCTAGGTGGATCTAGGAAGAGGGTACGTAGCTCCTTCGGGTTCCTTCATCTCCTGCCTCAGGGGGTCTCTCTTTGCTAAATCCTACCACCTAGTACTTGTTGGTTGGCTTTAGCTGGCCTCCTGGTCCCCCAGGTCTTTTAGCTAGGTGGATCTAGGAAGAGGGTACGTGGCTCCTTCAGGTTCCTTCATCCCCTGCCCCTGGGGGTCTCTCTTTGCTAAATCCTCCCACCTAGTACTTGTTGGTTGGCTTTAGCTGGCCTCCTGGTCCCCCAGGTCTTTTAGCTAGGTGGATCTAGGAAGAGGGTACGTGGCTCCTTCAGGTTCATTCATCCCCTGCCCCTGGGGGTCTCTCTTTGCTAAATCCTCCCACCTAGTACTTGTTGGTTGGCTTTAGCTGGCCTCCTGGTCCCCCAAGTCTTTTAGCTAGGTGGATCTAGGAAGAGGGTACGTGGCTCCTTCAGGTTCATTCATCCCCTGCCCCTGGGGGTCTCTCTTTGCTAAATCCTCCCACCTAGTACTTGTTGGTTGGCTTTAGCAGGCCTCCTGGTCCCCCAAGTCTTTTAGCTAGGTGGATCTGACCCCGTCAGGAGCCTTGTACCTCGGGGGTTCAGAAAAGTCCTTCCTTTTTGGGAGGGGACCAGTAACATTCTTTTTTCCACATGATGTTTTTTGTTTTGCTTTGTTTTGCTCACCCATTGCAAGCTCTAAGGCCCCATGCACACGAGACGCTGTTATTTGCTGTTGAACGCTAGTGATGAGCCGAACACCCCCGGGTTCGGTTCGCACCAGAACCCGCGAACGGACCGAAAGTTCGAACGAACATTAGAACCCTATTAAATACAATGGATGCGAACGTTCGAATTCTAAAGTGCTAATTATAACAACTATTATGCATGTTATTGTCATAAATAGGGTTTGGGAACCCGGGTTCTGCACCAGGGGACATGTATCAATGCAAAAAGAAGTTTTAAAAACGGTCGTTTTTCGGGAGCAGTCATTTTAATGATGCATAAAGTGAAAAAAAAAAGTCAAATATTCCTTTAAATATCGTACCTGGGGGGTGTCTAAAGTATGCCTGTGAAGTGCCACGTGTTTCCCGTGTTTAGAACTGTCCCTGCACAAAATGACACTTCTAAAGGAAAAAAAAGCCATTTAAAACTGCTTGCGGCTTTAATGTAATGTCTGGTCCCGGTAATATGGATGAAATTCTTTAAGAAAAATGGCATAGCTACCCCATGACCCCCCCCCCCCCCTACCCCAGCCCATTACCAGCCCCTTTGGGTCTTGTATGGATATTAAGGGGAACCCCGCACATAAAATAAAAAAGGCCCTATATACTCTGAACAGCCGTATACAGGCGGTGCATACAAGACAGGGACTGTAGGTTTGTTCTTATGTAGAATCTGTTTGTAATTTTGAACAGGTACATTGTTGAAGTGTAGCTCCAGCCCAAAAATCTATTTTTAAACTTTTTGGGAAACATAGGTAAGGGTTATCACCCCTGTAACATTTGTTTTGCTGTCTGTGCCCCTGTTCAGAACATTTCACCTCACTTTCCGTCCCAATGACAACTGTTTTTGAAATGTGGTGTTTTTCTTGAAACAAGGATTGCTGATAAAGCATCAGTACAGATGAGACCCCTTTCTCCCATATTTATTCTTACAGGAGAGAATTTTCCTTTCTAGGGGTAGATTTCCTCTCACTTCCTGTTGTCTTCTTTCGTTTGCAAGTAGGAGTCGTTTGTAAGTTGGATGTTTGAAAGTAGGGACCTGCCGTATATACTCTGCAGAAATAGGCCCCTTAGTTGTTGGTGTTGGCACAACACTGTAAGCACTCACAGTTACTCTTGGTTGGTGCTGGAACGCCCTGCTGTCAACTATTATATCAGGAATTTTAATTACATATAATTGTTGAACAGTGGTAGTAAAAATTGGGGCTTTGATGGTGGTGCTGGTGCCACAACACTGTAAGCCCTGACAGTTACTCTTGGTGGGTGCAGCAATGGGCCCTGCTGTGAATTATTAGATCAAGAATTGTAATTACATGCCCCTTTTGAACAGGGGCTGAAAAATTGGGCCTTTCGTGGTGGTGGTGGTGGTGGCGTTGCCACAAGACTGTAAGCCCTCAGAGTTACTCTTGGTGGGTGCAGTAATGGACCCTGCTGTGAATTATTAGATCAAGAATTGTAATTGCATGCCCCTGTTGAACAGGGGCTGAAAAATTGGGCCTTAGGCACTGGTGGCACAACACTACAACCCCTCACAGATACTGTACTTGGAGCACAGCAATGAGCCCTGTTGCAAAGTATTGCTTCAAAAATTGTAATGACACGCCCCTGTTAAACAGGGGCTGAAAAATTGGGCCTTAGGCACTGGTGCCACAACACTCCAACCCCTCACAGATACTGTACTTGGAGCACAGCAATGAGCCCTATGGCAAATTATTGCTAAAAAAATTGTAATTACACGCCCCTGTAAAACAGGGGCTGAAAAATTGGGCCTTAGCCACTGGTGGCGGCACCCATAAACAAAAATGATCTTCCAAGCTATCATCATCAATCGTATCATTGAGGACTCGGAGGAGGAGGATAGCCAGTCAACATAACAGCACAGGCACTCAGCATCAGCATCAGTCTTGAAGGGATGTGACATGTTAAAATCAATTAGTCTGTTATATCAGCATCAGGTGTGTGGTAGCTGGTGGTGATCCAAGACTGGTTCATCTTGATGAAAGTCAGTCGATCAACCGAGTCGGTGGACAGGCGCACCCTGTGATCCGTGACAAATCCTCCAGCAGCACTGAATGTGCGTTCCGAAAGAACGCTGGATGCAGGACAGGCCAGTAGCTCAATTGCATACTGTGCAAGCTCTGGCCAGTGATCCATCCTCAAGACCCAGTAAGCCAGAGGATTTTCGGTGGGGAAGGTGTCCAAGTCTGACCTTGCCCCTAGATGTTCCTGCACCATGTTTATCAGACGCTGGCGATGGTTGCTGGAACCGATCATACTTTGGGGCTGCGGACTAAAGAATTGTCTGAACGCATCGGTCAGACGGCCACCTTTCCCACCGCTCCTTCTTTGACTGGCCGAAGCCTCAGCAACTCGTTGTCCAGGACCAGGAGTTTGTAACCTCCCAGTCTCTGGGAACGCGTTGCACAGACCTTTCTGCAAGGCCTCCCGGAGTTGTCTCATCCTCTGCTCCCTCTGCGACGGTAACATAAGGTCCGCAACCTTACCCTTGTACCGTGGATCAAGGAGAGTGGCCAGCCAGTAATGGTCCCTCTCCTTGATCCGAAGAATACGAGGATCCTTCCGCAGACTTTGCAGGATCAGGGAGGCCATGCAGCGTAGGTTTGCTGAGGCATTCGGTCCGGAGTCCTCTGGGTCACTAAGGACGACATGATCCGCAGCCACCTCCTCCCAGCCACGTACAAGTCCACTGGTTTCTTGGGACTGTAAATCATCCCTAAAAGACTGCTGCTGATGATGCTGAGTGCCAGCCTCCACCTCCATGCTGACACAATCCTCCTCCTCCTCCTCCTCCTCTTCCTGTGCGATGGGTGGGACAGAAGGAACACTGTCTGGGTAAAGGGGGCCTTGAGAGGCAAGGAAGTCCTCCTCTTCCTGCCTCTGTTCTGCCTCAAGTGCCCTGTCCATTATTCCACGCAGCGTGTGCTCCAACAGGTGGACAAGAGGTACAGTGTCACTGATGCATGCACTGTCACTGCTCACCATCCTCGTGGCCTCCTCAAATGGTGCCAGGACAGTGCATGCATCCCTGATCATGCCCCACTGGCGTGGAGAAAAAAAACCAAGCTCCCCTGACCCTGTCCTGGTGCCGTAGTCGCACAGGTACTCATTGATGGCCCTCTGCTGCGTGTGCAGCCGCTGCAGCATGGCCAACGTTGAGTTCCACCTGGTGGGCATGTCACATATAAGGCGGTTCTTGGGCAGGTTCAACTCCTTTTGCAGCTCAGCCAGGCGAGCACTGGCATTATAAGATCTGCGGAAATGCACACAGACTTTCCTGGCCTGCCTCAGGACATCCTGTAAGCCCGGGTACCTGCCCAAGAACCGCTGCACCACCAGGTTAAGGACGTGAGCCACACAGGGCACATGGGTCAGTTGTCCCTGTCGGAGGGCGGAGAGGAGGTTGGTGCCATTGTCGCAAACCACCATTCCTGGCTTAAGCTGGCGTGGCGTCAACCACCTCTCGGCCTGGCCCTGCAGAGCAGACAGGACCTCTGCCCCAGTGTGGCTTCTGTCCCCCAAACACACCAGCGCAAGCACGGCATGGCATCTTTTTGCCTGCGTACTTGCGTAGCCCCGTGAACGGCTACGGAGCACCGCTGGTTCATAGGACAAACCACAGGAAGAGGCCATGGAGGAAGAAGAAGAGGAGGGGGTGGAGGAGAGAGGTGTGTCACAACCAGTAGTAGCATTTTGGAGGCGTGGCGGTGGGACAACCTCCAACACTACTGCACCTTGTCCTGCATCCTTCCCAGCTGCCAAAAGAGTGACCCAATGGGCCGTGAAAGAAAGGTAACGTCCCTGTCCATGCCTGCTGGACCATGAGTCAGCGGTAATATGCACCTTACCGCTGACCGCCCTGTCCAGCGAGGCCAAGACATTGCCTTCCACATGCCGGTAGAGAGCCGGAATAGCCTTCCGTGAGAAAAAGTGGCGTTTGGGAACCTGCCACTGAGGAACCGCACATTGCACAAACTCACGGAAGGGGGCCGAGTCTACCAACTGAAAAGGCAGCAGTTGAAGCGCTAGCAATTTAGCCAAGCTAGCATTCAACCGCTGGGCATGTGGATGGCTGGGAGTGAACTTCTTTCGACGGTCCAGCAGCTGGGGCAGGGAAATTTGCCTGCTAGAATCGGACGTCGGTGTACTGCTAGCAGAGTGGCCGCAAGTACTTGGCTGTGACACACCTAATTCTACACCTTCATTCCTCTCAGTGCATGTTTCAGAGAGGACTGAAGTTATAGTGGGGTTGGAGATCCCAGCTGATGCGGTGCAAGGAGAGGTCCGCTTTGTTCTTTGGTGTGGGTCTTTCAGGTAGGCTTGCCAACGAGCTGCATGGCAGGTCAACATATGTCTGGTCAGGCATGTGGTACCCAAGCGGCTGATGTTTTGGCCACGCGATATACGCTTGAGACATATGTTGCAAACAGCAGCTGTGCGATCTGATGCACTAGCCTCAAAAAAGGCCCACACCAAAGAACTTTTTGAATGACGGGCAGAGGCAGCGCCCTGCACAGGCGGAGCTCTGCGGTGTGATTCCGTCGGTGTACTGCCCTTACGCTGGCCACCAAAGGGCATCCTGCCTCGTTGGAGATGTGCCTCCTCCTCATCCTCCTCCTCCTCCTCTCTCCTATTAGGCACCCACGTGGAGTCAGTGACCTCATCATCACCTCCCTCCTCATCACTGGAGCCAATCTGGCAGTATGCTGCAGCTGCTGGAACATGACTGCCAGATTGGTGTCCTTCTTGAGCATCCCCTCTGTCTGCTCTCACGCTACTGCCTTCCTCTAGCTGGGTTTCATCATCAGACCCTTCGAAACGCTGGGCATCCTCCTGGAGCATGTACCCAACACTGTGCTGAAACAGTTCGGGGGACTCCTCAGGAGGAGGACATGGTGGGTCTAGGGAAGGAGTGACTGATGATGAGTCTGACATTGATACCAGGGAAGAGGACGCTTTGGCAGCTGCTTTTCCAGTACCCTGAGCCTGGGTGAGAGAGGATGAGGAGGAGGAGGAGGGCTTGGTCATCCACTCTACCAAGTCTTCGGCATGATGTGGCTCAACATGTCCAGCTGCCGAAAAGAAGGACAAGCGTGTCCCATGGCCATGTGCTGATGACAATGCAACGCGTCCACGACCAGCACTGTTGCCCCCAGACACAGAGCCTGCTTGCCCTCTTTTATTGCCTCCTGACTGTCTGCCTCTCCTTGTTTGCCTTCCAGACATTCTAATAGATGGCCTGCAGGGAGATGGGAAAAAAGCAATAAGGGCTACCTTCAGGTGTCCTTCTCTGTCCCTTGAAACAAGGACTTTGACAGTGAAAGAAACTGACACACTCTCCCTACCTACAGTTTTCTGTCCCTAGAAAAAATGTTTTTTTTAAGCACAATTTAGCACAAGGAGAATTCACTCACTGTCCTTCCAGGTCCCTGGAAACAAGGACTTTGACAGTGAAAGAAACTGACACACTCTCCCTACCTACAGTTTTCTGTCCCTAGAAAAAATGTTTTTTTTAAGCACAATTTAGCACAAGGAGAATTCACTCACTGTCCTTCCAGGTCCCTGGAAACAAGGACTTTGACAGTGAAAGAAACTGACACACTCTCCCTACCTACAGTTTTCTGTCCCTAGAAAAAATGTTTTTTTTAAGCACAATTTAGCACAAGGAGAATTCACTCACTGTCCTTCCAGGTCCCTGGAAACAAGGACTTTGACAGTGAAAGAAACTGACACACTCTCCCTACCTACAGTTTTCTGTCCCTAGAAAAAATGTTTTTTTTAAGCACAATTTAGCACAAGGAGAATTCACTCACTGTCCTTCCAGGTCCCTGGAAACAAGGACTTTGACAGTGAAAGAAACTGACACACTCTCCCTACCTACAGTTTTCTGTCCCTAGAAAAAATGTTTTTTTTAAGCACAATTTAGCACAAGGAGAATTCACTCACTGTCCTTCCAGGTCCCTGGAAACAAGGACTTTGACAGTGAAAGAAACTGACACACTCTCCCTACCTACAGTTTTCTGTCCCTAGAAAAAATGTTTTTTTTAAGCACAATTTAGCACAAGGAGAATTCACTCACTGTCCTTCCAGGTCCCTGGAAACAAGGACTTTGACAGTGAAAGAAACTGACACACTCTCCCTACCTACAGTTTTCTGTCCCTAGAAAAAATGTTTTTTTTAAGCACAATTTAGCACAAGGAGAATTCACTCACTGTCCTTCCAGGTCCCTGGAAACAAGGACTTTGACAGTGAAAGAAACTGACACACTCTCCCTACCTACAGTTTTCTGTCCCTAGAAAAAATGTTTTTTTTAAGCACAATTTAGCACAAGGAGAATTCACTCACTGTCCTTCCAGGTCCCTGGAAACAAGGACTTTGACAGTGAAAGAAACTGACACACTCTCCCTACCTACAGTTTTCTGTCCCTAGAAATTTTTTTTTTTTTAAGCACAATTTAGCACAAGGAGAATTCACTCACTGTCCTTCCAGGTCCCTGGAAACAAGGACTTTGACAGTGAAAGAAACTGACACACTCTCCCTACCTACAGTTTTTTGTCCCTAGAAAAAATGTTTTTTTTAAGCACAATATAGCACAAGCACAAAACACACTGACACTCTCCCTACCTATCCTTCTCTTTCCCTAAACTAAAGGAATCCAGGTTAAGCAAGAAAGAAATAAAAGTCACTGTCCCTGCCTATGCTGCTCTATCCCTGCTCCGGAACACACTACACTAGGCCGCCGTGCTGGCGGCCTTTTATAGTGTGGGGCGTGTACTAAACACCCTCAGCAATAATTGGCCACAGGCATCCTGCCTGTGGCCAATCATTGCTCTCCTCGCTGCCGGCGCTGTGATTGGCCAAGCATGCGGGGTCACAGTGCATGCTTGGCCAATCACAGCGCCTGGATGACACTGCGATGGCGTAGTGCATTGTGGGCCGTTCGCGTCACTCGAATTTGGCGCGAACGGCCCAAATCGTTCGATCTTCGTCGAACGATCGAACAGCCGATGTTCGAGTCGAACGTATGTTCGACTCGAACACGAAGCTCATCCCTATTGAACGCGCGTTCAGAGGCAGTTGGACGCTTTTTTCAACTGCTCCTGAACCCATTCAATGTTATCCTATGTGTCCATGCACACACTCTCGTTTTTTGGCGTTTACAAGCAGTTGCGTTTAGCCTCGTTTTTCCAGAAGCAAAAAAATGGGTTCAGACGCAAAAGTTTTCACGTTTCAGACGCTAAACGCTGCTAAACGCGGTACCGGCGTTTTGCCGCGTTTGCGTTTATAAGCGTTTTTAAAGGTGACCTATTTTTTAACATTAGAAATCTCAAAAATGATGGCAAATGATGAAAAACTATTAAAAAATATAAAAGAAAACTGTAATTGCTTGCATCGCATTGTGGACAATCTACAACTTGTGGCAGGTAAAGTGGCAAGTGGACAATCAACAACTTGTGTCAGGTGATGTGGCCAGGTGACGTGGCCAGGTGACATGGCAAGTGGACAATCCACAGCTTGTGGCAGGTGACGTGGCCAGGTGACGTGGCAGGTGACGTGACCAGGTGACGTGGCCAGGTGACGTGGCAAGTGGACAATCCACAACTTGTGGCCAGGTGACGTGGCAGGTGACGTGGCAAGTGGACAATTCACAACTTGTGGCAGGTGATGTGGCACGTGATGTGGCCAGGTGACGTGGAAAGTGGACAATCCACAACTTGTGGCAGGTGACGTGGCTAGATGACGTGGCAGGTAATGTGGGCAGGTAACATGGCTAGGTGACGTGGTCAGGTGACGTGGCAAGTGGACAATCCACAACTTGTGGCAGGTGACCTGGCCAGGTGACGTGGCAAGTGGACAATCCACAACTTGTGGCAGGTGACGTGGCCAGGTGACGTGGCAGGTGACGTGGCAAGTGGACAATTCACAACTTGTGGCAGGTGAAGTGGCCAGGTGACGTGGCACGTGATGTGGCCAGGTGACATGGCAAGTGGACAATCCACAACTTGTGGCAGGTGACGTGGCAGGTGACGTGGCAAGTGGACAATCCACAACTTGTGGCAGGTGACGTGGCCAGCTGACGTGGCAGGTAACGTGGCCAGGTGACGTGGCAGGTAACATGGCCAGGTGACGTGGCCAGGTAACGTGGCAAGTGGACAATCCACAACTTGTGGCAGGTGACGTGGCACGTGATGTGGCAAGGTGATGTGGCAAGTGGACAATCCACAACTTGTGGCAGGTGACGTGGCCAGGTGACGTGGCCAGGTGATGTGGCCAGGTGACGTGGCAGGTGACGTGGCAAGTGGACAATCCACAACTTGTGGCAGATGATGTGGCAAGTGATACGCTAAATACAAGTACACTGCTGCTCTCTCAGCTGCTGCTACTCACTCTGGTCTCACAAACTGGCTGAAATGGTTAAAATTTACTGTTTTTTGAGCTTAGGGAGGGTCTATGATGAAACGCTTATAAACGCAAACGCGGTTAAACGCCGCTAAACGCCGCTAAACGCGGCCGCAAACGCGGCAAAACGCGCGTTTATAAACGCCGGTTTCAGCGTTTAAAAACGTGTGTTCAGCAGAGTTTTCACCTGCGTCTCGTGTGCATGGGGCCTAAGAAGAAGAATTACAAAAAAAAAGGTGAGGAAATGCTTCCTCCTGCCTGATGACATGACATCATCAGGAAGGAGGAATATTTCTGAAGACCGCTCAATAAGGGGTACCTAGAGAGGGAGGTTGCACAGCACGGGGTTATGGAACAAGAGGCTGCAGACACAAGAAGAACTGTGCAGTGCCTGCTCCATCTTGCTTAAATAGCTTACATACTGTACATTCTAGCTGTCCCAGATTTGCCCTGGAAAAGTTCTGCCTTTTGGTTTAGTGTCTTACTGATGGCTGGTCCTGGGATCACAGTATCAACCACATGTGCATTATTTGTGCGGATCAAGGGCAGAAGTGGGCAGTCTCTGCAAATTCAACAGCATATTTAGGGACCTAGGTAGTGCCGGGACAAGGTCACCCAGCGCCCAGGGCAAAGATGCCAAAATGCACCCCCCCCCCTCTCCCGGTCATAATGTGAAAGCTTAGGGGATCTTAGACCCAGCAGTCAGTCAGCTGTTAAAATCACTGCCACTGTCACCACTCCTGTCAACCTTGCAACAGAAGGAAGGCGCCCCCATCCCTACAGAAAATGATTGCGCCCAAGGCAACCGCCCCCTCCTGACCACCCCTTGTCTTGGCCCTGGGTCTAAGTAGGACCAACCCATAAATTGGGCGTAATAAGTGGTCACTGCCTATTTAGAGGTAGGGTCTGGGTAAGACCAAACCCCAGATTGGGTGTGGATGGCAGTTGTGCATATTAAGAGGTGGGCTCAGTCTGGGTAGAACCATCCAGTAATGTATGCTTGATTTTGGCAGGCTATGGAAAGTGGGCAGAGGAAATACAGACACTGGTAAGGGTTAACAGTGTCCCAGGATCTGGAATCACGATAAATAAAGCTAGCCAATGAGGAACCTGCCACTTCCAATAAACAGCGGGCACCTCTAGGTGTCTGTGCACGAGTTTCAGATTTCCTGTAGAGTGCCCTGAGACCTCTGAAAACCCGAGCTATAATATGCAAATCATGCCCACCTTCCAAGGTCAACGACTCTGCCCACCTCTTACATTGATTATTGAGACCGCCGCTGCACATCAACAGTAGTTAGACAAGTGCGCCGTCAATAAATTTGTTTTGTTTCGTTTCGTATTAAGTCGAAAATTCGTATTTCGTAATTCGTGTCCGAAATTAAATTTGGATTAGTTTCGTACGAAATACGAATTTTCGTTAGATTCGTTAACTTTTCGTAACAATTACAAACATTCGTTATGATGAATTTAAAAAGCAAAAAATACCTTTCTCAATATGGCAGCCGTCGGCTCATTATGAGGGGCTCCCACCATCCCTGTGCTGTGCTGACTTCCTCCTGGGGCTGTACCCCTGCTGTGCTCATTATGAGGGGCTCCCACCATCCCTGTGCTCTGCTCATTATGAGGAGCTCCCACCATCCCTGTGCTGTGCTCATTATGAGGGGCTCCCACCATCCCTGTGCTGTGCTCATTATGAGGGGCTCCCACCATCCCTGTGCTGTGCTCATTATGAGGGGCTCCCCCACCCCTGTGCTGTGCTCATTATGAGGAGCTCCCACCATCCCTGTGCTCTGCTCATTATGAGGAGCTCCCACCATCCCTGTGCTGTGCTCATTATGAGGGGCTCCCACCATCCCTGTGCTCTGCTCATTATGAGGAGCTCCCACCATCCCTGTGCTGTGCTCATTATGAGGGGCTCCCACCATCCCTGTGCTGTGCTCATTATGAGGGGCTCCCACCATCCCTGTGCTGTGCTCATTATGAGGGGCTCCCCCACCCCTGTGCTGTGCTCATTATGAGGGGCTCCCACCATCCCTGTGCTGTGCTGACTTCCTCCTGGGGCTGTACCCCTGCTGTGCTCATTATGAGGGGCTCCCACTATCCCTGTGCTCTGCTCATTATGAGGGGCTCCCACCATCCCTGTGCTGTGCTCATTATGAGGGGCTTCCACCATCTCTGTGCTCATTATGAGGGGCTCCCACCATCCCTGTGCTGTGCTCATTATGAGGGGCTCCCACCATCCCTGTGCTGTGCTCATTATGAGGGGCTCCCCCACCCCTGTGCTGTGCTCATTATGAGGGGCTCCCACCATCCCTGTGCTGTGCTCATTATGAGGGGCTCCCACCATCCCTGTGCTGTGCTCATTATGAGGGGCTCCCACCATCCCTGTGCTGTGCTCATTATGAGGGGCTCCCACCATCCCTGTGCTGTGCTCATTATGAGGGGCTCCCACCACCCCTGTGCTGTGCTCATTATGAGGGGCTCCCACCATCCCTGTGCTGTGCTCATTATGAGGAGCTCCCACCATCCCTGTGCTGTGCTCATTATGAGGGGCTCCCACCATCCCTGTGCTGTGCTCATTATGAGGGGCTCCCATCATCCCTGTGCTGTGCTCATTATGAGGGGCTCCCACCATCCCTGTGCTGTGATGACTTTCTGGGTTTTTAACTTCATCATTACAAATAATCGTAATTATTATGACAATAATAAAACGATATTAATGAACATTCTTATTTTGTCCAATTCTGAATCTCCCATCGACTACCAGTACCAGTCTGAGCCGTCTCTCCCACTCCCCAAACCAAATTCCTCAACAAAATTTTGTATTTCCTATAAAATTCATAAGAATAGAAATTCGTATTTCGGATGCTTCTGAATGTAAGAATTTTCGATTTGTACGAAACGAATCGCACGTGTCTAACAGTAACAGGACAATACCTTGGTTTAGGTTAGTGGACCAGAACTGGCCAGCTCAGGCGCTGTATTCAATATACTGTGTGTAATAGAGTTCCTTGGTTTTTGTGGTCCTGGACTGTTCTGCCGGACCTCAGAATCCATGGTGCGGTTCAATGGAAGTGGCAGATCCCTCACTAATTTTCTATAGGGCCAGGCCACCCAAAACTGGTATGTGGGTGGGGTGCAGTGTGGTACCACCGTGGCAATAATTCACACAGACAGGTGCAAAGAAAACATGTATTGAAGTAATGCAGCAGCAGCAGTTCGCATTTTACGGCCCAACTCACGGTTTCCGGCAAGGCGAAGAGAGCAGATTTCAGCCAGACCGACAGCTACTGTTAATGCCCCGCACACACGATGGGAATTTCCGATGAAAAAAGTCAGACGGAGTCCGTTGGGGTTTTTTTCATCGGAAATTCCGACCGTGTGTGGGCCCCATCGGAGAAAATCCGATGAATTCCATAAAAATTTTCAAATAGAACCTGTTCTTTATTTTTTTTTCCGATGAAATACCGTCGGAATTCCGATGGAAGTTTGATCGGAAAAAGGTCAGATCGTGTGTACGGGGCATTAGAGGGCAGAATGTGGCCTGGCCGTCTCGTGCCCAAACGGGAGGATGTCCAGAGAAGTTGCAACCCTATGCTTTCTCTTCTCGTCAGGGACCTTTCACTATCGCTAGTGCTGTCCCTAACAGACTGGGTACCTTTCCCTACGCTACCCACTCTCATAAAGCGTGCCGAACCTGGGATCCAGGGCCTTAAAGTGGAGTTCCACCCTAAAAAAAAAAAAAAAAAATACATCAAAATTCAGCAAAAAAATAGAAAAAAAAATTTGAATTTTTATTTTTTTTTTTACTTACCAGAAATGCTGGTTGCTATGCGGAAGTCCCTAATCTGCCTCTTCATCTGCCGCGGCAGGTCTTCTTCCGCATCCTCCTCGCGTTGTCTTCTGGTGAATGGGGCACACTGCCTTCTAGGGAATGTGTGTATCCCAGAGAGCAGCCGGCCATTCATACAGCGCCGCGAGACTCGCGCATGCGCAGTACGAAACGGGCAGTGAAGCCGCAAGGCTCCACTGCCTGTTTCCCTTAGCGAGGATGGCGGCGCCGGGACCTGCCAGGATCGAGGGATCGGCCTCGGGGGGGGGGGGGGGGGACCAATATCGTGGGCGCCTAGGACGGGTAAGTGTCCTTATTAAAAGTCAGCAGCTACAGTGTTTGTCGCTGCTGACTTTTAAAAAAAAGAATAAAATTGCGCGTGGAACCCCGCTTTAAAGTGGGAGGGAAGTTACACCTACAGGTAAGCCTACACGGTCTCAGAGATATTTGCAAAAAAGACTGTAACGATGTCTACGGCGCAGGAGCAATGAGCGTGCCGTTTTTATGAACGGGGTCGTGCCGTGAAAAGCGGCCCCCGTGCGGATGCGCGGGAGTGAAGTCACGTGGCGTCACAGAGCCGGAGTTCGCGGACCCCGGAAGAAGAGGGGTGAAGATGGACGCTCGCTACTAGCGAGGAAATCGGGGATATTGCGGGCTTCTCCTGCAGGTAAGTGACACATAATGGGCTACTATGCATAGTAGCCCATTATGCTTTACCTTTGCAGGGAAACAAAGAGGAAGTAACACCCATCAGGGTTGACTTCCTCTTTAAATAGGCTATGCTTGACCCAAGATGGCTGGCAGAGTCACATGGGTTGACAGTATCCAACCGGATAGCTTCCCCAGTGACCCAGGAAACCGTAGGAGAACTATCTTCCTCTTCAGCTGTAAGTGTGCTGCGGGTGAGCACCACATGCAGTGGAGAAGGTAGACTGCACCTACCTACAGATATTTCATTGCTTGGTAGATACAGGTCCGTCAAACCCTCTGTTGATTTCTTCTGTTAATCAGGAACACTATCGGTAAGATCCCGGTGCAATCATGAGGGGTTCCCACCATCCGTACTGGATTTTTTTTATTTTATTTACAGTGGGAACATCCCACAACTACCAGGTAGACCGCAACTAAGCCAGGAATTATGGCAAGGAGAGCCCACCCAAGGAGTAACCAGCGGCTCAGTCATCAGACCAAGCTCCACCTATAACTAAAGTATCCTTCATGGTTGGATTTACTTTTAAAGATAAACAAATGCCTCGTTTCCACTGAGCGGATCGGTTCGGTACGGTTCGCTATTTTGGGTGTTTCCATTAATGAAAGCGTGCCATAAAACCGAACCGTACCGCACCATTCTGGGTCCTGCTTCAGATGTGGGGCCCATAGAAAATGGAACGGTTCGGTTAGGGCGGAGCTACAATACACTCCACTGATTGGCGGACACGATGGGCATTTTTTCTAAACCCTGACGGGTCCGACTTGCAGTGGAAACGCTCACCAGAATAGACCGGACCATTCAAACCGTTCCATTCTGTACCGACCCGAACCGTTCGGCATAGTGGACCTTCTGACATTATCATACTTTGGTTATATTCATGGATATCAACCGTTCAATACCAAGTTTACCTACTACCCCGATGTCGTTAGTTAAAGGAATTGTCCACCTAACAGTGATCATCGGAGAGTTAAGTCACCTGTGTCTTCTACCTTGAGGACCTTCTTCCTGTTGGATTCCTATGTTGGAGATTTTATTATTGCAGAGAATAAAATGTGAGAAGTTGAACTGACAATTCTGAAGGTGACCTCTGACCAGGAGCCACCCCCTGAAGACCCCTCAATATCCTTCCTCCAAACCCACAACCACTTGTGGTGGAGAAGGTAACCTTAGGACTTTAAGGCTGAATTCAAACCTGAGTGTCGCTTTTTCGGGGTGTTTGTATGGGCGTTTTTTGAACGTTTGTGTCCAGCATTTGTGAGCTTTGGTGTTTTTTTAAAATTAACGAATGGAGAAAAATATCATCTGTTTCGTCATTTGTTGTTATGTTTTTCAGCTCTTTTAACTTCTTTTATTTATTTATTATTATTCTTTTACTTTTTTTTAACCACTTCGCACCCGGGCCAATTCTGACACTTCGCTCCTACATGTAAAAATCCTCATTTTTTTTTGGGCTAGAAAATGACATAGAACCCCCAAACACTATATATGTTTTTTTTTGTTTTTCTTTAACAAAGACCCTAGAGAATACAATGGCGGTCATTGCAACTTTTTATCTCGCACGGTATTTGCGCAATAATTTTTCAAAATGCATTTTTTGGGGAAAAAAAACGGTTTCATGAATTAAAAAAATATTAAAACATTAAAGTTAGCCCAATTTTTTTTGCATAATGTGAAAGATGAAGTTACGTCGAGTAAATAGATACCTAACATGTCACCCTTCAAAATTGCACACGCTCGTGGAATGGCGCCAAACTTCGGTACTTAAACATCCTCATGGGCGACGCTTTAAATTTTTTTACTGGTCACATGTTTTGAGTTACAGAGGAGGTCTAGGGCTAGAATTATTGCTCTCGCTCTAACGTTCGCTGCGATACCTCACATGTGTGTTCTGAACACCGTTTTCATATGTGGGCGGGACTTACGTATGCGTTCGCTTCTGCGTACGAGCTACCGGGGACAGGGGCACTTTACATTTTTTTTTTTTTTTTTTTTATTATTATTTATTGTTAATTTTACGTTTAACTTTTTACTTTGACACTTAAAAAAAATCACTTTTATTCCTATTACAAGGAATGTAAACATCCCCTGTAATAGGAATAAGCATGACAGGTCCTCTTTACAGTGAGATCTGGGGGGGGGGCAATTAGACCCCACATCTCACCTCTAGGCTGGGAAGCCTGAAATAAAGAAATAAAAAAAAACGATCACTGCTTCCTAGCCGAAGCGGCGCCGTTTTTTTTTTAATGCAGAGGCCGGGCGTGACGTCATAACATCGCGCCCGGCCTCCGAACGATCATAGAGACTCCGGCGACCATCTGGTCCACCGGAAATCTCTATGGTAAGAAGCCGGGGCCGGCGGATCCTGTCGCCGTCTCACCGATTGCACAGGTGAGTCAGTAGAAGCACCGGAGGGGGGACGGACGTCCCCTCTCGCCGCCTGTAAGAACGATCAAGCGGCGGAACAGCCGCTATGATCATTCTTACGGTTTACCGAATCGCCGGCTCTAAAAAACTATATCTGAATGATGCCTGTAGCTGCACCCATCATTCAGATATCCCGGCTCATAGTCCAGGACGTCCATGGACGTCCTTAGGCGCGAAGTGATTAAGGAGTAAAGAGTTAGGCCCCTTTCACACTGAGGCGCTATTACGCTAAAAATAGCGCCTTCAATGCGCCCCGAAAAAGCCGCTCCTTTGTATCCAGTGTGAAAGCCCCGAGGGCTTTCACACTGGAGCGTTGCGCTTGTAGGAGGGTAAAAAAAACTCCTGCAAGCCGCATCTTTGAGGCGCGATAGGAGCGGTAAAAATACCACTCCTATAGCACCCCTGCCCATTGAAATCAATGGGGTAGCGCCTCCAAAACGCTGCAAAGAGGCGTTATTGCGGGCGTTTTTAACCCTTTTTCGGCAGATAGCGGGGGTTAAAATCACCCCGCTAGCGCCCCGCAAATCGCGGGGGAAAAAAAACAGTATAGTGGCGCTATACCGCCAGCGCATCCAGCGCTTCAGTGTGAAAGTAGCCTTAAGGCTCCATGCACACTGGACGCTAAAATTATGTTATAAAAACGCCAGTAGCTCTGCAGTGAGTCTTTCAATGTTTTTTAACATTTTTGCAATAGCGTTTATTAGCGCTTTTTTTTTTTTTCCAATGGATCAAAAACGTTACAAAAAGGCCGGTGAGCCACGTTTTTCGACGTTTATCAGCGTTTATGAGCGTTTGGCGTTTTTTGTGATCAGAAAAACGACTCCTGAACGCGATTTTAGGGCGTTCAGAAAACAGCCCATAAACTCCACTGCTGATAAACGTACAAAAACGTCCATGTGTGCATGGACACATAGGATAACATAGAGTGGAGGTTATGGGCTTTTAAAAAAAAAACAAAAACAAAAAAACACCCAAACTCCAAAAAAAACTTCTGTTTATGAACTCCAGTGCGCGTGGAGCCTTATGCCCTGTACACACGGTCCGATGGACTTTTTTCATCGGAAAAACGATCGTGTGTGGGCCCCATCTGACTTTTTTTTTCCATCGGTGTTAAAAAATAGAACATGTTTTAAATTTCTTCCGATGGGGGGGGGGGGGGGGGAAACGATAGGAAATTCCGATCGTCTGTGTTGAACTCCATTGGAGAAAAATCCCACGCATGCTCAGACTAAATTAGGAGACGGGAGCGCTCGTTCTGGTAAAATTAGTGTTCGGAATGGAGAGAGCACATTCGTCACGCTGTAACGAACTGAAAAGCACGGAGGATGAAAAGCGCGAATCGGCTAACACCAAACTTTTACTAACACGCGGAAACACGAAATCAGCAAAAGCAGCCCAAAGGGTGGCGCCGTTGGATTTGAACTTCCCATTTATAATGCCGTCGTATTTGTGTTGTACGTCACCGCGTTTTGGACGGTCGGAATTCTGTCTGATGGTGTGCAGGCAAGACTGATGGAAGTCGGCTTCATCGGAATTCCGACGGAAAATTCCATCGGATTTTATTCCATCGGAAATCCGATCGTGTGTACAGGGCATAAGGGTTAGGGATTAATTTAATTAATTATTTAATTGAATATTATTTATTTGACTATTTTATTTATTTTCAATTAGGAGTTAATATTGGGATTAGGATTAGGGGATGATATTAGGTTTAGTGGTTAGAATTAGGTTTAGGGGTTAATATTAGTGTTAGGGGTTAAAGTTATTTTTATTAATATTAAAATGTGTATATACAGTATCCCACAAAAGTAAGTACACCCCTCACATTTTTGTAAATATTTTCTTCTATCTTTTCATGTGAAAACACTGAGTGCCCCGTTCACACTACAGCGACTTGGGACATGATTTGTGTCGCCCCCAAGTCGTGCGACATGAGAAATTCCATTGAAGTGAATGGGAGCCGTCCTAATGCACACTACTGCAGTCGCTCCGACTTCAGAAAAGGTTCCTGTACTACTTCAAGGCGACTTCTAGGCGACTTGTACCCATTGATTTCAATGGAAGTCAGATCAGTGTCTTAACTGAAGCAACTTTACAGGAAGAGAAAATTGTTTTCTCAGGCAAACTCCTCCCTCCCCCCTCCCTCCCACAGAGCTGATTATTCTTTGATTGGCCACTGGCAAAGTCGCCTGTGCTGGAGGCGACTTGAAGTTGCGTTTTGTAGGTCACTCCAAGTCACGCTGAAGTCGTCTCCAAGTCGCCTCACAAAGTCGCGCCCAGAGTCGTATTGCCTCTGTGTGAACCGGCACTGAAGAAATGACACTTTGCTACAATGTAAAGTAGTGAGTGTACAGCTTGTATAACGGTGTAAATTTTCCGCCCCCTCAAAATAACTCAACACACAGCCATTAATGTTTAAACCGCTGGCAACAAAAGTGAGTTCTAAAGGCTGAAAAGTAGGGTTGACCCCAGCGATGGATTAGGGTAGAATGGGACCCTAGTTGGGGGGGGGGGCAGCCAGGGCCTTCTTAATGCTTGGGCACTGCCCTGGGGCCCATGATAATTTTGCATTAGGTCATACTTGCCAACTGTCCCGGTCACGCTTTTTACTAAACTGTCCTAGGATAGCCATGTGTCCCAGACAGTGTCACGGAACCTGTATTGGGCCCTCCTGATCCCCGCTGTACTGTGCCCCCTCCCCCCTGAACTCTGCCTTCCAGACCCCCCTCCTCCTGTACTGTGCCCTTCTGCCTCCCCCTTGTACTGTGCCCTTTGTGTTGATTAGTCTTTGATTTATGGCATCTTCTTCTTTTTTTTTTTTTAAATCAATTTGACTAAAGTACTATAAATACTATAAAATGCGGAAATTGGGGCATACTGGTAGGGGCCCCAGTGCATTACTTTGCCCAGAGGTCCATGATGATATTAGGACGGCCCTGGTGTTAGCTTTGGTCCTCCACATGTCTGCTCTTGCCTAGGTTGCCCTGTGGATGGTCCAGTTCTGGTTGACCCATTGATTGCCCTGTGGATGGTCTAGTTCTGGTTGACCCATTTATTAGACATGTGCGGTTAGTTTCGTACGAATCGATAATTCGTACGAATTTTTCGAAATTCGTACATTTGTACGAATCCGAATTACGAATTTTTTCGAATACGAATTCTTGTACGGAATACGAGATTTCGAAAAATTTGTACGAAATTTCGTATCCAAATTATCCGAATCCAAACTACCAAATAAGACATGAAAATTCGACAAAGCGATAGGTAAATATTTTTTGGTCGAATGTGACTAACCTTAACTCTATTAGTCCAAGATTATTCTACATAGAGAGAAAAGATTCGACATTATAGAGAGAAAAGATTCGACATTATAGAGAGAAAAGATTCGACATTATAGAGAGAAAAGATTCGACATTATAGAGAGAAAAGATTGCTGCTGGAATTGGGTGGGGGAAGTACATTTGCGGTCGAATCATTTGTTCGTTCCGATTCTACATTATAGAGAGAAAAGATTCGACATAGAGAGAAAAGATTTGACATTATAGAGAGAAAAGATTTGACATTATAGAGAGAAAAGATTTGACATTATAGAGAGAAAAGATTCGACATTATAGAGAGAAACGATTCGACATCATAGAGAGAAACGATTCGACATCATAGAGAGAAAAGATTCGACATTATAGAGAGAAAAGATTCGACATTATAGAGAGAAAAGATTCGACATTATAGAGAGAAAAGATTCGACATTATAGAGAGAAAAGATTCGACATTATAGAGAGAAAAGATTCGACATTATAGAGAGAAAAGATTCGACATTATAGAGAGAAAAGATTCGACATTATAGAGAGAAAAGATTCGACATAGAGAGAAAAGATTCGACATAGAGAGAAAAGATTCGACATAGAGAGAAAAGATTCGACATAGAGAGAAAAGATTCGACATAGAGAGAAAAGATTCTACATTATAGAGAGAAAAGATTCGACATTATAGAGAGAAAAGATTTGACATTATAGAGAGAAAAGATTCGACATAGAGAGAAAAGATTCGACATTATAGAGAGAAAAGATTCGACATTATAGAGAGAAAAGATTCGACATTATAGAGAGAAAAGATTCGACATTATAGAGAGAAAAGATTCGACATTATAGAGAGAAAAGATTCGACATTATAGAGAGAAAAGATTCGACATTATAGAGAGAAAAGATTCGACATTATAGAGAGAAAAGATTTGACATTATAGAGAGAAAAGATTTGACATTATAGAGAGAAAAGATTTGACATTATAGAGAGAAAAGATTTGACATTATAGAGAGAAAAGATTTGACATTATTGTAAGGGTATGTACTTACCGAGGCCGAGATGCCGAGAGTGGTTCACCTTTGCGACTTGACGCACTCCACCCCCTGGAGTTGAGACAGGGAGTGGATGGCGAGAAGCGGCACCGGCTACCGGCAGGTGGTGGGTACTTGTAGACGGTCCGGTAGTGCTGAGTAGACTGAAGAAACAGGCTTCAAGCAGGAACTAGCCGGATTGGTAAAGTTCAACAGCAGGAGATAATGGAAACCGGTGCAGGTTGAGTCCGGGTTGCAATTGCAAGGTAACAGTCCCGGCTGGGGGTCTAGCACAGTAAAAGGTAACAAGTCCAGAGAATACCGGGAACCAGGCAGGAGTTCAAAGGAAACGCGGAAGTCCAAAAGGTACAAGCAGGAGGTCAAGGATTGTAGACAGGCAGCAGATCCGAGTCACAGGCCGAGGGTCAAACACAGGAGAAGGCAGAAGTCCGTATAACAAGCCGAGGGTCAGGTCCAGGAGAGAGATCAGAGGAATCAAGCCAGTCCGGGTCACAAGGAGATTTTCAAGATAGTTTTCCAGAGTCTTGGGTATACAGGAAAGCTGACAAACCAGCAACTTGTCAGTGCAACTGGGTCTCTTTAAATAGGCCCGCCTGGATTCCTATTGGTGCGCCGCCGCGCATGCGCGCACGCCGCTGCGTCGGCGCGCGCACCCGAGAACGTAGAAGCGCCGTCCCGCGCACGCGCCGAAGCATCATTCCGCCGCGCGTGCGCATTGGGCGCTGATTGGCGTTGTTGGACGGATTTCCCTGACAGTGCCCCCCTCCTAGGGGCGGACTCCGGACGCCCAGACTAGACATCAACTCAGGATGTTCCTGGTGAAAGACTCTAATTAGGCGGGGAGCATGTAGGTTCCTAGATGGTTCCCAAGAGTTGTCCTCTGGGGGATACCCCTTCCATTTGATTAAATACTGTAACTGCCTGCCTCTTTTCCTGCAGCCCAAGATAGATTCCACCACGTACTCATTTTCACCATCAACCTCCACAGGTGGAGGAGGTGGCTCATCCCTTCCTGGGAAGGAGCTGGAGACTACTGGTTTCAACAGAGACGTGTGGAAGACCGGGTGTATCCTGTAGGAGTCGGGCAGTGCCAATTCAAAGGCCACAGGGTTGATTACTCGCTTGATTTTAAAAGGGCCTATAAATCTTGGTCCCAATTTCCGTGAAGGGATCGGCAATTTGAGGTTGGTGGCGGAGAGCCATACTTCCTCCCCAACTTTGAAGACTGGATTTTCCTTCCTACCCTTGTCATAGTGTCTCTTGTAAGACTCCTGGGCGTTTTGCATCATTTCCTGGAGTCTCAGAAAATTAGATTGAACAAAGGCTATCCGATCTTGAACAGCAGGAACAGAGCTCTCCGGAATGTCATCAGGGAGGAAGGAAGGATGGAAGCCAAAGTTGGCCCAAAAAGGAGTTTGACTGGTGGCTGAATGCACCGAGTTGTTATATGCAAATTCAGCGTAGGATAATAGGGAGGACCAATCGTCTTGTGAGGCTGAGCAAAAACAACGGAGATATTGTTCTAGGGTTTGATTGGTTCTCTCTGTCTGTCCGTTGCTCTGGGGGTGATATGCCGATGATAGGCAAATCTTGACTTCTAAAGATTTGCAAAGTTCCTTCCAGAATTTCGACGTGAATTGAACGCCTCTGTCAGAGGTGATGCTCTTAGGCACCCCATGGAGCCTGATTATCTCCTGAAAGAAGGCTTTGGCTGTATCTGCAGCAGAGGGGGTACCGATCATGGGCACGAAGTGTGCCATTTTGGAGAGGCGGTCAATTACGACCAAAATCGTGGTAAAACCTCCAGAGGGCGGTAGATCTACAATGAAGTCCATGGACACATCTGCCCACGGACGTTCAGGGATAGGCAAAGGTTTGAGTAGTCCCCAACTCTTGGTTTTGGGTCCCTTATACCGTTGGCAACGGGTACAGGAGGCAACATAGGACTTGCAATCTTGTCTCCAACCAGGCCACCAGAAGGAGCGAGAGATTAGTTCCATGGTTTTTTTGGTTCCAAAGTGACCAGCTAGTTTGTGGTCGTGGAAAGTTTTCAGAATCAGTTGCCTTGTTTCCAGAGGGACGAAGACTTTACCTTGGGACCAGAGCAAGTCATTATGCTTCTCTAGGGAAGAGGTTACTTGGTCAGGACAATGCTTAGAGGCGGCTTTTATGGAGGTTAGTAGATCAGCCTGTGGGATGAGCAGAAAGTTTTGTGCTGATAGGATGGTACTTGGTTCCTCTGCTTGAGGGGTCTCGGGAAACATCCTAGAGAGTGCATCCGCCTTCACGTTCTTGGAACCGGGCCTATAAGAGATATGAAAGTTAAACCTGGTGAAGAAGAGGGCCCATCGGGCTTGTCTGGGTCGAAGACGTTTTGCTGTTCTCAGATATTCTAGATTCTTATGATCCGTGAATATCATGACAGGGTGAGGGGCTCCCTCCAGAAGGTATCGCCATTCTTCCAGGGCGAGTTTGATAGCTAATAGTTCCCGGTCTCCAACGTCATAATTACGTTCCGGAGAAGTTAGTTTACGAGAGGCAAAGGCTACTGGATGAAGAAGGGATTTGGGGCCCTGCCGTTGAGAGAGGATGGCCCCAGTGGCTGACTCTGAAGCATCTACTTCCAGAGTAAACGGCAGTAGCGGATCTGGATGCTTCAATACAGGTGCCGATGTGAATGCATTTTTTAGTTTATCGAAGGCATCCTGAGCTTCCGGTGACCAGTGAAAGCGGTAGCCCTGGCGTGTCAGTTGGGTTATAGGTGCCACAATAGAGGAGAACCCCACAATAAACCTCCTGTAGAAGTTGGCGAAACCTATAAACCGTTGTACCCCTTTCTTGTCTGTTGGGGCTGGCCATTCCTGGATAGCTTTGACTTTCTGCGGGTCCATTGCGACCCCATTGGTAGAAATAATAAATCCCAAAAATTGCACAGTGGTTTTCTCAAAGTCACATTTCTCGGCCTTGAGGTAAAGTCTATGTTCTCGGAGAATAGTGAGGACCTTGATGACATGGATTCGGTGCAGTTCAAGGGAGGACGAAAAAATAAGAATATCGTCTAAGTAGACTACTAGGAAGTCGTCCAGGTGTTCACGGAAAATGTCATTGACCAGGTGCTGGAAAGTAGCTGGGGCGTTGCAAAGCCCGAATGGCATGACCAAGTATTCAAAATGACCGAACCTAGATCTAAAAGCCGTCTTCCATTCGTCTCCAGCCCTGATCCGGATGAGGTTGTAGGCCCCTTGAAGGTCCAGTTTAGAGAAGATCCGAGCTGATCGGAATCGTTGGAACAACTCCGGGATGAGAGGAAGCGGGTATCTATTTTTAATAGTAATTTTATTTAATTCCCTATAGTCGATGCAGGGCCTCAGAGTCCCGTCTTTCTTTTCAACGAAAAAGATTCCGGCACCGGCTGGGGAAGAAGAGGGGCGAATGAATTTCTTTTCCAGATTTTCCTCAATGTAAGACTTGAGGGCCTTCAACTCAGATTCGGACAAGGGAAAGATGCGGCCGAATGGAATTTTGGAGCCAGGCAGAAGGTCAATGGGACAATCGTAAGGACGATGTGGAGGTAGGCGGTCGGCCTGCTGTTTGTCGAAGACGTCCTGGAATTCTAAGTATGCTGATGGAACATGTGGTAGGTTATCCGGTTGAGGGGTTAAAGTAGCACAGACAGTTGGAAGTGCGGAAAGACAGTGTTGGGAACAATACGAAGAAGTGAAGTTAACTTCCCTTTTGGCCCAGTTTATATGAGGCTCATGTGCTTGTAACCAGGGGAGGCCCAGGATGATGGGAAACATGGGAGATGGGATGAGGTCAAATCAAAGGTATTCTTGGTGGCCTGAATCCGTGATAGCAAGGACGGGTTTTGTTTCTTGCGTAATTACCCCTGAACGAGGCAGGGATCCATCTGCCAGACGAACCTGAAGATAACGGTCCTTGGTTTGCAGAGGAAAGTGAAGTTGGGAAGCAAGTGAAGAGTCCAGAAAGCAGCTGCAGACTCCTGAATCAATAATCGCCGGTAGGCGGGTTGCTCCTGTTGGTAGCTGTAGAGAAATAGAAAGAACAACATAAGTCTGTGGTAAGCCAGAAACTTGGTAGTTCATAGTGTCTTTGAGGGTACACTTACTAGGTCTCACTGGGCAGCTCCGAAGGAAATGGCCAGTACCCCCGCAGTAAAGACACAGATTGGCCTGACGCCTGCGCTGCTTTTCCTCAGGAGAAAGGGGAGGACGAACCAGACCAAGCTGCATGGGTTCAGGCTTGGGAGGAGAAGATGCTGTAGGAACTTGGATGGGTGGATAGGCAGAAGCTGATCGGGGCAAAGTCCAGTTTGAACGGGTAGTCTGGAAACGCTCAGAACGCCGCTCCCGCAGGCGTCTGTCAAGCTGAGTGACAGACTGGATCAAATCTTCCAGAGTAGGGGGGAGGGGCCTGGACTTGAACAGTGGCAGACGTGTTCTGGAGGAGCTCCGGGAAACCTAAGTCCAATCCGCCACCATCTGTGGCCACAATCAACAATCCACAAACTAAAGGCACTCCTGCATGATCAGCACAGTCCCCTGTAGTGCCTTTCACAATTATTTGGGGGCAATTCGGCCAAAGGACGCCCGAGTTTAACCATCAGCAGATCCTGAGGCTGCCGCCATCTTGCAGGCCTGCAGCCTTCTGGAGGAACCTGATTCCAGCACCTTCCAAGGTAAATAAACCAGCACACATCCTTCCCTACCACCCATCTACCCACCTGAAGCAGTCCGGAGCAAGATCTGAGCCTCGGGGACTTCCGTGGAGGCCGCGGCCTAGTGGGGCCTTCGGATCCCCAGTGTTTCCTGAAGCTGTGCCCCGCCGGAGCGCTCCGCGGCCGGTCCGCTTCCATTCCAGGGGCGCGGGTCCCCACACAGCATCCACCAGACACCCATCCTGGGCCCTTCCTCAGCCGAGGGTGCCATAACCACTACCCACCTACCTGCCTGGCTTACATAGGTCTGCAGAGCTGGCATCCGGCGGCCATTTTGGTACACCCAGGCAAACTTCCAAGGCCTTCAATCCCCCTGCAGCCTGAGCCGCAAGTGTGCCTGCACTGGTCTGGTCTACATACCTGAGGGATCCCGGGACGTTCGGCCTGACACACCCGCGGCGGCCAGTTCTAGGAAAGTCCGCGGCTTCGGCCTACTCCTGGAAGTCGGCGGCCATCTTGCTGCTCCCAATACACCCAGAGCAACATCCAGCACAAAGCACCATCTCGCACGGGGTAAGCAGGGCGGGGGCGGAGTAAAAGGCACCAGAAGTAGGCTGATCCCTCCCCAGCTGGCAGTCAGAAAGGAGCACTCGGTGGGAGCCCTGACCCCATAGGTTCGAGGGGCGGCCATCTTGCTATACCCGACCATAGGACTGCTGGGTCCCCCCTTGCCCGTTTAAAACCGCTTCGCCCTACCCATCAAGGTCTGATTGCTCTGGTGTACGGGGCGGCTGGGCCTCCACCTCATTCATCTTGCCCTCCCCGTAACCCTCCAGTCACAGACTAGCAAGCAGTGTAGTGGCCATCTTGCTCCACCCGGACTCCGTGCTCCCCCTTGCCACTAGCCTTGCTCTGCCCCCTCCTCAGCCGCCAGTGCTGCCCAGGCTGCCGTACCGCTGTCCTGTAACGCAAACACCGGCACTCCCCTGCGCCTGCTCCAAGACGTCAGTAGCAACAAAGCAAACGTCTATTCCCATGTACGACACGGGTCGCACTTTCTGTTCTTCCACTCCACCTATGGGGATGCGTGGCTGAGGATGGACGGCTGAAGACATGTACTGCTGAGCATTGTGCTCTCCCGACGACCGCAGGCTGCGTTCCCAACCAATCACGCCCAATCTGCTGATGGCGGCTTCCAGCTCTACCTCTACTGATTCCGCTGCACTGCAACCAGGTAATATCCAACGGTACCTGCTACGCACAGCCTCACAGGACTCCCGTACAGGGAAAGACAGGGCTTCATCAGCCCGAACCCCAGGCAAACCAACACCTCCTCCCCCGGCTGCAGCAGCTTTCTCTGTCGGTGGGACCGGCCCAGGTGTACAACCGACCCCTCCGATGGATCCCGCTACTCTTAGCGTGAACACGGCCTCAGCAGAGATGCTCTCCCAGGGCTCCACATCCGCTGCCGTACTTTCTGCTTTCCGAGCTGACTTTGATTCCTGGGCTTCCAAAATGGAAACTTCTCTCCATGTTGAACTGAATGCCCTCAAACAACGGGTTTCCGCGTCGGAGGTCACGGTTTCTGCTATGGCCACCACCCAGGAGGACCATTCAGCCCGCATAAAGGCGCTTGAAAATGCATCTACGGCTCACCTCTCCCGTTTACGGCAACACCAGCTCCGGATAGAAGATAGTGAGAACCGGAGCCGCAGGAACAACATCCGGCTGCAGGGGGTCCCGGAGGCTACATCAGGTGCCGATCTCAAACCCACTGTCATCGCTATCCTCAATCAGGTCCTGGGCAGGGAAGTTACATCTCCCATTGAATTGGACAGAGTGCATAGAGTGGGAGGCATGGGGGGTGACCGCAGGGACCGCCCTCGTGACGTACTTTGCCGGGTGCACTACTATACCCTGAAGGAAGAAATTTTGCGCAAGGCCTGGCGCCTGGGGCCACTGGACTTTCACGGATCACCTATACACCTCTACCCGGACCTCTCCCGCAACACGCTGTACATGCGGCGAGCGGTCCGTCCTCTGCTGGACTTGATTCGCCAAGTAGGCGCCACGTACACTTGGGGCCACCCCTTCAGCATCAAAGTGACCCGAGAAGATAACCACAAATTTGTGCTGTCAGACCCGGACCAGCTTCCTGCCTTCTTCCTGTTCCTGGACCGGGACCCTATTGTCATCCCGAACTGGTTGGACCCTCCAGATGACCGTCAGCGGCTACCGGGCCCTCCTCTACAGCGTCGAGGATGCCCACAGTCTAGATCGGTACCTTCCGGTCCTAGAGTACGGCGAGCCACGTCACCAGAGGACTGATCCAGATTCTGTCGTCCGAGACCTGAAATGGTTCTTTTTTGATATGTCCTTTAGTCCACCAGGTGACTACAGTTCCTTTATGAGACTCCGGCCAGGTTTGCCTACTGTTTTCTCTATTTTGTTTTGTACTCACGGTTTTACTTGCGTATCCACCCCGCTGACTCTTGCTCACTTTGTTATCTAAGTGCTGCTGACGGTTTAGTTGTCTCGCTTGGCACGGAGAATGTTTCCTTGCCCTCAGCTGGTGCGGTTGTGCTTGCGGGGGCTTTGGAAAGGCGGTTGGTGGTGTTGATATGTTCTTTCACGGCATTGGCTCTACTGGCTGGCTTGGTGTTTCCCGGGCATAGCCCTTTGGCTTGTCCGGGGACCTCCGGGTCTTCCCTCGGGCTCTGGACATCTGTGTCCCTGGAGCTTGGGACTGACTGGCCTTATCACTGACACCTTCTGTGCGTTTACACAGATATCTGAGCTAAGCCGTGACAACTATCATAGTTAATGCTGCTATAAATGTAGTAATTGGTGCTTCCAACCCTCGCATGCTTACGCGGGAATACCTGTGCCTTTATTCTGTCACCAGTTTGTGTACACCTTGTTCTACGTTGATGTTATTTTTCTATGTAATTTTAGACTGTTTATTACACTCCAGCGTACCAATGGTATTAGTCCGACACTCTGCCCTTTAGTGACTAGGCAGTTGAGCATTAGATGCCACGGTCATTGGGTGTGTTACACTTACAGTTATGTTATATATGCCTGTTAGGTTGTCGGGATCACAACTCAGCTGTTCTAACCCCGTTCTCTCCCCCTAAATAGGATTGGCACAGTTAGTGCCTACTACGTGATATTTCACGAAGTGTTACGTTTTTGCGCACACTTTAGTATTCTTGAGCCGCCTTCCCCAGGTGCTCTCTACGTTCAATCTCTCCCCCGCCTCGCTCTACCTTCTCTCTTCCTCCCCTGTTGTGTTTCCCCCCTTTTTTTCTTCCCCGCTTTTCTTTTTTTTCTTCTTCTCTCTCTCCTCCTCCCCCATCGCTCCATCATGGCCCACACAGTGACCTCTCACCCTAGGTTACAATTCTGTTCCTACAATGTCAATGGGCTCAATATTGCCTCCAAAAGAGGACAAATCCTGTATCAAATGCACAAACGCCAAGTCAATGTGCTTCTTCTCCAAGAGACACATTTTCACTCTGCCTCCACCCCTTCCTGTTCCAACAGATACTTCAACAGGTGGTTCCACAGCACTAGCCCAACCCAGAAAGCCAAGGGAGTGTCTGTGGCCTTCCATAAGACGCTCCCTATAGAGGGGCTTGACCATCTCTCGGACCCCCAGGGGAGGTATGTTTTTGTGAAATTCGTGTTATGGGGTACCAAATTTACAGTAGCTAACATTTACCTTCCTAATGTTAATCAAGTATCGGCCGCGTTACAATACATGAGGATTTTGTCAGGATTCAGGGAGGGTAAGCTCATATTGGGGGGAGATTTTAACACCCCTCTTGAACCACTTTTAGATTCCTCCACCTCGCGATCGTGTATCTCCTTCCCCAAACTGAGGGCTCTGAAACGGGCATTCTACGATCTGCGTCTGGTGGACGTTTGGAGAGTGCTGCACCCCACGGCCCGTAACTATACCCACTTCTCCCATGTTCATCACACCTATAGTCGCATAGATTACCTAATGAGTGACCATAGCTGCCTGGATTGGTCCCCGGAATGCACCATAGACCCAATGGTCTGGTCTGACCATTCTCCTATACACATGACATTCTCGCTCCCTTCCACTCCGATTAGGGAATGGTCATGGCGCTTGAACGATTCGCTGCTTACGAACCCGGAATGTGTGACAAGGGTTTCAGATACAATCTCTAACTTTTTTGCGGACCACGCTTTGGATACGACATCGTTGCCCTTTCAATGGGAGGCACTTAAGGCTGTCCTACGTGGTACCTTTATCCAAATGGGTACGCGTCTTAAAAAGGAGCGCTCAGCCGCCATAGAGGCAGCAAATAAAACGCTTAGAAACTTAGAAACTGAGCACAAACGATCCCCGACAGTGACAATGCTGGCGGACGTTTCTAGGGCACGATCGCAACTTAGAGAACTTTATGAAGCCTCTGCACGTACATATGCAGATAAGCTCACTTTCCATCAATATAAGTTTCGAGATAAATGTGGTAGGCCACTGGCTCGCTCCCTGCACCCAAAAACAACCTCCGCCTTTGTGCCTCATATTCGGGGGGCACAGGGGGAAATGGTATCCTCACCCACTAAGATGGCGGGGGAATTCAGGGACTTTTATCAGTCCCTGTACAATATCCCTAAGACTCAGGGGACAAGTTCCCCTTCCTCCGGGGTGGAGGACCAGATGTCATATGTATTGGAAACCGCGCTCCCTACATTAGATGATGAAGTCATCGCTGATCTGGAAACCTCAATCACAGAAGATGAAGTCACCAAAGCCATAGCGGGTACACCGAGTGGAAAGAGCCCGGGCCCAGACGGCTTTACTCCTAAGTTCTACAAACTTTTTGCCACCCTCCTCACGCCCTTTCTAACTAAGGTGTTCAACTCTTTGTCGGAGGGTTCAGTGTTCCCTCCACAAACACTTGAGGCTCACATATCCCTCATCCCAAAGCCAGGCAAAGACCCCACTCTTTGTGCAAGCTATAGGCCGATCTCCTTGATTGGGGTCGATTTGAAAGTCTTTGCTAAAATCCTAGCCAATAGATTACAACCATTGTTGCCTGGGATAATACACCTAGACCAGGTCGGCTTTGTGAGTGGCCGTGAGGCTAGGGACAATACCCTGAAGACCCTTCTTTTAACCAACTATGCCCGGTCCCACGATATCCCACTATGCCTCTTAACAGTCGATGCCGAGAAGGCATTCGACCGAGTAGACTGGCAGTTCCTTCGACTATCCCTTCAACAAATAGGCGTGGGAACCAATATGATGGCGAGAATAATGTCCCTTTACTCCTCTCCATATGCTAGGATTAGACTAAATGGCTCGCTATCTCCAGCCTTCTCTGTATCTAACGGGACGCGACAGGGATGCCCATTGTCCCCCCTCCTCTACGTTCTCACTATGGAACATCTAGCTATTGCTCTACGTAACAATTCTTCTATCCAAGGCATAACAGTCGGGCCCACACATACTAAACTTGCCCTCTTTGCAGATGATCTGCTCCTGTTCGTGATACACCCTCACACATCCTTGCCCTTGGTATTGCAGGAGTTTCGGAAATTCGGAGAAGTTAGCAACTTCAAGGTCAACTACAATAAATCGGAAATCCTCAACATATCTCTGCCTACGTCGGCCCTGCAAAGACTATCGTCTTCTTTCCCCTTCAAAACTGGTTCCCCCTCCATAAGGTATCTCGGAATTCAAATACCGGCGGATGCTTCCCAACTTTTTTCCTTGAACTTTGCCCCCCTACTTCTTAGGACCCAGTCAGATTTAATCACTTATGCGTCCAAACAGCTCTCATGGCTAGGTAGAGTGAATGCCCTGAAAATGGATGTTCTCCCTAGGTTCCTGTATATGTTTCAGACCATCCCTATTCACATACCTAATTCGTACTTTAAGAAAATACGCCAACTGTTTTCCAAGTTTATTTGGAATGCGGCCCGTCCCAGGATACGGTATGAAACACTTTCTCTTCCAAAGGCTCGGGGGGGGCTGGAGCCCCAGATGCCTCCCTATACCATAAAGCAGCGGTGCTCACCCGCATACTAGATTGGTTCCATCATTCTTCAACCAAGCTTTGGGTTCAGTTGGAAAGCCACATGAGCCCAATTGGGCTCTCCGCTCTCCCCTGGACCTTACCTACGGTACGGGGGGGTTCGGGCCCTCTTAATGACCTTACCCATCAAACGATCCAGATTTGGGATCGCATGCTGTCCAGAAGGGGCTTATCAAACCGCATGGGGCCTATGACTCCCTTCTTTGGGACCCCGGCCTTTCCGCCAGCTATGTCGGTAGCAAGATTCGGACCATGGCGAAGAGAGGATCATAGGCGACTTGCCCAGGTCCTTCGTGCAGACCCCACTTTGAGGTCAGATACCTCTACCGGTCTGACCTCCCGTCACCCCATGCAGTGGCTTCGGAGGCAACAGACTGCCTCCTACATCCGGACTTTCCCATCTATTACAGACATTCTTGCTGAACCGACGGGATTCGAGGAACTGCTCCTGCAGGTGGAACCTCCAACGCATGTTGTATCGCAACTATACTCCCTTCTGCTCGATGTTTACTCCCCTGGCCTCCCACCGTATACGGTGGCCTGGGAGACAGACCTCCGTCGCAGTATCTCCACTATTGACTGGCAAAAATGTTTTACCCTGACGCACAAATTGTCCATAGCCACCAAGACCCAGGAGAAGGGGTTTAAACTGTTAACAAGATGGTACAGATGTCCATCAACTCTTCACCACTTCAATCTGGAGGTGTCGGATGCCTGCTGGCGGTGCCTCGGCTCCCGGGGAACCATGCTCCACATCTGGTGGGAGTGCCCTCCTGTGCGGAGGTACTGGCAGCGGATTTTCACACTCTACTGCAAATTGATGGCGACCTCTATCCACCCTTCACCTGAGGTGGCTCTCTTGTCTATTATCCCAGGATCATTTAAATCCATCAGAAATGATGTCTTGCAACACTTTCTGGCGGCGGTCAGGGTAGTGATTCCCCGTCATTGGAGAACGACAACCATGCCTTCCCTGGGGGATTGGGCTGTTGAGGTGGACCGCATTAGGGACCTTGAGCGCCTGGTGGCGGAGGAAAATGACAAAAGTGAACAGTTCTCTCTCGCATGGACTTCGTGGTCCGTGTTTCGGTACTCCTCGGAGTTTATCTCTTGGGCGGAGTGTGCCCTGGACGAGACCACTCTCGGACCTTGATGGAGTGATTCTGATCCCTGTCCCCTATCTGTGTACCCCTACTATTTGCCCCTGACTCTGACTCTTTCTCTTTTCTCTACACATAAATACACCTCTAAGAACCCAGTAGGATAACGTACCAGGGCTTCAATTTACCTACTACCTATAACCCATTGAGTGACCCTACTTCATACTCTCCAAATAGGTTTGTGTATACTTTCATCTGATAGTACTTAGCCCTGCTCTGTTCTGACACACATGATGCCTGTTGAAGATGTATCCTATTAATGTTTGTAATGTTTAAGACAATGTATGTCTTTTTCTGTCGTTTCACTGCATAAACAAATAAAATAAGATTGAATTAAATCTTCCAGAGTAGTTGGAACACCAATCCTGGCCAGCTCGTCTTTAAGAGCCTCAGACAGTCCTTGGCGATATTGGTATTTAAGGGCCGTCTCATTCCAGCCAGTGTCAGCTGACCATTTCCGGAATTCTGCCGTGTAGTCCTCCACCGGCCTTCTCCCCTGGGTTAAACTGTGGAGAACAGACTCAGCTGTAGCTGATCGCTGAGGATCGTCATACAGCTGCGCCATACTCTCGAAGAAGGTGTCCACGGAATCTAGTATGGGGCTGCTTTGCTCCATCAGGCCATGGGCCCAGGCCTGAGGTTCGTCGGTTAGAAGGGAGATGACGAACCCCACCTTTACCACTTCTGAAGAGAAAGTCCTGGGTTGAAGGGCGAAGTAAAGAGAACATGCGTTTTTGAAAGCCCGATATTTCTTACGGACGCCAGAAAATCGCTCAGGCAGGGGGACCCTGGGTTCAGGGGTAGCCATTACTACGGTGGGATTTGCCTGATTTTGAGACGTGGAGGCAACATTGGCAACGGTAGCAGCTGGTGATGCTGGTCCTGTAGCTCCAGTAAGTAGCAGAAAGCGGCCATCCATTTGGACATAACCTTCTTGTAATTTCTGAACCGCATCGGTTAGTGCGGTGACTTGCTGACATAGGGTCTCGAACGGTGAACGCACCCTGTTGGCCTCAGACATCTGGCTGGTTTGTACTGTAAGGGTATGTACTTACCGAGGCCGAGATGCCGAGAGTGGTTCACCTTTGCGACTTGACGCACTCCACCCCCTGGAGTTGAGACAGGGAGTGGATGGCGAGAAGCGGCACCGGCTACCGGCAGGTGGTGGGTACTTGTAGACGGTCCGGTAGTGCTGAGTAGACTGAAGAAACAGGCTTCAAGCAGGAACTAGCCGGATTGGTAAAGTTCAACAGCAGGAGATAATGGAAGCCGGTGCAGGTTGAGTCCGGGTTGCAATTGCAAGGTAACAGTCCCGGCTGGGGGTCTAGCACAGTAAAAGGTAACAAGTCCAGAGAATACCGGGAACCAGGCAGGAGTTCAAAGGAAACGCGGAAGTCCAAAAGGTACAAGCAGGAGGTCAAGGATTGTAGACAGGCAGCAGATCCGAGTCACAGGCCGAGGGTCAAACACAGGAGAAGGCAGAAGTCCGTATAACAAGCCGAGGGTCAGGTCCAGGAGAGAGATCAGAGGAATCAAGCCAGTCCGGGTCACAAGGAGATTTTCAAGATAGTTTTCCAGAGTCTTGGGTATACAGGAAAGCTGACAAACCAGCAACTTGTCAGTGCAACTGGGTCTCTTTAAATAGGCCCGCCTGGATTACTATTGGTGCGCCGCCGCGCATGCGCGCGCGCGCGCCGCTGCGTCGGCGCGCGCACCCGAGAACGTAGAAGCGCCGAAGCATCATTCCGCCGCGCGTGCGCATTGGGCGCTGATTGGCGTTGTTGGACGGATTTCCCTGACAATTATAGAGAGAAAAGATTGCTGCTGGAATTGGGTGGGGGAAGTACATTTCCGGTCGAATCATTCGTTCGTTCCGATTCTACATTATAGAGAGAAAAGATTCGACATAGAGAGAAAAGATTCGACATAGAGAGAAAAGATTCGACATTTTAGAGAGAAAAGATTCGACATTATAGAGAGAAAAGATTCGACATTATAGAGAGAAAAGATTTGACATTATAGAGAGAAAAGATTCGACATTATAGAGAGAAAAGATTCGACATTATAGAGAGAAAAGATTTGACATTATAGAGAGAAAAGATTCGACATTATAGAGAGAAAAGATTCAACATTATAGAGAGAAAAGATTTGACATTATAGAGAGAAAAGATTTGACATTATAGAGAGAAAAGATTTGACATTATAGAGAGAAAAGATTTGACATTATAGAGAGAAAAGATTTGACATTATAGAGAGAAAAGATTTGACATTATAGAGAGAAAAGATTTGACATTATAGAGAGGAAAGATTCTACATTATAGAGAGAAAAGATTCGACATAGGAGAGAAAAGATTCGACATTATAGAGAGAAAAGATTCGACATTATAGAGAGAAAAGATTCGGCATAGAGAGAAAAGATTCGACATAGAGAGAAAAGATTCGACATTATAGAGAGAAAAGATTCGGCATAGAGAGAAAAGATTCGACATAGAGAGAAAAGATTCGACATTATAGAGAGAAAAGATTCGACATAGAGAGAAAAGATTCAACATTATAGAGAGAAAAGATTCGACATTATAGAGAGAAAAGATTCGACATTATAGAGAGAAAAGATTCGACATAGAGAGAAAAGATTCGACATAGAGAGAAAAGATTCAACATTATAGAGAGAAAAGATTTGACATTATAGAGAGAAAAGATTTGACATTATAGAGAGAAAAGATTTGACATTATAGAGAGAAAAGATTCGACATTATAGAGAGAAAAGATTCGACATTATAGAGAGAAAAGATCCGACATTATAGAGAGAAAAGATTCGACATTATAGAGAGAAAAGATTCGACATTATAGAGAGAAAAGATTCGACATTATAGAGAGAAAAGATTCGACATTATAGAGAGAAAAGATTCGACATTATAGAGAGAAAAGATTTGACATTATAGAGAGAAAAGATTCGACATTATAGAGAGAAAAGATTCGACATTATAGAGAGAAAAGATTCGACATTATAGAGAGAAAAGATTTGACATTATAGAGAGAAAAGATTCGACATTATAGAGAGAAAAGATTCGACATTATAGAGAGAAAAGATTCGACATTATAGAGAGAAAAGATCCGACATAGGAGAGAAAAGATTCGACATTATAGAGAGAAAAGATTCGACATTATAGAGAGAAAAGATTCGACATGATAGAGAGAAAAGATTCTACATTATAGAGAGAAAAGATTTGACATTATAGAGAGAAAAGATCCGACATAGGAGAGAAAAGATTCGACATTATAGAGAGAAAAGATTCGACATTATAGAGAGAAAAGATTTGACATGATAGAGAGAAAAGATTGCTGCTGGAATTGGGTGGGGGAAGTACATTTCCGGTCGAATCATTCGTTCGTTCCGGTCAAATCGTTCGTTATACGTGTCGTACGGAATTCGTATTTCGTACGAATTCGAATTGAATTCCGTACACGGATTACGAATTATGATTTTTTTTTTTTAATACGGAACGGAACGGAACAAATTTTTCGACGGCTCCCATGTCTACCATTTATTGCCCTGTGGATGGTCCAGTTCTGGTTGACCCATTGATTGCCCCGTGGATGGTCCAGTTCTGGTTGACCCATTGATTGCCCCGTGGATGGTCCAGTTCTGGTTGACCCATTGATTGCCCCGTGGATGGTCCAGTTCTGGTTGACCCATTGATTGCCCCGTGGATGGTCCAGTTCTGGTTGACCCATTGATTGCCCCGTGGATGGTCCAGTTCTGGTTGACTCATGAACTGGAAATGTTTGGCCCAGACAGCTACAGTGGCTGAATTGACTCTAAATGAATATACATTTAAGTGGAGTACATTTTTACATCTACCGTATGTACTTCTAAAGGCTGAAAAAGTAGGGGTTGACCCCATAAGATGGATTAAGGTAGAATGGGGCCTTAATTAAGGTGTCAGCTTTGGTCCTCCATATCATGCCTGCTCTTGCCTCGGTTGCCTCGTTGGATGATTCAGTTCTGATTGGCCCATGAATGGGAAATTTGTGGCCCAAACAGCTACAGCTGAAAACTTTTTTACCAAACGAGGTCAATGAGAAGTTTCGCAGCTACAAAGCGTGCAGTGTCAGAGCAGGAGAGGTGAAACGTACAGCTACCTGGACCGAGAAGATCCCTCCACCTAGGTGACGGCAGACTTCAAACCTCAAGTTGTATCTCTGAACTTGGCCTCAGGTGCCTCTGAGGCTTCTAAGCGGAGCTGACAGGTTGTTTTGCCCAGGACTAACTAAAAAGACGGCACAGAAGAGGACATCAAGAGGAATTTGCCCGGCGTGTTTGGCAGCTCGCTCGCCTTTGACAGCTCCTGACATGTCAAAGCTTTGAGAGGGAAAGAACTTACCCGGGATGTCAATCATTCTCCATGTGACACATCCGTTTCATTACTCCTTCCATCCCCAATGGCCTCTGAAATGCAGCTGTCATTGTCGCTGAACTGGAAGCAGGGGGGGGGGGGAGGCAGAACTTTTTCTACATACAGACTTCGGAAAGGTGTCAAAACAGATTGGTCAGAGATGGCTCAATATCTAGATGGGGAAAGATGAGTTTTATTGGGGCCTGTTATATCTGTAGGTAGATGGAGAGAGCGCAATCCATTTAAAGGAGGACTATGATGGTTTGTGGTTAATTTCCCAATCTTTATTCTGCCAGTGATCCTCAAATCATCAATATAAAATCTAGATTTTACAAATGAACATTTAGAACCCGACTCTAGCCAAATATCAGGGGCATAGGTGTGCGCAGCCTATGGCATTAGGGTGTGCACCCCAAAGCTCCAACACATATGCGCTTGACATATTTACCGGCCTCTTCCCAGCTCTCCATCCTGAAACAATGGGAGGAAGGGGGGGCAAGGGAGCACATGGGGGGACCCGGGCAACAGAAGGAAGAGGAACAGGGAAAAGAGGGGTGGCGGGGGTGGCATATATTAGTACTGATCCCCCTATATTTTCCTCCTGTGGCAGCTGAATGTTGACAAAAGGAAGAGGAGGAGAGGTCTACTTTCAGCTGCTGCAGGAGGAAAAGACAGATTGGTGCCACTAAATTCCACCCCTGCAACCTCTCTTGTCCAGGTTCTGAGGGTCGGCAAGTTTAGGATTGTGGTTTACATGTCACCTGCCCACCATTGACAGGTTGCCAACCCCAGGATAAGGGTGTGCCCAGGCACACCCCTTGCGCACACCTATGACCAGGGGTCCTGATATGACCAAAGTCCTCCAAAAGGACAGTTCAACAACTTGCGGACCGCCCGACGCCATTATACGTCAGTACTAGGGATGAGCTTTAAGTTCGGGTCGAACTTGAGTTCGACTCGAAACATTGGCTGTTCGCCCGTTTGTCAAAAAAACTAAAATTATGGGGCGTTCGCGCCAAATTCGAGCGGCGCGGAACGCCCCATAATGCACTGTGAGATCGCAGTGCATTGCTGCCTGATGATTGGCCAAGCATGCACTATGACCCGCATGCTTTGGCCAATCCCAGCGCTGTCAGCAAAGAGAGCCATAATTGGCCAAAGGCAGGGTGCCTTTCGGCCAATTATGGCTCAGGGGGACTAAGTCTATATAAGGCCGCCTGCATGTCGGCCCTGTGTAGTGTGTTGCTGGCGTGGACCGAGAGAGAGTGTCATTTAGATTGAGAAAGCAGGCAGGTTATTTAGTTAGCTGCAGTGTATTTAGTGTGTGTGTGTATATATATATATATATATATATATATATATATATATATATATATAAAATTATATTCAGTTTAGTTAGATCTGACTGCAGGCTGTTCCTGGTGTACTTTTTATAATATACTTTCAGGCGGTGTTTTGCTAATCAAAATTTACAGCCGCCTCATCAGTGCCGCCTCATCAGTGCCCATCAGTGCCGCCTCATCAGTGCCCATTAGTGCAGCCTCATCAGTGCCGCCTCATCAGAGCCCATCAGTGCAGCCTCATCCGTGCCCATTAGTGCCGCCACAATATTTTTATTTCAATTTTTTTTTTACTTTTTTTGTTTGTTTAGCAAAAAATAAAAAAAACCCAGTGGTGATTAAATACCACCAAAAGGAATCTCTATCTGTCTCCAAAAAATTATAAAATTGTAATTTGGGTACAGTGTTGCATGACCGGGCAATTGTCATTCAAAGTGTGACAGCGCTGAAAGCTGAAAATTGGCCTGGGCAGGAAAGGAGTAAAAGTGCCCGGAATTGAAGCGGTTAATATAAATAAAAAAATATATTTCCAATCCAGCATCTGCAGTCCAGTCTACGAATCCTGCTGATGCTTGGAAAAAGGTCCGGGGAGATGAGATTACAGGCACTGCACACTGGCTGGCACAGGAGGGACACACCCCCTCCTCCTCCTCCTCCTCCTCCTCTCTCCAATCAGAGCCTTGCAGCCAGTGCTGTGCATGTTTCCGTGAATCCAGCCTTTTGTTTGGACAAAGAATTACATTGTAACAAAATCATTTCATAAACTTTACAAACGAATCGAAAGAACTTCCTGTTTATGGCAGAAGAATGAGATTGAAATGATTCTCTATATGTTTTCCTGACTGTTCCGGAAGGTTCCGGCGTAACCGTTACATGACGAATCAGCAGAATCACTAATTGGAGACGGTGTGATCTTGGAGTTATTTGAGGCTCGGGGGTGGTGGGGGAGGGGGGTGAGAGAGGTGCTACAAGGAAGGTGAAGGTGTGCAAACTGGCGGGGACGAATTTTACTCGACATAAAGAGCCTCTTAAGGTAAGGTGACCAGATTTTTAAAATGAAATCCGGGGACATATTTTTTTTTTTTTACTAGTAATGGCGGCAATCAGCGACTCTCTGCCCGCCGCCGCCGTCCGCCTCACTGCCTGTGAAGTCTCACTCTCTGGGCCCCAGCTGCTACTGGGTGGGGAGCGGAGGAAGATCACTCCACCACGGAAGGCAAGGTGATAAGGAGGCAGGCGGCTGACCGGGACTTGAGCCAAGGCAGAAGAACATGCAAGCAGAGCTGAATTGGGCATGTACCTGAACCAGCACATGATCATCAAAAAGGGGCACAGATAATGGAAAAAAATACACCCCCCTAAGCTAGTAGGAGTGGCGGAGCGGGGGTGTGTAATTCAGAATATATTTTTTTAATTCTGCACTGATTGTCTTTGAAATTACCCCAGCCCCTGTTCAAATCCAATCTGGGGACAAAACCGGGGACAGACTTGGTCCGGGGACAGTGTCCTCAATCCGGGGACTGTCCCCTGAAACCGGGGATGTCTGGTCACCCTATCTTAAGGTCGCAGGTCCCATTTGTGTACCTTTAAAAGGGAACCCCACCCAAAAAAGGAAACCTTTTATTTCAATGGGCTGCCCCCTGTGCAAGAAATGCCTAATTCTTTTTCCAAAAACGCACTACATCGAACCACGGGGTACCACCAGCCTATGGGAAAAGTTACGTAAATTGTCCCCTACAGTGCCTTCAAAAAGTATTCATACCCCCTGAAATCTCCCACATTTTCTCATGTTACAACCAAAAACATAAATGTATTTTATTGGGATTTTATGTGATAGACAGTGGCGGCCGCCACCAGATTCCCCCCCCCCCCCGGTTGGGTTAGGTTCCAGCCTCGCACTTACCCCATCTATGGTGCGGGCAGCGCTTCCCTCCGGGTGACGGTTGGCGTCTTTCCCTGCGTCTCCTCCTTGGCATCATGGCGGCTGTGCGTCTCCTCCCTCCTCCCCCCTCCTCCCTCCTCTTCCCTCTTCCCCCCCTCCTCCCTCCTCTTCCCTCTTCCTTCTCTCTTCCTTCTCTCTTCCTTCCCTCCCTCTTCCCTTCTCCCTCCTCCCTTCTCCCTTCTCCCTTCTCCCTCTTCCCTTCTCCCTTCTCCCTTCTCCCTTCTCCCTCTTCCCTTCTCCCTCTTCCCTTCTCCCTCCTCCCTTCTCCCTCTTCCCTTCTCCCTCTTCCCTTCTCCCTCTTCCCTTCTCCCTCTTCCCTTCTCCCTCTTCCCTTCTCCCTCTTCCCTCCTCCCTCCTCCCTTCTCCCTCCTCCCTTCTCCCTCTTCCCTTCTCCCTCTTCCCTTCTCCCTCTTCCCTTCTCCCTTTTCCCTTCTCCCTTTTCCCTTCTCCCTTTTCCCTTCTCCCTTCTCCCTCTTCCCTTCTCCCTTTTCCCTTCTCCCTTCTCCCTCTTCCCTTCTCCCTCTTCCCTTCTCCCTCCTCCCTTCTCCCTCTTCCCTTCTCCCTCTTCCCTTCTCCCTCTTCCCTTCTCCCTCTTCCCTTCTCCCTCTTCCCTTCTCCCTCCTCCCTTCTCCCTCTTCCCTTCTTCCCTCTTCCCTTCTTCCCTCTTCCCTTCTTCCCTCTTCCCTTCTTCCCTTCTTCCCTCTTCCCTTCTTCCCTCTTCCCTTCTTCCTTCTTCCCTCTTCCCTTCTTCCCTCTTCCCTTCTTCCCTTCTCCCTCCTCCCTTCTCCCTCCTCCCTTCTCCCTCTTCCCTTCTCCCTCCTCCCTTCTCCCTCCTCCCTTCTCCCTCTTCCCTTCTTCCCTTCTTCCCTCTTCCCTCCTCCCTTCTCCCTTCTCCCTCTTCCCTTCTCCCTCTTCCCTTCTCCCTCTTCCCTTCTCCCTCTTCCCTTCTCCCTCTTCCCTTCTTCCCTCTTCCCTTCTTCCCTCTTCCCTTCTTCCCTTCTTCCCTTCTTCCCTTCTTCCCTTCTTCCCTTCTTCCCTTCTTCCCTTCTTCCCTTCTTCCCTTCTTCCCTTCTTCCCTTCTTCCCTTCTCCCTCTTCCCCTCTTCCCTCTTCCCTTCTCCCTCTTCCTCTTCCCTTCTCCTCCCTCCTCTTCTTCTCTCCTTCTCCTAGGCCAACAGGATCAATTCTCCTTTCAGCCAATTGGGAAACGGTTCTCCCCCTTCCTGATTGGCCGGGAGGAGAATCAGTGTGACAATATTATTCGCTATTGTCACCCAACTGGGTGGGTTCGGGGGCGCAGTGCTCTGCGCCCCGAGCCCGCATTTTTTTTGAAGACTATTAGAGCCTCAAGCTCTAATCACATGCTTCAAAAACAAACAAACAACCTATTGGAATTCATGCATCCGGCGCCCCGCATGTAGATTTGGGGGGCCAGAAGCATAGATAGGGGGGCGGTGCCCCTGCGCCCTGCATTACAGGCCGCCACTGGTGACAGACTAACAGAAAGTGGCACATAGTTGTGAAGTGGGAGGAAAATGATAAATGTTTTTCAATTTTTTTTTTTACAAATAAATATGTGAAAAGTGTGGGGGGGGGGGACATTTGTATGGCGCCCCCCGGAGTCAATACTTTGTAGAACTCCCTTTCTCTACAATTACAGCTGCAAGTCTTTTTGGGGGTGTCTCTACCAGCTTTGCACATCTAGAGAGGGACATTTCTGCCCATTCTTCTTTGTAAAATATCTCAAGCTCTGTCAGATTGGATGGAGAGCGTCTGTGATCAGCAATTTTCAAGTCTTGCCACAGATTCTCAATGGGATTTAGGTCTGGACTGTGACTGGGCCATTCTAACACATGAAGATGCTTTGATCTAAACCAGGGGTCTCCAAACTGTGGCCCTGAGGCTGAATGCCGGATGTGGCCCTTTGCTTGCCTCTATCCGGCCCTTAGGGCACTATTCCTCCCTCTGACACCAAGGATGGGGTTCTATTCCTCCCACCGATATTAATAGGGCACTAATCCTTCCACTAAAACTAATGATGGGGCATTGTTTACTTCCACTGGCCACAGTCCGACCCCCATAAAGTCTGAAGGACAGTAAACCGGCCCTTTGTTTAGAAAGTTTGGAGACCCTTGATCTAAACCATTCCATTGTAGCCCTGGCTGTATGTTTCGGGTCGTTGTCCTGCTGGAAGGTAAACCTCCCCCCCAGTCTCAAGTCTTTTGCAGACTCTAACAGGTCTTCTTCTAAGATTGTCCTGTATTTGGCTCCATCCATCTTCCCATCAACTCCGACCAGCTTCCCTGTCCCTGCTGAAGAAAACCATCCCCACAACATGATGCTGCCACCACCATGTTTCACGGTGGGGGTGGTGTGTTCAGGGTGATGTGCAGTGTTAGTTTTCCGCCACACATAGCGTTTTGCTTTTAGTCCAAAAAGTTAAATTTTGGTCTCATGTGACCAGAACACCTTCTTCCACATGATTGCTGTGTCCCCCACATGTTTGCTGTGTCCCCCCACATGATTGCTGTCCCCCCCACATGATTGCTGTCCCCCCCACATGATTGCTGTCCCCCCCACATGTTTGCTGTGTCCCCCCCACATGATTGCTGTGTCCCCCACATGGCTTCTCGCAAACTACAAACGGGACTTCTTATGACTTTCTTTCACCAATGTCTTTCTTCTTGTCACTCTTCCATAAAGGGCAGATTTGTGGAGAAGCACGACTAATAGTTGTCCTGTGGACAGATTCTCCCACCTGAGCTGTGGATCTCTGCAGCTCCTCCAGAGTTACCATGGACCTCTTGGCTGCTTCTCTGATAAATGCTCTCCTTGCCCGGCGCGGTCAGTTTAGGTGGACGGCCATGTCTCGGTAGGTTTGCAGTTGTGCCATACTCTTTCCATTTTCCGATGATGGTTTGAACAGAGCTCCGTGAGATGTTCAAAGCTTGGGAGATTTTTTTATAACCGAACCCTGCTTTATACTTCTCCACAACTTTATCCCTGACCTGTCTGGTGTGTTCCTTGGCCTTCATGATGCTGTTTGTTCAAGAAGGTTCTCTAACAATACGTCCTCCCAATGTGACACCAAGGGAGGTCCCCCCCCCCGATATATACAGAGAAAGTCTTCTGGCTGTTGCACATTCACCATCCAGGATTATATGATAGAAATACAAGGTCTTCCATTAGTGATCTCCTTCTGAAAATGCTAAATGCCTGGATGCTTCTCCGAATGGGAACATCTTGATCCCTGGTGCCCGCTTTGTGGCCCTTTAGTACTTGGTGTGTGATCCTTTGGGCCCCAGCAGCCCTTAGTTGTTGTTTTCCTTGTGAAGGTGACAAATAAAGGAAAGCCAAGAACATTAGGTACACCTGTTCAATTTCTTGCTAATCGGCCAATCACATGGCAGCAACTCCAATGCATTTAGGCATCTAGATGATGTGAAGACGACTTGCTGAAGTTCAAACCGACCATCAGAATGGGGAAGAAAGGGGATGGAAGTGACTTTGAACGTGGCATGGTTGTTGGTGGCAGACGGGCTGGTCTGAGTATTTCTGGGATTTTCACACACAACCATCTCTCGGGTTTACAGAGAATGGTGGGGAAAAAAAGAGAAACTCTCCAGTGAGCGGCAGTTGTGTGGAGGAAAATGCCTTGTTGAGGTCAGAGGAGAATGGGGCAGACTGATTCCAGATGATAGAAACACAACAGTAACTCAAATAACCACTTGTTACACCCAAGGTATGCAGAATACCATCTCTGAACGCACAACACATCCAACCTTGAAGCAGATGGGCTACAGCAGCAGAAGACCCCAACGGGTGCCACTCCTGTCAGATAAGAACAGGAAACTGAGGCTACAATCAGCACAGGCTCACCAAAATTGGACAAGATTGGAAAAACGTTGCCTGGTCTGATGAGTCTGGATTTCAGCTGCGACATTCAGATGGTGGGGTCAGAATTTGGCGCATGGATCCAAATTTGGAACTTCGGAAACATTTGAATTTGTTATTTTCTATTGGTTTAGATGCGGTATTCGTAAATTTGAACATTCGTAAATTCGGAAGTTCAGAAATTCAAAAATCCCGAAATAATAACAACTATTAAATTCTAGGTATTGGAATTTTCGTTTCAATTTTGGCTGTTTATGAACTTCGCAAATTATCTGAAATAATGAATGCCGCATCTAAATGAATGGAATGTAACGATATAATAATAATAAAACATTTTTATTATTTTTTTTTATTATTAATTTGTTACATTCCATTCGCTTAGATGCAGCGTTCATTATTTCGGATAATTCATAACTTCGGAGGAATTCGTATTCGTTACAATCACTAACAGCCAAATTTGAAAGGAAATTCCAACACCTATAATTTAATAGTAAAAGTTATTATTATTAGTTATTATTTCAGATTTTCAAATTTTCCGTTTTTTTTTTTTTTTTTCTTATTTGCGGATATTTGTTTTGGATTTTCATTCCAGTTTTTGGATTTTCGAATTATCGGATTTTTGAATTTACAAATTTTCGAATTTACGATTTTTTTGAATTTATGAGTTTGCGGAAAAAAATCATTAAACGGGTTTTCATTAATTCAAATATTTCCGAATGAACGAATTTGTCGAATTTCGTTGAAAAAATGAATTTGGAACAAAACCAATTGCACGTGTCTAGTGTGCATACCGGATTACGGGGATCGGTGATTGGAAAGCATTTTATTTCCCAGCAATCTTCAAGTCACACAAAGTCCTAAAGAGAGGAGCAAGAGTTGGGGGGACAGATATGACACCACTGGGGTTTTTTTACTGGAGAACTTAAAAGAGGAAAAACGACTAGATCAAGTACGAGAGAGAGAGAGAGAGAGAGAGAGAGAGAGAGAGACTGACTAGATCAAGTACTAGAGAGAGAGAGACTGACTAGATCAAGTACTAGAGAGAGAGACTGACTAGATCAAGTACTAGAGGGAGAGACTGACTAGATCAAGTACTAGAGAGAGAGACTGACTAGATCAAGTACTAGAGAGAGAGACTGACTAGATCAAGTACTAGAGAGAGAGACTGACTAGATCAAGTACTAGAGAGAGAGAGAGACTGACTAGATCAAGTACTAGAGAGAGAGAGAGACTGACTAGATCAAGTACTAGAGAGAGAGAGACTGACGAGATCAAGTACTAGAGAGAGAGAGACTGACTAGATCAAGTACTAGAGAGAGAGAGAGAGACTGACTAGCTCAAGTACTAGAGAGAGAGAGACTGACGAGATCAAGTGCTCCACAGTGATTCTGTTTGATTGTCACTAGGGATGAGCTTCGTGTTCGAGTCGAACATACGTTCGACTCGAACATCGGCTGTTCGATCGTTCGACGAAGATCGAACGATTTGGGCCGTTCGCGCCAAATTCGAGTGACGCGAACGGCCCACAATGCACTACGCCATCGCAGTGTCATCCAGGCGCTGTGATTGGCCAAGCATGCACTGTGACCCCGCATGCTTGGCCAATCACAGCGCCGGCAGCGAGGAGAGCAATGATTGGCCACAGGCAGGATGCCTGTGGCCAATTATTGCTGATGGGGTTTAGTACACGCCCCACACTATAAAAGGCCACCAGCGCGGCGGCCTTGTGTAGTGTGTTCCGGAGCAGGGAAAGAGAAGCATAGGCAGGGACAGTGTCATTTTTTTTCCTTTACTAATCCTGGATTCCTTGTGTTTAGGGACAGATAAGGATAGGTAGGGAGAGTGTCAGTGTGTCATTCTGTGCTAAACCTTGTTTGTAGGGACAGAGAGGTACAGTGAGGGAAAGTGTCAGTGTGCTATTCTGTTCTAAACCAATCTTGCTGAACCATATTTTCAATCCTTGAGTTTAGGGACAGAGAGGTACAGTGAGGGAAAGTGTCAGTGTGCTATTCTGTGCTAAACCAATCTTGCTGAACCATATTTGAAATCCTTGAGTTTAGGGACAGAGAGGTACAGTGAGGGAAAGTGTCAGTGTGCTATTCTGTGCTAAATCTTGTTTGTAGGGACAGAGAGGGACAGTGTGCTATTCTGTTCTAAACCAATTTTGCTGAACCATATTTGAAATCCTTGAGTTTAGGGACAGAGAGGTACAGTGAGGGAAAGTGTCAGTGTGCTATTCTGTTCTAAACCAATTTTGCTGTTCCATATTTGAAATCCTTGAGTTTAGGGACAGAGAGGTACAGTGAGGGAAAGTGTCAGTGTGCTATTCTGTTCTAAACCAATTTTGCTGTTCCACAGTTGAAATCCTTGAGTTTAGGGACAGAGAAGGACACTTGTGGAAAGTATCAGTGTGCTATTCTGTGCTAAATCTTGTTTGTAGGGAGGGACAGAGTAGGACAGTGAGGGAAAGTGTCAGTGTACTATTCTGTTCTAAACCAATTTTGCTGTTCCATATTTGAAATCCTTGAGTTTAGGGACAGAGAAGGACACTCGTGGAAACTATCAGTGTGCTATTCTGTGCTAAATCTTGTTTTTAGGGAGGGACAGAGTAGGACAGTGAGGGAAAGTGTCAGTGTGCTATTCTGTTCTAAACCAATTTTGCTGTTACATATTTGAAATCCTTGAGTTTAGGGACAGAGAAGGACAATCGTGGAAACTATCAGTGTGCTATTCTGTGCTAAATCTTGTTTGTAGGGAGGGACAGAGTAGGACAGTGAGGGAAAGTGTCAGTGTGCTATTCTGTTCTAAACCAATTTTGCTGAACCATATTTGAAATCCTTGAGTTTAGGGACAGAGAAGGATAGGCAGGGGACAGTGTCAGTGTCATTGTTGCTAAGCCTCCTGCACAGTATACACCTGAAGGTAGCCCTTATTGCTCTTTTTCCCATCTCCCTGCAGGCCATCCATTAAAATGTCTGGAAGGCAAACAAGGAGAGGCAGACAGTCAGGAGGCAAAAAAAGAGGGCAAGCAGGCTCTGTGTCTGGGGGCAACAGTGCTGGTCGTGTACGCGGTGCATTGTCATCAGCACATGGCCATGGGACATGCTTGTCCTTCTTTTCGGCAGCTGGACATGTTGAGCCACATCATGCCGAAGACTTGGTAGAGTGGATGACCAAGCCCACCTCATCCTCCTCATCCTCTCTCACCCAGGCTCAGGGTACTGGCAAAGCAGCTGCCAAAGCGTCCTCTTCTCTGGTATCATTATCTTCATTAGTCAATCCTTCCCTAGACCCACCATGTCCTCCTCCTGAGGAGTCCCCCGAAAAGGGATGAGCTTCGTGTTCGAGTCGAACATACGTTCGACTCGAACATCGGCTGTTCGATCGTTCGACGAAGATCGAACGATTTGGGCCGTTCGCGCCAAATTCGAGTGACGCGAACGGCCCACAATGCACTACGCCATCGCAGTGTCATCCAGGCGCTGTGATTGGCCAAGCATGCACTGTGACCCCGCATGCTTGGCCAATCACAGCGCCGGCAGCGAGGAGAGCAATGATTGGCCACAGGCAGGATGCCTGTGGCCAATTATTGCTGAGGGTGTTTAGTACACGCCCCACACTATAAAAGGCCACCAGCACGGCGGCCTAGTGTAGTGTGTTCCGGAGCAGGGAAAGAGAAACATAGGCAGGGACAGTGACATTTATTTTTTTCTTGCTTAACCTGGATTCCTTTAGTTTAGGGAAAGAGAAGGATAGGTAGGGAGAGTGTCAGTGTGTTTTACTGTGCGAATCCTTGTTTCTAGGGACAGGGAAGGACAGTGAGGGAATTCTCCTTGTGCTATAGTGTGCTTTAAAAAAACATTTTTTCTAGGGACAGAAAACTATAGGTAGGGAGAGTGTCAGTGTGTTTTACTGTGCGAATCCTTGTTTCTAGGGACAGGGAAGGACAGTGAGGGAATTCTCCTTGTGCTATAGTGTGCTTTAAAAAAACATTTTTTTTCTAGGGACAGAAAACTATAGGAAGGAAGAGTGTCAGTTTCTTTCACTGTGATAATCCTTGTTTCTAGGGACAAAGAAGGAAAGTGAGTGAAATTCTCCTTGTGCTATAGTGTGCTTTAAAAAAACATTTTTTCTAGGGACAGAAAACTATAGGTAGGGAGAGTGTCAGTGTCTTTTACTGTGCAAATCCTTGTTTCTAGGGACAGGGAAGGACAGTGAGGGAATTCTCCTTGTGCTATAGTGTGCTTTAAAAAAACATTTTTTCTAGGGACAGAAAACTATAGGTAGGGAGAGTGTCAGTGTCTTTTACTGTGCGAATCCTTGTTTCTAGGGACAGGGAAGGACAGTGAGGGAATTCTCCTTGTGCTATAGTGTGCTTTAAAAAAACATTTTTTCTAGGGACAGAAAACTATAGGTAGGGAGAGTGTCAGTGTCTTTTACTGTGCGAATCCTTGTTTCTAGGGACAGGGAAGGACAGTGAGGAATTCTCCTTGTGCTATAGTGTGCTTTAAAAAAACATTTTTTCTAGGGACAGAAAACTATAGGTAGGGAGAGTGTCAGTGTCTTTTACTGTGCGAATCCTTTTTTCTAGGGACAGGGAAGGACAGTCAGGGAATTCTCCTTGTGCTATAGTGTGCTTTAAAAAAACATTTTTTTCTAGGGACAGAAAACTATAGGAAGGAAGAGTGTCAGTTTCTTTCACTGTGATAATCCTTGTTTCTAGGGACAAAGAAGGAAAGTGAGTGAAATTCTCCTTGTGCTATAGTGTGCTTTAAAAAAACATTTTTTCTAGGGACAGAAAACTATAGGTAGGGAGAGTGTCAGTGTCTTTTACTGTGCGAAGCCTTGTTTCTAGGGACAGGGAAGGACAGTGAGGGAATTCTCCTTGTGCTATAGTGTGCTTTAAAAAAACATTTTTTCTAGGGACAGAAAACTATAGGTAGGGAGAGTGTCAGTGTGTTTTACTGTGCGAATCCTTGTTTCTAGGGACAGGGAAGGACAGTGAGGGAATTCTCCTTGTGCTATAGTGTGCTAAAGCATTCCTCATCAACCATCTTTGAAATCCTTGTTTTTTTGGACAGTCAGGGAAATTGTCGTTGTGCTATTCTGTGCAAAAGCAATCATCCTCAACCATATTTAGAAATCCTTAAGTAAAGGGACAGAGAAGGACACCTGAAGGTAGCCCTTATTGCTTTTTTCCCATCTCCCTGCAGGCCATCTATTAGAATGTCTGGAAGGCAAACAAGGAGAGGCAGACAGTCAGGAGGCAATAAAAGAGGGCAAGCAGGCTCTGTGTCTGGGGGCAACAGTGCTGGTCGTGGACGCGGTGCATTGTCATCAGCACATGGCCATAGGACACGCTTGTCCTTCTTTTCGGCAGCTGGACATGTTGAGCCACATCATGCCGAAGACTTGGTAGAGTGGATGACCAAGCCCTCCTCCTCCTCCTCATCCTCTCTCACCCAGGCTCAGGGTACTGGAAAAGCAGCTGCCAAAGCGTCCTCTTACCTGGTATCAATGTCAGACTCATCATCAGTCACTCCTTCCCTAGACCCACCATGTCCTCCTCCTGAGGAGTCCCCCGAACTGTTTGAGCACAGTGTTGGGTACATGCTCCAGGAGGATGCCCAGCGTTTCGAAGGGTCTGATGATGAAACCCAGCTAGAGGAAGGCAGTAGCGTGAGAGCAGACAGAGGGGATGCTCAAGAAGGACACCAATCTGGCAGTCATGTTCCAGCAGCTGCAGCATACTGCCAGATTGGCTCCAGTGATGAGGAGGGAGGTGATGATGAGGTCACTGACTCCACGTGGGTGCCTAATAGGAGAGAGGAGGAGGAGGAGGATGAGGAGGAGGCACATCTCCAACGAGGCAGGATGCCCTTTGGTGGCCAGCGTAAGGGCAGTACACCGACGGAATCACACCGCAGAGCTCCGCCTGTGCAGGGCGCTGCCTCTGCCCGTCATTCAAAAAGTTCTTTGGTGTGGGCCTTTTTTGAGGCTAGTGCATCAGATCGCACAGCTGCTGTTTGCAACATATGTCTCAAGCGTATATCGCGTGGCCAAAACATCAGCCGCTTGGGTACCACATGCCTGACCAGACATATGTTGACCTGCCATGCAGCTCGTTGGCAAGCCTACCTCAAAGACCCACACCAAAGAACAAAGCGGACCTCTCCTTGCACCGCATCAGCTGGGATCTCCAACCCCACTATAACTTCAGTCCTCTCTGAAACTTGCACTGAGAGGAATGAAGGTGTAGAATTAGGTGTGTCACAGCCAAGTACTTGCGACCACTCTGCTAGCAGTACACCGACATCCGATTCTAGCAGGCAAATTTCCCTGCCCCAGCTGCTGGACCGTCGAAAGAAGTTCACTCCCAGCCATCCACATGCCCAGCGGTTGAATGCTAGCTTGGCTAAATTGCTAGCGCTTCAACTGCTGCCTTTTCAGTTGGTAGACTCGGCCCCCTTCCGTGAGTTTGTGCAATGTGCGGTTCCTCAGTGGCAGGTTCCCAAACGCCACTTTTTCTCACGGAAGGCTATTCCGGCTCTCTACCGGCATGTGGAAGGCAATGTCTTGGCCTCGCTGGACAGGGCGGTCAGCGGTAAGGTGCATATTACCGCTGACTCATGGTCCAGCAGGCATGGACAGGGACGTTACCTTTCTTTCACGGCCCATTGGGTCACTCTTTTGGCAGCTGGGAAGGATGCAGGACAAGGTGCAGTAGTGTTGGAGGTTGTTCCACCGCCACGCCTCCAAAATGCTACTACTGGTTGTGACACACCTCTCTCCTCCACCCCCTCCTCTTCTTCTTCCTCCATGGCCTCTTCCTGTGGTTTGTCCTCAGAACCAGCGGTGCTCCGTAGGCGTTCAAGGGGCTACGCAAGTACGCAGGCAAAAAGATGCCATGCCGTGCTTGCGCTGGTGTGTTTGGGGGACAGAAGCCACACTGGGGCAGAGGTCCTGCCTGCTCTGCAGGGCCAGGCCGAGAGGTGGTTGACGCCACGCCAGCTTAAGCCAGGAATGGTGGTTTGCGACAATGGCACCAACCTCCTCTCCGCCCTCCGACAGGGACAACTGACCCATGTGCCCTGTGTGGCTCACGTCCTTAACCTGGTGGTGCAGCGGTTCTTGGGCAGGTACCCGGGCTTACAGGATGTCCTGAGGCAGGCCAGGAAAGTCTGTGTGCATTTCCGCAGATCTTATAATGCCAGTGCTCGCCTGGCTGAGCTGCAAAAGGAGTTGAACCTGCCCAAGAACCGCCTTATATGTGACATGCCCACCAGGTGGAACTCAACGTTGGCCATGCTGCAGCGGCTGCACACGCAGCAGAGGGCCATCAATGAGTACCTGTGCGACTACGGCACCAGGACAGGGTCAGGGGAGCTTGGTTTTTTTTTCTCCACGCCAGTGGGGCATGATCAGGGATGCATGCACTGTCCTGGCACCATTTGAGGAGGCCACGAGGATGGTGAGCAGTGACAGTGCATGCATCAGTGACACTGTACCTCTTGTCCACCTGTTGGAGCACACGCTGCGTGGAATAATGGACAGGGCACTTGAGGCAGAACAGAGGCAGGAAGAGGAGGACTTCCTTGCCTCTCAAGGCCCCCTTTACCCAGACAGTGTTCCTTCTGTCCCACCCATCGCACAGGAAGAGGAGGAGGAGGAGGAGGAGGAGGAGGATTGTGTCAGCATGGAGGTGGAGGCTGGCACTCAGCATCATCAGCAGCAGTCTTTTAGGGATGATTTACAGTCCCAAGAAACCAGTGGACTTGTACGTGGCTGGGAGGAGGTGGCTGCGGATCATGTCGTCCTTAGTGACCCAGAGGACTCCGGAGCGAATGCCTCAGCAAACCTACGCTGCATGGCCTCCCTGATCCTGCAAAGTCTGCGGAAGGATCCTCGTATTCTTCGGATCAAGGAGAGGGACCATTACTGGCTGGCCACTCTCCTTGATCCACGGTACAAGGGTAAGGTTGCGGACCTTATGTTACCGTCGCAGAGGGAGCAGAGGATGAGACAACTCCGGGAGGCCTTGCAGAAAGGTCTGTGCAACGCGTTCCCAGAGACTGGGAGGTTACAAACTCCTGGTCCTGGACAACGAGTTGCTGAGGCTTCGGCCAGTCAAAGAAGGAGCGGTGGGGAAGGTGGCCGTCTGACCGATGCGTTCAGACAATTCTTTAGTCCGCAGCCCCAAAGTATGATCGGTTCCAGCAACCATCGCCAGCGTCTGATAAACATGGTGCAGGAATATCTAGGGGCAAGGTCAGACTTGGACACCTTCCCCACCGAAAATCCTCTGGCTTACTGGGTCTTGAGGATGGATCACTGGCCAGAGCTTGCACAGTATGCAATTGAGCTACTGGCCTGTCCTGCATCCAGCGTTCTTTCGGAACGCACATTCAGTGCTGCTGGAGGATTTGTCACGGATCACAGGGTGCGCCTGTCCACCGACTCGGTTGATCGACTGACTTTCATCAAGATGAACCAGTCTTGGATCACCACCAGCTACCACACACCTGATGCTGATATAACAGACTAATTGATTTTAACATGTCACATCCCTTCAAGACTGATGCTGATGCTGAGTGCCTGTGCTGTTATGTTGACTGGCTATCCTCCTCCTCCGAGTCCTCAATGATACGATTGATGATGATAGCTTGGAAGATCATTTTTGTTTATGGGTGCCGCCACCAGTGGCTAAGGCCCAATTTTTCAGCCCCTGTTTTACAGGGGCGTGTAATTACAATTTTTTTAGCAATAATTTGCCATAGGGCTCATTGCTGTGCTCCAAGTACAGTATCTGTGAGGGGTTGGAGTGTTGTGGCACCAGTGCCTAAGGCCCAATTTTTCAGCCCCTGTTCAACAGGGGCATGCAATTACAATTCTTGATCTAATAATTCACAGCAGGGCCCATTGCTGCACCCACCAAGAGTAACTCTGAGGGCTTACAGTGTTGTGGCAACGCCACCACCACCACCACCACGAAAGGCCCAATTTTTCAGCCCCTGTTCAAAAGGGGCATGTAATTACAATTCTTGATCTAATAATTCACAGCAGGGCCCATTGCTGCACCCACCAAGAGTAACTCTGAGGGCTTACAGTGTTGTGGCAACGCCACCACCACCACCACCACGAAAGGCCCAATTTTTCAGCCCCTGTTCAAAAGGGGCATGTAATTACAATTCTTGATCTAATAATTCACAGCAGGGCCCATTCCTGCACCCACCAAGAGTAACTCTGAGGGCTTACAGTGTTGTGGCAACACCACCACCACCACCACGAAAGGCCCAATTTTTCAGCCCCTGTTCAACAGGGGCATGCAATTACAATTCTTGATCTAATAATTCACAGCAGGGCCCATTCCTGCACCCACCAAGAGTAACTCTGAGGGCTTACAGTGTTGTGGCAACACCACCACCACCACCACCACCACGAAAGGCCCAATTTTTCAGCCCCTGTTCAACAGGGGCATGCAATTACAATTCTTGATCTAATAATTCACAGCAGGTCCCATTGCTGCACCCACCAAGAGTAACTGTCAGGGCTTACAGTGTTGTGGCACCAGCACCACCATCAAAGGCCCAATTTTTACTACCACTGTTCAACAATTATATGTAATTAAAATTCCTGATATAATAGTTGACAGCAGGGCGTTCCAGCACCAACCAAGAGTAACTGTGAGTGCTTACAGTGTTGTGCCAACACCAACAACTAAGGGGCCTATTTCTGCAGAGTATATACGGCAGGTCCCTACTTTCAAACATCCAACTTACAAACGACTCCTACTTGCAAACACAAGAAGACAACAGGAAGTGAGAGGAAATCTACCACTAGGAAGGAAAATTCTCTCCTGTAAGAATAAATATGGGAGAAAGGTGTCTCCTCTGTACTGATGCTTTATCAGCAATCCTTGTTTCAAGAAAAACACCACATTTCAAAAACAGTTGTCATTGGGACGGTAAGTGAGGTGAAATGTTCTGAACAGGGGCACAGACAGCAAAACAAATGTTACAGGGGTGATAACCCTTACCTATGTTTTCCAAAAAGTTTAAAAATAGATTTTTGGGCTGGAGCTACACTTCAACAATGTACCTGTTCAAAATTACAAACAGATTCTACATAAGAACAAACCTACAGTCCCTGTCTTGTATGCACCGCCTGTATACGGCTGTTCAGAGTATATAGGGCCTTTTTTATTTTATGTGCGGGGTTCCCCTTAATATCCATACAAGACCCAAAGGGGCTGGTAATGGGCTGGGGTAGGGGGGGGGGGGGGGTCATGGGGTAGCTATGCCATTTTTCTTAAAGATTTTCATCCATATTACCGGGACCAGACATTACATTAAAGCCGCAAGCAGTTTTAAATGGCTTTTTTTCCTTTAGAAATGTAATTTTGTGCAGGGACAGTTCTAAACACGGGAAACACGTGGCACTTCACAGGCATACTTTAGACACCCCCCAGGTACGATATTTAAAGGAATATTTGACTTTTTTTTTTTTCACTTTATGCATCATTAAAATGACTGCTCCCGAAAAACGACCGTTTTTAAAACTTCTTTTTGCATTGATACATGTCCCCTGGTGCACAACCCGGGTTCCCAAACCCTTTTTAGGACAATAACATGCATAATAGTTGTTATAATTAGCACTTTAGAATTCGAACGTTCGCATCCATTGTATTTAATAGGGTTCTAATGTTCGTACGAACTTTCGGTCCGTTCGCGGGTTCTGGTGCGAACCGAACCCGGGGGTGTTCGGCTCATCACTACCCCCGAACTGTTTGAGCACAGTGTTGGGTACATGCTCCAGGAGGATGCCCAGCGTTTCGAAGGATCTGATGATGATACCCAGCTAGAGGAAGGCAGCAGCGTGAGAGCAGAGAGAGGGGATGCTCAAGAAGGACACCAATCTGGCAGTCATGCTCCAGCAGCTGCAGCATACTGCCAGATTGGCTCCAGTGATGAGGAGGGAGGGGATGATGAGGTCACTGACTCCACGTGGGTGCCTAATAGGAGAGAGGAGGAGGAGGAGGAGGAGGAGGATGAGGAGGAGGCACATCTCCAACGAGGCAGGATGCCCTTTGGTGGCCAGCGTATGGGCAGCACACCGACGGAATCACACCGCAGAGCTCCGCCTGTGCAGGGCGCTGCCTCTGCCCGTCATTCAAAAAGTTCTTTGGTGTGGGCCTTTTTTGAGGCGAGTGCATCAGATCGCACAGCTGCTGTTTGCAACATATGTCTCAAGCGTATATCGCGTGGCCAAAACATCAGCCGCTTGGGCACCACATGCTTGATCAGACATATGTTGACCTGCCATGCAGCTCGTTGGCAAGCCTACCTTAAAGACCCACACCAAAGAACAAAGCTGACCTCTTCTTGCACCGCATCAGCTGGGATCTCCAACCCCACTATAACTTCAGTCCTCTCTGAAACCTGCTCTGAGAGGAATGAAGGTGTAGAATTAGGTGTGTCACAGCCAAGTACTTGCGGGCACTCTGCTAGCAGTACACCAACGTCCGATTCTAGCAGGCAAATTTCCCTGCCCCAGCTGCTGGACTGTCAAAAGAAGTTCACTCCCAGCCATCCACATGCCCAGCGGTTGAATGCTAGCTTGGCTAAATTGCTAGCGCTTCAACTGCTGCCTTTTCAGTTGGTAGACTCGGCCCCCTTCCGTGAGTTTGTGCAATGTGCGGTTCCTCAGTGGCAGGTTCCCAAACGCCACTTTTTCGCACGGAAGGCGATTCCGGGTCTCTACAGGCATGTGGAAGGCAATGTCTTGGCCTAGCTGGACAGGGCGGTCAGCGGTAAGGTGCATATTACCGCTGACTCATGGTCCAGCAGGCATGGACAGGGACGTTACCTTTCTTTCACGGCCCATTGGGTCACTCTTTTGGCAGCTGGGAAGGATGCAGGACAAGGTGCAGTAGTGTTGGAGGTTGTTCCACCGCCACGCCTCCAAAATGCTACTACTGGTTGTGACACACCTCTCTCCTCCACCCTCTCCTCTTCTTCTTCCTCCATGGCCTCTTCCTGTGGTTTGTCCTCGGAACCAGCGGTGCTCCGTAGGCGTTCAAGGGGCTACGCAAGTATGCAGGCAAAAAGATGCCATGCCGTGCTTGCGCTGGTGTGTTTGGGGGACAGGAGCCACACTGGGGCAGAGGTCCTGTCTGCTCTGCAAGGGCAGGCCGAGAGGTGGTTGATGCCACGCCAGCTTAAGCCAGGAATGGTGGTTTGCGACAATGGCACCAACCTCCTCTCCGCCCTCCGACAGGGACAACTGACCCATGTGCCCTGTATGGCTCACGTCCTTAACCTGGTGGTGCAGCGGTTCTTGGGCAGGTACCCGGGCTTACAGGATGTCCTGAGGCAGGCCAGGAAAGTCTGTGTGCATTTCCGCAGATCTTATAACGCCAGTGCTCGCCTGGCTGAGCTGCAAAAGGAGTTGAACCTGCCCAAGAACCGCCTTATATGTGACATGCCCACCAGGTGGAACTCAACGTTGGCCATGCTGCAGCGGCTGCACACGCAGCAGAGGGCCATCAATGAGTACCTGTGCGACTACGGCACCAGGACAGGGTCAGGGGAGCTCGGGTTTTTTTCACCACGCCAGTGGGGCATGATCAGGGATGCATGCACTGTCCTGGCACCATTTGAGGAGGCCACGAGGATGGTGAGCAGTGACAGTGCATGCATCAGTGACACTGTACCTCTTGTCCACCTGTTGGAGCACACGCTGCGTGGAATAATGGACAGGGCACTTGAGGCAGAACAGAGGCAGGAAGAGGAGGACTTCCTTGCCTCTCAAGGCCCCCTTTACCCAGACAGTGTTCCTTCTGTCCCACCCATCGCACAGGAAGAGGAGGAGGAGGAGGAGGAGGAGGAGGAGGAGGAGGATTGTGTCAGCATGGAGGTGGAGGCTGGCACTCAGCATCATCAGCAGCAGTCTTTTAGGGATGATTTACAGTCCCAAGAAACCAGTGGACTTGTACGTGGCTGGGAGGAGGTGGCTGCGGATCATGTCGTCCTTAGTGACCCAGAGGACTCCGGACCGAATGCCTCAGCAAACCTACGCTGCATGGCCTCCCTGATCCTGCAAAGTCTGCGGAAGGATCCTCGTATTCTTCGGATCAAGGAGAGGGACCATTACTGGCTGGCCACTCTCCTTGATCCACGGTACAAGGGTAAGGTTGCGGACCTTATGTTACTGTCGCAGAGGGAGCAGAGGATGAGACAACTCCGGGAGGCCTTGCAGAAAGGTCTGTGCAACGCGTTCCCAGAGACTGGGAGGTTACAAACTCCTGGTCCTGGACAACGAGTTGCTGAGGCTTCGGCCAGTCAAAGAAGGAGCGGTGGGGAAGGTGGCCGTCTGACCGATGCGTTCAGACAATTCTTTAGTCCGCAGCCCCAAAGTATGATCGGTTCCAGCAACCATCGCCAGCGTCTGATATACATGGTCCAGGAATACCTAGGGGCAAGGTCAGACTTGGACACCTTCCCCACCGAAAATCCTCTGGCTTACTGGGTCTTGAGGATGGATCACTGGCCAGAGCTTGCACAGTATGCAATTGAGCTACTGGCCTGTCCTGCATCCAGCGTTCTTTCAGAATGCACATTCAGTGCTGCTGGAGGATTTGTCACGGATCACAGGGTGCGCCTGTCCACCGACTCGGTTGATCGATTGACTTTCATCAAGATGAACCAGTCTTGGATCACCACCAGCTACCATACACCTGATGCTGATATAACAGACTAATTGATTTTAAAATGTCACATCCCTTCAAGACTGATGCTGATGCTGAGTGCCTGTGCTGTTATGTTGACTGGCTATCCTCCTCCTCCTCCTCCTCAATGATACGATTAATGATGATAGCTTGGAAGATCATTTTGGTTTATGGGTGCCGCCACCAGTGGCTAAGGCCCAATTTTTCAGCCCCTGTTTAACAGGCGCGTGTAATAAAAATTTTGGATGCAATACTTTGCAACAGGCCTCATTGCTGTGCTCCAAGTACAGTATCTGTGAGGGGTTGCAGTGTTGTGCCACCAGTGCCTAAGGCCCAATTTTTCAGCCCCTGTTCAACAGGGGCATGCAATTATAATTATTGATCTAATAATTCACAGCAGGGCCCATTGCTGCGCCCACCAAGAGTAACTGTCAGGCCTTACAGTGTTGTGGCACCAGCACCACCATCAAAGGCCCAATTTTTAGTACCACTGATCAACAATTATATGTTATTACAATTCCTGATATAATAGTTGACAGCAGGGCGTTCCAGCACCCACCAAGAGTAACTGTGAGTGCTTACAGTGTTGTGCCAACACCAACACCTAAGGGGCCAATTTCTGCAGAGTATATACGGCAGGTCCCTACTTTCAAACATCCAACTTACAAACGACTACTACTTGCAAACGGAAGAAGACAACAGGAAGTGAGAGGAAATCTACCCCTAGGAAGGAAAATTCTCTCCTGTAAGAATAAATATGGGAGAAAGGGGTCTCATCTGTACTGATGCTTTATCAGCAATCCTTGTTTCAAGAAAAACACCACATTTCAAAAACAGTTGTCATTAGGACGGAAAGTGAGGTGAAATGTTCTGAACAGGGGCACAGACAGCAAAACAAATGTGACAGGGGTGATAACCCTTCCCTATGTTTTACAAAAAACTAAAAAAAAGGAATTTGGCATGGAGCTACACTTAAACAATGCAGCTGTTCAAAATTACAAACAGATTCTACATAAGAACAAACCTACAGTCCCTGTCTTGTATGCACCGCCTGTATACGGCTGTTCAGAGTATATAGGGCCTTTTTTATTTTATGTGCGGGGTTCCCCTTAATATCCATACAAGACCCAAAGGGGCTGGTAATGGGCTGGGGTAGGGGGGGGGGGGTTGATGGGGTAGCTATGCCATTTTTCCTAAAGATTTTCATCCATATTACCGGGACCAGACATTACATTAAAGCCGCAAGCAGTTTTAAATGGCTTTTTTTCCTTTAGAAATGTTATTTTGTGCAGGGACAGTTCTAAACACGGGAAACACGTGGCACTTCACAGGCATACTTTAGACACCCCCCAGGTACGATATTTAAAGGAATATTTGACTTTTTTTTTCACTTTATGCATCATTAAAATGACTGCTCCCGGAAAACGTCCGTTTTTAAAACTTCTTTTTGGATTGATACATGTCCCCTGGTGCAGAACCCGGGTTCCCAAACTCTGTTTCGGACAATAACATGGATAATAGTCGTTATAATTAGCACTTTAGAATCCGAACGTTCGCATCCATTGTATTTAATAGGGTTCTAATGTTCGTACGAACTTTCGGTCCGTTCGCGGGTTCTGGTGCGAACCGAACCCGGGGGTGTTCGGCTCATCACTAATTGTCAGTGCTGATTACTCCACAGTGATTCTGTTTGATTGTCACTGCTGATTACTCCACAGTGATTCTGTTTGATTTTCTCTGATTACTCCACAGTGATTCTGTTTGATTGTCACTGCTGATTATTCCACAGTGATTCTGTTTGATTTTCTCTGATTACTTCACAGTGATTCTGTTTGATTTTCTCTGATTACTCCACAGAGATTCTGTTTGATTGTCACTGCTGATTATTCCACAGTGATTCTGTTTGATTTTCTCTGATTACTTCACAGTGATTCTGTTTGATTTTCTCTGATTACTCCACAGTGATTCTGTTTGATTTTCTCTGCTGATTACTCCACAGTGATTCTGTTTGATTTTCTCTGCTGATTACTCCACAGTGATTCTGTTTGATTGTCACTGCTGATTACTCCACAGTGATTCTGTTTGATTGTCACTGCTGATTACCCCACAGTGATTCTGTTTGATTGTCACTGCTGATTACTCCACAGTGATTCTGTTTGATTGTCACTGCTGATTACCCCACAGTGATTCTGTTTGATTGTCACTGCTGATTACCCCACAGTGATTCTGTTTGATTGTCACTGCTGATTACCCCACAGTGATTCTGTTTGATTGTCACTGCTGATTACCCCACAGTGATTCTGTTTGATTGTCACTGCTGATTACCCCACAGTGATTCTGTTTGATTGTCACTGCTGATTACCCCACAGTGATTCTGTTTGATTTTCTCTGCTGATTACTCCACAGTGATTCTGTTTGATTTTCTCTGATTACTCCACAGTGATTCTGTTTGATTTTCACTGCTGATTACTCCACAGTGATTCTGTTTGATTTTCTCTGATTACCCCACAGTGATTCTGTTTGATTTTCTCTGATTACTCCACAGTGATTCTGTTTGATTTTCTCTGATTACTTCACAGTGATTCTGTTTGATTGTCACTGCTGATTACCCCACAGTGATTCTGTTTGATTGTCACTGCTGATTACTCCACAGTGATTCTGTTTGATTTTCTCTGCTGATTACTCCACAGTGATTCTGTTTGATTTTCTCTGCTGATTACCCCACAGTGATTCTGTTTGATGTTCTCTGATTACTCCACAGTGATTCTGTTTGATTTTCTCTGATTACTCCACAGTGATTCTGTTTGATTTTCTCTGATTACCCCACAGTGATTCTGTTTGATTGTCACTGCTGATTACCCCACAGTGATTCTGTTTGATTGTCACTGCTGATTACCCCACAGTGATTCTGTTTGATTGTCACTGCTGATTACTCCACAGTGATTCTGTTTGATTGTCACTGCTGATTACTCCACAGTGATTCTGTTTGATTGTCACTGCTGATTACTCCACAGTGATTCTGTTTGATTGTCACTGCTGATTACTCCACAGTGATTCTGTTTGATTGTCACTGCTGATTACCCCACAGTGATTCTGTTTGATTGTCACTGCTGATTACCCCACAGTGATTCTGTTTGATTTTCTCTGCTGATTACTCCACAGTGATTCTGTTTGATTTTCTCTGATTACTCCACAGTGATTCTGTTTGATTGTCACTGCTGATTACCCCACAGTGATTCTGTTTGATTGTCACTGCTGATTACTCCACAGTGATTCTGTTTGATTTTCTCTGCTGATTACTCCACAGTGATTCTGTTTGATTTTCTCTGCTGATTACCCCACAGTGATTCTGTTTGATTTTCTCTGATTACTCCACAGTGATTCTGTTTGATTTTCTCTGATTACTCCACAGTGATTCTGTTTGATTTTCTCTGATTACCCCACAGTGATTCTGTTTGATTTTCTCTGCTGATTACTCCACAGTGATTCTGTTTGATTGTCACTGCTGATTACCCCACAGTGATTCTGTTTGATTGTCACTGCTGATTACCCCACAGTGATTCTGTTTGATTGTCACTGCTGATTACTCCACAGTGATTCTGTTTGATTGTCACTGCTGATTACCCCACAGTGATTCTGTTTGATTGTCACTGCTGATTACCCCACAGTGATTCTGTTTGATTGTCACTGCTGATTACTCCACAGTGATTCTGTTTGATTGTCACTGCTGATTACTCCACAGTGATTCTGTTTGATTGTCACTGCTGATTACCCCACAGTGATTCTGTTTGATTGTCACTGCTGATTACTCCACAGTGATTCTGTTTGATTGTCACTGCTGATTACCCCACAGTGATTCTGTTTGATTGTCACTGCTGATTACCCCACAGTGATTCTGTTTGATTGTCACTGCTGATTACCCCACAGTGATTCTGTTTGATTGTCACTGCTGATTACTCCACAGTGATTCTGTTTGATTGTCACTGCTGATTACTCCACAGTGATTCTGTTTGATTTTCTCTGATTACTCCACAGTGATTCTGTTTGATTTTCTCTGATTACCCCACAGTGATTCTGTTTGATTTTCTCTGCTGATTACTCCACAGTGATTCTGTTTGATTGTCACTGCTGATTACCCCACAGTGATTCTGTTTGATTGTCACTGCTGATTACTCCACAGTGATTCTGTTTGATTGTCACTGCTGATTACCCCACAGTGATTCTGTTTGATTGTCACTGCTGATTACTCCACAGTGATTCTGTTTGATTGTCACTGCTGATTACTCCACAGTGATTCTGTTTGATTGTCACTGCTGATTACTCCACAGTGATTCTGTTTGATTGTCACTGCTGATTACCCCACAGTGATGTTGACTTATTTCCACTGCTGATTGGAATAAATAAAATCTAACCTGGCATGGGGAAGTTGGGCATTACGTTCAGCCGATGGGCCGAAAGGGGTTAACCGCGAGCAGCGCGTCACCCAGATTCTCTCCACCAACAGCTGACTGATCTTCCCATTTTTTTCAGGCCTGTTCTGTATTCTCTTGCTTGATCCTCCCGTGTTTGTTTTTCGAGGGACCGGCCCTGTGAATAACAGCCGGCTGACAGCTCGTGTCTTCTCAGCCTTCCGCTGAATATCTTCTGGCCGAACCTAAAAGCTCAGCCTGAAAAAAGAGAGAGGAAAAATGTTGCTTTTCTCGAAAATCCGGATACACTTTGTATAGGAGGAATAAAGGATTTGTATCGCTAGATAAGCAGGGGACGTGTTCCAGCCGGTCCCTGGATTAGGAAATGGGGGGGAGAGGGCCGGACGGGAAACCCGAGAACAGCGCAGAGGGCCGCATGGAGGACGCTTTATAGGAACCAACCTGTTCCTGAGGGGGGGATTTGGGACTTTATTTCCTGAAGGGGACTATAATCGAGGGGGGGGGATTTGGGACTTCCTGAAGGGACTATAATCGAGGGGGGGGGATTTGGGACTTCCTGAAGGGACTATAATCGAGGGGGGATTTGGGACTTCCTGAAGGGACTATAATCGAGGGGGAGGATTTGGAACTTCCTGAAGGGACTATAATCGAGGGGGGATTTGGGACTTTATTTCCTGAAGGGGACTATAATCGAGGGGGGGATTTGGGACTTCCTGAAGGGGACTATAATCGAGGGGGGATTTGGGACTTTATTTCCTGAAGGGGACTATAATCGAGGGGGGATTTTGGACTTTATTTCCTGAAGGGGACTATAATCGAGGGGGGATTTTGGACTTTATTTCCTGAAGGGGACTATAATCGAGGGGGGATTTGGGACTTTATTTCCTGAGGGGACTATAATCGAGGGGGGGATTTGGGACTTTATTTCCTGAGGGGACTATAATTGAGGGGGGATTTGGGACTTTATTTCCTGAAGGGGACTATAATCGAGGGGGGATTTGGGACTTTATTTCCTGAAGGGGACTATAATCGAGGGGGGGATTTGGGACTTCCTGAAGGGGACTATAATCGAGGGGGGATTTGGGACTTTATTTCCTGAAGGGGACTATAATCGAGGGGGGATTTTGGACTTTATTTCCTGAAGGGGACTATAATCGAGGGGGGATTTGGGACTTTATTTCCTGAGGGGACTATAATCGAGGGGGGGATTTGGGACTTTATTTCCTGAGGGGACTATAATTGAGGGGGGATTTGGGACTTTATTTCCTGAAGGGGACTATAATCGAGGGGGGATTTGGGACTTTATTTCCTGAAGGGGACTATAATCGAGGGGGGATTTGGGACTTTATTTTCTGAGGGGACTATAATCGAGGGGGGATTTGGGACTTTATTTCCTGAAGGGGACTATAATCGAGGGGGGATTTTGGACTTTATTTCCTGAAGGGGACTATAATCGAGGGGGGATTTGGGACTTTATTTCCTGAGGGGACTATAATCGAGGGGGGGATTTGGGACTTTATTTCCTGAGGGGACTATAATCGAGGGGGGATTTGGGACTTTATTTCCTGAGGGGACTATAATTGAGGGGGGATTTGGGACTTTATTTCCTGAAGGGGACTATAATCGAGGGGGGGATTTGGGACTTTATTTCCTGAAGGGGACTATAATCGAGGGGGGATTTGGGACTTTATTTTCTGAGGGGACTATAATCGAGGGGGGATTTGGGACTTTATTTCCTGAAGGGGACTATAATCGAGGGGGGATTTTGGACTTTATTTCCTGAAGGGGACTATAATCGAGGGGGGATTTGGGACTTTATTTCCTGAGGGGACTATAATCGAGGGGGGATTTGGGACTTTATTTCCTGAGGGGACTATAATCGAGGGGGGGATTTGGGACTTTATTTCCTGAGGGGACTATAATCGAGGGGGGATTTTGGACTTTATTTCCTGAAGGGGACTATAATCGAGGGGGGATTTGGGACTTTATTTCCTGAGGGGACTATAATCGAGGGGGGATTTTGGACTTTATTTCCTGAAGGGGACTATAATCGAGGGGGGATTTTGGACTTTATTTCCTGAAGGGGACTATAATCGAGGGGGGGATTTGGGACTTTATTTCCTGAGGGGACTATAATCGAGGGGGGATTTTGGACTTTATTTCCTGAAGGGGACTATAATCGAGGGGGGATTTGGGACTTTATTTCCTGAGGGGACTATAATCGAGGGGGGATTTGGGACTTTATTTCCTGAGGGGGGATTTGGGACTTTATTTCCTGAAGGGGACTATAATCGAGGGGGGATTTGGGACTTTATTTCCTGAGGGGGGATTTGGGACTTTATTTCCTGAAGGGACTATAATCAAGGGGGGATTTGGGACTTTATTTCCTGAAGGGGGGATTTGGGACTTTATTTCCTGAAGGGACTATAATCGAAGGGGGATTTGGGACTTTATTTCCTGAAGGGACTATAATCGAGGGGGGGATTTGGGACTTCCTGAGGGGACTATAATCGAGGGAGAGATTTGGGACTTTATTTCCTGAAGGGGACTATAATCGAGGGGGATTTGGGACTTTATTTCCTGAAGGGACTATAATCGAGGGGGGGATTTGGGACTTCCTGAGGGGACTATAATCGAGGGAGAGATTTGGGACTTTATCTCCTGAAGGGACTATAATCGAGGGAGGAGATTTGGGACTTTATTTCCTGAAGGGGACTATAATCGAGGGGGGATTTGGGACTTTATTTCCTGAAGGGGACTATAATCGAGGGGGGATTTGGGACTTTATTTCCTGAAGGGGACTATAATAAAACATGACATGAAGTCAGTAAAAATGGACATTTAAAGTGGACCTGTCATTACCCTTACAAGTCTGCATGGATACATTCCGGACCTGTCACAATAGACAGCAGTATAAAGTTTCAGATAAGCTCCGGTTATTGAATAATCAACAGGAAATCCAACACGTTCCGGAGCTCCACCACACCCTCTCCCTTCATCAGGGCTGTCACTTGAGAAATTCCTGGGCTGGATAGTTACACCAGCAGGTAATGCAGGGCAGAGCCAGGACGGGGGGGGGGGGGGGGCGCAGGACGGGTGGCTACCCTGGGCACTGTGGTATGATATGCACCACAAGGAGATTGGAGGGGAATTTGGGAGGCATCTGGGGGTAAGAATTGTTCTAAGGGGGGATGGGGGGGGTGCTAGGAGTGATCATTTTGGGGGATTTGTGTTGGAAGGGGGGATAAGGGAAGAGGATTTGTGCTAGGAAAGATGATATGGTAGAGGGAGAGGGAATTTGTGCTAGGAGGGGATTTTTTATATTTTTTTTTGGGGGGGGGGGTTGTTCTAGTATGGATGATTGGGGGGCGGGGTTTGTGCAAGGAGGGGGATTTTTTTTGGTGGGGGGTTGTGCTAGGAGGGGGGATTGGTGCTGTAAGGGGGGATTTGGAGTGGGGGGGATGTGGAGATTTGAGCGGTAGAGGATTTGTGCTGGGGGGGGGGGGTGTTGTGCTGTGCTGTGTGGAGACTTGAGGAGAGAGAGAATTTGAGGGGGGGCAAAGATTTGTGCGGGGAGGTTTTCATGCTTAGAGAGTGAGCACGAAGATCAATGCTTTTTTTTTTTTTGGGGGGGGGGATCTTTGCTGTCACATAATGCTCATTCATCTGGGGGGGGAGGCGGGCGCAATTTGGTATGTTCACCCTGAGCTCTAGATGACCTTGTCCCAACACTGATGCAGGGTGAATGTGTCCTTGAGCTCCCGTCCAGTGACTTTGCCTAGGCTGAGAAGATGTCATCAGTCTGCTGCAGGCAGGAGGTAGCATTTCCTCAGTCTCCTCTTCCCCCCCCCCCTCCCAGTGATCACTCAGACTCAGACAGGAAGTGAGGGGAAGTCTCTCTATAGGTGGCCACACGTGGATAGATAGATAAGCCATAGACCTTCCATTCGAACGGTTTGGTAATACAGTGGTGGCCTTTAAATGATCGTTTCTGATTGGCTGGAGGAATTGTAATCCAGATTGATTAAATAATTTTTTTCTGATAAAATTTATTTTTCGATTAATACCGTACGTTCTGCATTGCTTGACATCATTATTGGTGATGAATTGATAGTTTGTGCCCAGAGGCGGCTCTTTAACTAGGCAAGTCCCTCTTACATCAGTGAACCCCTTTACCTTAGTGTACTATTCACTCTGCAGACTCTGATGTAAGGGGGAACTCTGCAGACTCTGATGTAAGGGGGAACTATGCTAACTCTGATGTAAGACTGCATTCACACCTGAGCGTAGCGCTTAGAGCGTTTTTACCGACGTTTTTACCGGCGTTTTGTTGCGCGACATTGCGCCCGCCGAAGCGCTCATTGTCGCGCTAAACGCTTGAATCGAGCGTTTCCATTACATTCTATGACTCCTAAAACGGCCAAATCTGCCCGATTCACGCGACAAAAAAGGGTCCGGAACTTGTTTGAGCTTCAGGCGTTCGGCTTCAGGCGTTTTGGAGTGGAGATGTGAACCATCTCCATAGAGAATAATGGATTTTTTCCCCCTCTAGTGTTTTGTAGCTTCAGGCTACAAAACGCTCAGGTGTGAATGCAGCCTAAGGGAGAACTCTGATGTAAGGGGGAACTCTGCAGACTCTGATGTAAGGGGGAACTCTGCAGACTCTGATGTAAGGGGGAACTCTGCAGACTCTGTAAGGGGGAACTCTGCAGACTCTGATGTAAGGGGGAACTCTGCAGACTCTGATGTAAGGGGAACTCTGCTTACTCTGATGTAAGGGGGAACTCTGCAGACTCTGATGGAAGGGGGAACTCTGCAGACTCTGATGGAAGGGGGAACTCTGCAGACTCTGATGGAAGGGGGAACTCTGCAGACTCTGATGTAAGGGGGAACTCTGCAGACTCTGATGTAAGGGGGAACTCTGCTAACTCTGATGTAAGGGGGAACTCTTCTAACTCTGATGGAAGGGGGAACTCTGCAGACTCTGATGGAAGGGGGAACTCTGCAGACTCTGATGTAAGGGGGAACTCTGCAGACTCTGATGTAAGGGGGAACTCTGCAGACTCTGATGTAAGGGGAACTCTGCAGACTCTGATGTAAGGGGAACTCTGCTACGTGCATTGCCACCTTAAGGGCCAGGTCCAGCCATATTGGAAAGAAAGGTGCGCCAATCTAAGTGCAGTAAAACAGGCTTTAATTAGCAAATTTGTATAAAACCAGCCAAATGGCTACTCACAGGATACAGGAATAATACAGGCATGTAAGGAGTTAAAGGTGGTCCGGGGTCATCTAAGGCGGTCCTCAGGGGAGATGTTGGTTCCAGATGGAGAGAGGTAGCTGAAGATGGCTGAAGGCAGGAAGGCAGGTTGCGGTGTCAGCAAGGGAAGTCAAGAAAAACCAGGCATCCAAGCTGCAGGTGTTGTGATGCGCCCTGTGTCATCAGGGTAGACAGGGGATAACCAGGAAGCTGCAGTTCAGCGAGGACTTCAGCGTGCGCTTCAGCGTGGAGCGCAGCGTGCCGTCGGACCGGAAGTGACGTGGGGATAGAACGGACCAATGGGATGACGCGTTTCACAGCATCCGCTGTTTCATCAGATCCATCATGAAGCGCACGCTGAAGTCCTCGCTGAACTGCAGCTTCCTGGTTATCCCCTGTCTACCCTGATGACACAGGGCGCATCACAACACCTGCAGCTTGGATGCCTGGTTTTTCTTGACTTCCCTTGCTGACACCGCAACCTGCCTTCCTGCCTTCAGCCATCTTCAGCTACCTCTCTCCATCTGGAACCAACATCTCCCCTGAGGACCGCCTTAGATGACTCCGGACCACCTTTAACTCCTTACATGCCTGTATTATTCCTGTATCCTGTGAGTAGCCATTTGGCTGGTTTTATACAAATTTGCTAATTAAAGCCTGTTTTACTGCACTTAGATTGGCGCACCTTTCTTTCCTCATTATATTTTACAGAGTCTGCTTCTGCTCATGGTAGCTGCCGCTAGTGCTTGCAACATCAATATTAACATTCATTGATTCCTTTGATTTTTACTCTGCCTAGAACTCATTCTGCGCCATTTTTTCTCCCCAGCCATATTGGAGTGTCTGAGTGCCCACGCTTTTTTTGCGCATTACTGTGCGTTTCTGGCAGCCCATTCATTCATTTCAATGGGCCGGTGTTGCTCTGCGTAAAAAACAGGGACATGCTACATTTTTACGCAACGTAAGTGTATGGTGTGAACAGGGCACATAGCAAACAATTGTTGCCTCCTATGTTTCCTATGCAGATCAATGCAGCTCAGCGGACCTGATGATGTGAATGAGCCCCAATGAAGCCCCCCAGTAAAAACCAGCAGTAGCGTTATCCTTCCCCCTCCCTATCCCAATGAGTGGAAAGGGTTAAACCTACTTCATAGAAAGTTTACCTGAGTCCAGAATCCTTTTTTTTTTCTTCCTTCTCGCTGGAAAGGGGATGAGCGCGAGCGAGCGAGATTAGGACAAGCCGCGGCACGAAGCGGAGTACAGTGCATATTAAAAGGCAGGATTTACTGTTGACTTACATTTTTTGGAGGGGCGTATGCTGGCCTATCGGTTTGCTGAGGATTTATGTAGCAGTTCGGTTGTTATACATCCTGCGCCAACTCCCAGGAGATTGACAGCGAGTCGGGAAAAACCTCCATTATTCCTACTGAGCCTTTAAAGAGGCACTCCGGCCCACTTCATAAAGTGGCCTCTTTCGTAACACTTGTACCACGGAGGACCCCTTGAAAATTTCACTACCGCTACTGAAAGGGATGTCAGCAGCTCGCAGTATCATTTTTAACACCCCTCCTCTTTACGGGGGGACCTGTGGAAATGTTCCCCCTACATTGGTGGTCAATAGAGAAGTTCCTCCTACATTGGTGATCAGTGGGAAGAATGTTCCTTACATTGGTGATCAGTGGGAAGAATGTTCCTTACATTGGTGATCAGTGGGAAGAATGTTCCTTACATTGGTGATCAGTGGGAAGAATGTCCCTTACATTGGTGATCAGTGGGAAGAATGTTCCTTACATTGGTGATCAGTGGGAAGAATGTCCCTTACATTGGTGATCAGTGGGAAGAATGTTCCTTACATTGGTGATCAGTGAGAAGAATGTTCCTTACATTGGTGATCAGTGAGAAGAATGCTCCTTACATTGGTGATCAGTGGGAAGAATGTTCCTTACATTGGTGATCAGTGGGAAGAATGTTCCTTACATTGGTGGTCAGTGGGAAGAATGTCCCTTACATTGGTGATCAGTGGGAAGAATGTTCCTTACATTGGTGGTCAGTGGGAAGAATGTTCCTTACATTGGTGGTCAGTGGGAAGAATGTCCCTTACATTGGTGATCAGTGGGAAGAATGTCCCTTACATTGGTGATCAGTGGGAAGAATGTCCCTTACATTGGTGATCAGTGGGAAGAATGTTTCTTACATTGGTGATCAGTGGGAAGAATGTTCCTTACATTGGTGGTCAGTGGGAAGAATGTCCCTTACATTGGTGATCAGTGGGAAGAATGTCCCTTACATTGGTGATCAGTGGGAAGAATGTCCCTTACATTGGTGATCAGTGGGAAGAATGTTCCTTACATTGGTGATCAGTGAGAAGAATGTTCCTTACATTGGTGATCAGTGAGAAGAATGTTCCTTACATTGGTGGTCAGTGGGAAGAATGTTCCTTACATTGGTGATCAGTGAGAAGAATGTTTCTTACATTGGTGGTCAGTGGGAAGAATGTCCCTTACATTGGTGATCAGTGGGAAGAATGTCCCTTACATTGGTGATCAGTGGGAAGAATGTCCCTTACATTGGTGGTCAGTGGGAAGAATGTCCCTTACATTGGTGATCAGTGAGAAGAATGCTCCTTACATTGGTGATCAGTGAGAAGAATGTTCCTTACATTGGTGATCAGTGGGAAGAATGTCCCTTACATTGGTGATCAGTGGGAAGAATGTCCCTTACATTGGTGATCAGTGAGAAGAATGTTCCTTACATTGGTGATCAGTGGGAAGAATGTCCCTTACATTGGTGGTCAGTGGGAAGAATGTCCCTTACATTGGTGATCAGTGAGAAGAATGCTCCTTACATTGGTGATCAGTGAGAAGAATGTCCCTTACATTGGTGGTCAGTGAGAAGAATGTTCCTTACATTGGGGATCAGTGGGAAGAATGTTCCTTACATTGGTGATCAGTGGGAAGAATGTTCCTTACATTGGTGATCAGTGAGAAGAATGTTCCTTACATTGGTGGTCAGTGGGAAGAATGTTCCTTACATTGGTGATCAGTGGGAAGAATGTCCCCTTACATTGGTGATCAGTGAGAAGAATGTTTCTTACATTGGTGGTCAGTGGGAAGAATGTCCCTTACATTGGTGATCAGTGGGAAGAATGTCCCTTACATTGGTGATCAGTGGGAAGAATGTCCCTTACATTGGTGGTCAGTGGGAAGAATGTCCCTTACATTGGTGATCAGTGAGAAGAATGTCCCTTACATTGGTGATCAGTGAGAAGAATGTCCCCTTACATTGGTGATCAGTGAGAAGAATGTCCCTTACATTGGTGATCAGTGGGAAGAATGTCCCCTTACATTGGTGATCAGTGAGAAGAATGTTCCTTACATTGGTGATCAGTGAGAAGAATGTCCCTTACATTGGTGATCAGTGGGAAGAATGTCCCTTACATTGGTGGTCAGTGGGAAGAATGTCCCTTACATTGGTGATCAGTGGGAAGAATGTCCCTTACATTGGTGATCAGTGGGAAGAATGTCCCTTACATTGGTGGTCAGTGGGAAGAATGTCCCTTACATTGGTGATCAGTGAGAAGAATGCTCCTTACATTGGTGATCAGTGAGAAGAATGTCCCTTACATTGGTGATCAGTGGGAAGAATGTCCCCTTACATTGGTGATCAGTGAGAAGAATGTTTCTTACATTGGTGGTCAGTGGGAAGAATGTCCCTTACATTGGTGATCAGTGGGAAGAATGTCCCTTACATTGGTGATCAGTGGGAAGAATGTCCCTTACATTGGTGGTCAGTGGGAAGAATGTTCCTTACATTGGTGATCAGTGAGAAGAATGCTCCTTACATTGGTGATCAGTGAGAAGAATGTTCCTTACATTGGTGATCAGTGAGAAGAATGTTCCTTACATTGGTGATCAGTGGGAAGAATGCTCCTTACATTGGTGATCAGTGAGAAGAATGTCCCTTACATTGGTGATCAGTGGGAAGAATGTTCCTTACATTGGTGATCAGTGGGAAGAATGTCCCTTACATTGGTGGTCAGTGAGAAGAATGTTCCTTACATTGGGGATCAGTGGGAAGAATGTTCCTTACATTGGTGATCAGTGGGAAGAATGTCCCTTACATTGGTGATCAGTGGGAAGAATGTCCCTTACATTGGTGATCAGTGGGAAGAATGTCCCTTACATCGGTGGTCAGTGAGAAGAATGTTCCTTACATTGGTGATCAGTGGGAAGAATGTCCCTTACATTGGTGATCAGTGGGAAGAATGTTCCTTACATTGGTGATCAGTGAGAAGAATGTTCCTTACATTGGTGATCAGTGGGAAGAATGTTCCTTACATTGGTGGTCAGTGGGAAGAATGTCCCTTACATTGGTGATCAGTGGGAAGAATGTTCCTTACATTGGTGATCAGTGAGAAGAATGTTCCTTACATTGGTGGTCAGTGGGAAGAATGTTCCTTACATTGGGGATCAGTGGGAAGAATGTCCCTTACATTGGTGATCAGTGGGAAGAATGTTCCTTACATTGGTGATCAGTGAGAAGAATGTTCCTTACATTGGTGGTCAGTGGGAAGAATGTTCCTTACATTGGTGGTCAGTGGGAAGAATGTCCCTTACATTGGTGATCAGTGGGAAGAATGTCCCTTACATTGGTGATCAGTGAGAAGAATGTCCCTTACATTGGTGATCAGTGGGAAGAATGTTCCTTACATTGGTGATCAGTGAGAAGAATGTTCCTTACATTGGTGGTCAGTGGGAAGAATGTTCCTTACATTGGTGGTCAGTGGGAAGAATGTCCCTTACATTGGTGATCAGTGGGAAGAATGTCCCTTACATTGGTGATCAGTGAGAAGAATGTCCCTTACATTGGTGATCAGTGAGAAGAATGTTCCTTACATTGGTGATCAGTGGGAAGAATGTTCCTTACATTGGGGATCAGTGGGAAGAATGTTCCTTACATTGGTGATCAGTGGGAAGAATCTTCCTTACATTGGTGATCAGTGAGAAGAATGTTCCTTACATTGGTGGTCAGTGAGAAGAATGTTCCTTACATTGGTGATCAGTGAGAAGAATGTTCCTTACATTGGTGGTCAGTGGGAAGAATGTTCCTTACATTGGTGATCAGTGAGAAGAATGTTCCTTACATTGGTGGTCAGTGGGAAGAATGTTCCTTACATTGGTGATCAGTAGGGATGAGCTTCGTGTTCGAGTCGAACATACGTTCGACTCGAACATCGGCTGTTCGATCGTTCGACGAAGATCGAACGATTTGGGCCGTTCGCGCCAAATTCGAGTGACGCGAACGGCCCACAATGCACTACGCCATCGCAGTGTCATCCAGGCGCTGTGATTGGCCAAGCATGCACTGTGACCCCGCATGCTTGGCCAATCACAGCGCCGGCAGCGAGGAGAGCAATGATTGGCCACAGGCAGGATGCCTGTGGCCAATTATTGCTGAGGGTGTTTAGTACACGCCCCACACTATAAAAGGCCGCCAGCACGGCGGCCTAGTGTAGTGTGTTCCATGGCAGGGATAGAGCAGCATAGGCAGGGACAGTGACTGTTATTTCTTTCTTGCTTAACCTGGATTCCTTTAGTTTAGGGAAAGAGAAGGATAGGTAGGGAGAGTGTCAGTGTGTTTTGTGCTTGTGCTATATTGTGCTTAAAAAAAACATTTATTCTAGGGACAGAAAACTGTAGGTAGGGACAGTGTCAGTTTCTTTCACTCTGCAAGTCCTTGTTTCCAGGGACCTGGAAGGACAGTGAGTGAATTGTCCTTGTGCTATATTGTGCTTAAAAAAACATTTATTCTAGGGACAGAAAACTGTAGGTAGGGAGAGTGTCAGTTTCTTTCACTCTGCAAGTCCTTGTTTCCAGGGACCTGTAAGGACAGTGAGTGAATTGTCCTTGTGCTATATTGTGATTAAAAAAAACATTTTTTCTAGGGACAGAAAACTGTAGGTAGGGAGAGTGTTTTTTTTCTTTCACTCTGCAAGTCCTTGTTTCCAGGGACCTGGAAGGACAGTGAGTGAATTGTCCTTGTGCTATATTGTGCTTAAAAAAAAAACATTTTTTCTAGGGACAGAAAACTGTAGGTAGGGAGAGTGTTTATTTTCTTTCACTCTGCAAGTCCTTGTTTCCAGGGACCTCTAAGGACAGTGAGTGAATTGTCCTTGTGCTATATTGTGCTTAAAAAAAACATTTATTCTAGGGACAGAAAACTGTAGGTAGGGAGAGTGTCAGTTTATTTCACTCTGCAAGTCCTTGTTTCCAGGGACCTGGAAGGACAGTGAGTGAATTGTCCTTGTGCTATATTGTGATTAAAAAAAACATTTTTTCTAGGGACAGAAAACTGTAGGTAGGGAGAGTGTTTTTTTTCTTTCACTCTGCAAGTCCTTGTTTCCAGGGACCTGGAAGGACAGTGAGTGAATTGTCCTTGTGCTATATTGTGCTTAAAAAAAAACATTTTTTCTAGGGACAGAAAACTGTAGGTAGGGAGAGTGTTTATTTTCTTTCACTCTGCAAGTCCTTGTTTCCAGGGACCTCTAAGGACAGTGAGTGAATTGTCCTTGTGCTATATTGTGCTTAAAAAAAACATTTATTCTAGGGACAGAAAACTGTAGGTAGGGAGAGTGTCAGTTTATTTCACTCTGCAAGTCCTTGTTTCCAGGGACCTGGAAGGACAGTGAGTGAATTGTCCTTGTGCTATATTGTGATTAAAAAAAACATTTTTTCTAGGGACAGAAAACTGTAGGTAGGGAGAGTGTTTTTTTTCTTTCACTCTGCAAGTCCTTGTTTCCAGGGACCTGTAAGGACAGTGAGTGAATTGTCCTTGTGCTATAGTGTGCTTAAAAAAAACATTTATTCTAGGGACAGAAAACTGTAGGTAGGGACAGTGTCAGTTTCTTTCACTCTGCAAGTCCTTGTTTCCAGGGACCTGGAAGGACAGTGAGTGAATTGTCCTTGTGCTATATTGTGATTAAAAAAAACATTTTTTCTAGGGACAGAAAACTGTAGGTAGGGACAGTGTCAGTTTCTTTCACTCTGCAAGTCCTTGTTTCCAGGGACCTGTAAGGACAGTGAGTGAATTGTCCTTGTGCTATATTGTGCTTAAAAAAAAACATTTATTCTAGGGACAGAAAACTGTAGGTAGGGAGAGTGTCAGTTTATTTCACTCTGCAAGTCCTTGTTTCCAGGGACCTGTAAGGACAGTGAGTGAATTGTCCTTGTGCTATATTGTGCTTAAAAAAAATATTTATTCTAGGGACAGAAAACTGTAGGTAGGGAGAGTGTCAGTTTATTTCACTCTGCAAGTCCTTGTTTCCAGGGACCTGTAAGGACAGTGAGTGAATTGTCCTTGTGCTATAGTGTGCTTAAAAAAAACATTTATTCTAGGGACAGAAAACTGTAGGTAGGGACAGTGTCAGTTTCTTTCACTCTGCAAGTCCTTGTTTCCAGGGACCTGGAAGGACAGTGAGTGAATTGTCCTTGTGCTATATTGTGATTAAAAAAAACATTTTTTCTAGGGACAGAAAACTGTAGGTAGGGAGAGTGTTTTTTTTCTTTCACTCTGCAAGTCCTTGTTTCCAGGGACCTGTAAGGACAGTGAGTGAATTGTCCTTGTGCTATATTGTGCTTAAAAAAAACATTTATTCTAGGGACAGAAAACTGTAGGTAGGGAGAGTGTCAGTTTATTTCACTCTGCAAGTCCTTGTTTCCAGGGACCTGTAAGGACAGTGAGTGAATTGTCCTTGTGCTATATTGTGCTTAAAAAAAATATTTTTTCTAGGGACAGAAAACTGTAGGTAGGGAGAGTGTCAGTTTCTTTCACTGTGAAAGTCCTTGTTTCAAGGGACAGAGAAGGACACCTGAAGGTAGCCCTTATTGCTTTTTTCCCATCTCCCTGCAGGCCATCTATTAGAATGTCTGGAAGGCAAACAAGGAGAGGCAGACAGTCAGGAGGCAATAAAAGAGGGCAAGCAGGCTCTGTGTCTGGGGGCAACAGTGCTGGTCGTGGACGCGGTGCATTGTCATCAGCACATGGCCATGGGACACGCTTGTCCTTCTTTTCGGCAGCTGGACATGTTGAGCCACATCATGCCGAAGACTTGGTAGAGTGGATGACCAAGCCCTCCTCCTCCTCCTCATCCTCTCTCACCCAGGCTCAGGGTACTGGAAAAGCAGCTGCCAAAGCGTCCTCTTCCCTGGTATCAATGTCAGACAAATCATCAGTCACTCCTTCCCTAGACCCACCATGTCCTCCTCCTGAGGAGTCCCCCGAACTGTTTCAGCACAGTGTTGGGTACATGCTCCAGGAGGATGCCCAGCGTTTCGAAGGGTCTGATGATGAAACCCAGCTAGAGGAAGGCAGTAGCGTGAGAGCAGACAGAGGGGATGCTCAAGAAGGACACCAATCTGGCAGTCATGTTCCAGCAGCTGCAGCATACTGCCAGATTGGCTCCAGTGATGAGGAGGGAGGGGATGATGAGGTCACTGACTCCACGTGGGTGCCTAATAGGAGAGAGGAGGAGGAGGAGGATGAGGAGGAGGCACATCTCCAACGAGGCAGGATGCCCTTTGGTGGCCAGCGTAAGGGCAGTACACCGACGGAATCACACCGCAGAGCTCCGCCTGTGCAGGGCGCTGCCTCTGCCCGTCATTCAAAAAGTTCTTTGGTGTGGGCCTTTTTTGAGGCTAGTGCATCAGATCGCACAGCTGCTGTTTGCAACATATGTCTCAAGCGTATATCGCGTGGCCAAAACATCAGCCGCTTGGGTACCACATGCCTGACCAGACATATGTTGACCTGCCATGCAGCTCGTTGGCAAGCCTACCTCAAAGACCCACACCAAAGAACAAAGCGGACCTCTCCTTGCACCGCATCAGCTGGGATCTCCAACCCCACTATAACTTCAGTCCTCTCTGAAACATGCACTGAGAGGAATGAAGGTGTAGAATTAGGTGTGTCACAGCCAAGTACTTGCGGCCACTCTGCTAGCAGTACACCGACGTCCGATTCTAGCAGGCAAATTTCCCTGCCCCAGCTGCTGGACCGTCGAAAGAAGTTCACTCCCAGCCATCCACATGCCCAGCGGTTGAATGCTAGCTTGGCTAAATTGCTAGCGCTTCAACTGCTGCCTTTTCAGTTGGTAGACTCGGCCCCCTTCCGTGAGTTTGTGCAATGTGCGGTTCCTCAGTGGCAGGTTCCCAAACGCCACTTTTTCTCACGGAAGGCTATTCCGGCTCTCTACCGGCATGTGGAAGGCAATGTCTTGGCCTCGCTGGACAGGGCGGTCAGCGGTAAGGTGCATATTACCGCTGACTCATGGTCCAGCAGGCATGGACAGGGACGTTACCTTTCTTTCACGGCCCATTGGGTCACTCTTTTGGCAGCTGGGAAGGATTCAGGACAAGGTGCAGTAGTGTTGGAGGTTGTCCCACCGCCACGCCTCCAAAATGCTACTACTGGTTGTGACACACCTCTCTCCTCCACCCCCTCCTCTTCTTCTTCCTCCATGGCCTCTTCCTGTGGTTTGTCCTATGAACCAGCGGTGCTCCGTAGCCGTTCACGGGGCTACGCAAGTACGCAGGCAAAAAGATGCCATGCCGTGCTTGCGCTGGTGTGTTTGGGGGACAGAAGCCACACTGGGGCAGAGGTCCTGTCTGCTCTGCAGGGCCAGGCCGAGAGGTGGTTGACGCCACGCCAGCTTAAGCCAGGAATGGTGGTTTGCGACAATGGCACCAACCTCCTCTCCGCCCTCCGACAGGGACAACTGACCCATGTGCCCTGTGTGGCTCACGTCCTTAACCTGGTGGTGCAGCGCTTCTTGGGCAGGTACCCGGGCTTACAGGATGTCCTGAGGCAGGCCAGGAAAGTCTGTGTGCATTTCCGCAGATCTTATAATGCCAGTGCTCGCCTGGCTGAGCTGCAAAAGGAGTTGAACCTGCCCAAGAACCGCCTTATATGTGACATGCCCACCAGGTGGAACTCAACGTTGGCCATGCTGCAGCGGCTGCACACGCAGCAGAGGGCCATCAATGAGTACCTGTGCGACTACGGCACCAGGACAGGGTCAGGGGAGCTTGGTTTTTTTTCTCCACGCCAGTGGGGCATGATCAGGGATGCATGCACTGTCCTGGCACCATTTGAGGAGGCCACGAGGATGGTGAGCAGTGACAGTGCATGCATCAGTGACACTGTACCTCTTGTCCACCTGTTGGAGCACACGCTGCGTGGAATAATGGACAGGGCACTTGAGGCAGAACAGAGGCAGGAAGAGGAGGACTTCCTTGCCTCTCAAGGCCCCCTTTACCCAGACAGTGTTCCTTCTGTCCCACCCATCGCACAGGAAGAGGAGGAGGAGGAGGAGGAGGAGGAGGAGGAGGAGGAGGATTGTGTCAGCATGGAGGTGGAGGCTGGCACTCAGCATCATCAGCAGCAGTCTTTTAGGGATGATTTACAGTCCCAAGAAACCAGTGGACTTGTACGTGGCTGGGAGGAGGTGGCTGCGGATCATGTCGTCCTTAGTGACCCAGAGGACTCCGGAGCGAATGCCTCAGCAAACCTACGCTGCATGGCCTCCCTGATCCTGCAAAGTCTGCGGAAGGATCCTCGTATTCTTCGGATCAAGGAGAGGGACCATTACTGGCTGGCCACTCTCCTTGATCCACGGTACAAGGGTAAGGTTGCGGACCTTATGTTACCGTCGCAGAGGGAGCAGAGGATGAGACAACTCCGGGAGGCCTTGCAGAAAGGTCTGTGCAACGCGTTCCCAGAGACTGGGAGGTTGCAAACTCCTGGTCCTGGACAACGAGTTGCTGAGGCTTCGGCCAGTCAAAGAAGGAGCGGTGGGGAAGGTGGCCGTCTGACCGATGCGTTCAGACAATTCTTTAGTCCGCAGCCCCAAAGTATGATCGGTTCCAGCAACCATCGCCAGCGTCTGATAAACATGGTGCAGGAATATCTAGGGGCAAGGTCAGACTTGGACACCTTCCCCACCGAAAATCCTCTGGCTTACTGGGTCTTGAGGATGGATCACTGGCCAGAGCTTGCACAGTATGCAATTGAGCTACTGGCCTGTCCTGCATCCAGCGTTCTTTCGGAACGCACATTCAGTGCTGCTGGAGGATTTGTCACGGATCACAGGGTGCGCCTGTCCACCGACTCGGTTGATCGACTGACTTTCATCAAGATGAACCAGTCTTGGATCACCACCAGCTACCACACACCTGATGCTGATATAACAGACTAATTGATTTTAACATGTCACATCCCTTCAAGACTGATGCTGATGCTGAGTGCCTGTGCTGTTATGTTGACTGGCTATCCGAGTCCTCCGAGTCCTCAATGATACGATTGATGATGATAGCTTGTAAGATCATTTTTGTTTATGGGTGCCGCCACCAGTGCCTAACGCCCAATTTTTCAGCCCCTGTTTAACAGGGGCGTGTCATTACAATTTTTGAAGCAATACTTTGCAACAGGGCTCATTGCTGTGCTCCAAGTACAGTATCTGTGAGGAGTTGCAGTGTTGTGCCACCAGTGCCTAAGGCCCAATTTTTCAGCCCCTGTTTAACAGGGGCGTGTCATTACAATTTTTGAAGCAATACTTTGCAACAGGGCTCATTGCTGTGCTCCAAGTACAGTATCTGTGAGGGGTTGCAGTGTTGTGCCACCAGTGCCTAAGGCCCAATTTTTCAGCCCCTGTTCAACAGGGGCATGTAATTACAATTCTTGATCTAATAATTCACAGCAGGGCCCATTGCTGCACCCACCAAGAGTAACTGTCAGGGCTTACAGTGTTGTGGCACCAGCACCACCATCAAAGGCCCAATTTTTACTACCACTGTTCAACAATTATATGTAATTAAAATTCCTGATATAATAGTTGACAGCAGGGCGTTCCAGCACCAACCAAGAGTAACTGTGAGTGCTTACAGTGTTGTGCCAACACCAACAACTAAGGGGCCTATTTCTGCAGAGTATATACGGCAGGTCCCTACTTTCAAACATCCAACTTACAAACGACTCCTACTTGCAAACGCAAGAAGACAACAGGAAGTGAGAGGAAATCTACCACTAGGAAGGAAAATTCTCTCCTGTAAGAATAAATATGGGAGAAAGGTGTCTCCTCTGTACTGATGCTTTATCAGCAATCCTTGTTTCAAGAAAAAGACCACATTTCAAAAAGAGTTGTCATTGGGACGGAAAGTGAGGTGAAATGTTCTGAACAGGGGCACAGACAGCAAAACAAATGTTACAGGGGTGATAACCCTTACCTATGTTTTCCAAAAAGTTTAAAAATAGATTTTTGGTCTGGAGCTACACTTCAACAATGTACCTGTTCAAAATTACAAACAGACTCTACATAAGAACAAACCTACAGTCCCTGTCTTGTATGCACCGCCTGTATACGGCTGTTCAGAGTATATAGGGCCTTTTTTATTTTATGTGCGGGGTTCCCCTTAATATCCATACAAGACCCAAAGGGGCTGGTAATGGGCTGGGGTAGGGGGGGGGGTCATGGGGTAGCTATGCCATTTTTCTTAAAGAATTTCATCCATATTACCGGGACCAGACATTACATTAAAGCCGCAAGCAGTTTTAAATGGCTTTTTTTTCCTTTAGAAGTGTCATTTTGTGCAGGGACAGTTCTAAACACGGGAAACACGTGGCACTTCACAGGCATACTTTAGACACCCCCCAGGTACGATATTTAAAGGAATATTTGACTTTTTTTTTTCACTTTATGCATCATTAAAATGACTGCTCCCGAAAAACGACCGTTTTTAAAACTTCTTTTTGCATTGATACATGTCCCCTGGTGCAGAACCCGGGTTCCCAAACCCTTTTTAGGACAATAACATGCATAATAGTTGTTATAATTAGCACTTTAGAATTCGAACGTTCGCATCCATTGTATTTAATAGGGTTCTAATGTTCGTTCGAACTTTCGGTCCGTTCGCGGGTTCTGGTGCGAACCGAACCCGGGGGTGTTCGGCTCATCACTAGTGATCAGTGAGAAGAATGTTCCTTACATTGGTGATCAGTGAGAAGAATGTTCCTTACATTGGGGATCAGTGGGAAGAATGTTCCTTACATTGGTGATCAGTGGGAAGAATGTCCCTTACATTGGTGATCAGTGGGAAGAATCTTCCTTACATTGGTGATCAGTGAGAAGAATGTTCCTTACATTGGTGATCAGTGAGAAGAATGTTCCTTACATTGGTGATCAGTGAGAAGAATGTTCCTTACATTGGTGGTCAGTGGGAAGAATGTTCCTTACATTGGTGATCAGTGGGAAGAATGTTCCTTACATTGGGGATCAGTGGGAAGAATGATCCTTACATTGGTGATCAGTGAGAAGAATGTTCCTTACATTGGTGGTCAGTGGGAAGAATGTCCCTTACATTGGTGGTCAGTGAGAGGAATGTTCCTTACATTGGTGATCAGTGGGAAGAATGTTCCTTACATTGGTGATCAGTGAGAAGAATGTCCCTTACATTGGTGGTCAGTGAGAAGAATGTCCCTTACATTGGTGGTCAGTGAGAAGAATGTCCCTTACATTGGTGATCAGTGGGAAGAATGTTCCTTACATTGGTGGTCAGTGAGAAGAATGTTCCTTACATTGGTGGTCAGTGAGAAGAATGTCCCTTACATTGGTGATCAGTGGGAAGAATGTCCCTTACATTGGTGATCAGTGAGAAGAATGTCCCTTACATTGGTGGTCAGTGAGAAGAATGTCCCTTACATTGGTGATCAGTGGGAAGAATGTTCCTTACATTGGTGATCAGTGGGAAGAATGCCCCTTACATTGGTGATCAGTGAGAAGAATGTCCCCCTTACATTGGTGGTCAGTGAGAAGAATGTCCCTTACATTGGTGATCAGTGGGAAGAATGTTCCTTACATTGGTGGTCAGTGAGAAGAATGTCCCTTACATTGGTGATCAGTGGGAAGAATGTTCCTTACATTGGTGATCAGTGGGAAGAATGTTCCTTACATTGGTGATCAGTGGGAAGAATGTTCCTTACATTGGTGATCAGTGGGAAGAATGTTCCTTACATTGGTGATCAGTGGGAAGAATGTTCCTTACATTGGTGATCAGTGGGAAGAATGTTCCTTACATTGGTGATCAGTGAGAAGAATGTTCCTTACATTGGTGATCAGTGAGAAGAATGTTCCTTACATTGGTGATCAGTGGGAAGAATGTTCCTTACATTGGGGATCAGTGAGAGGAATGCTCCTTACATTGGTGATCAGTGAGAAGAATGTTCCTTACATTGGTGATCAGTGGGAAGAATGTTCCTTACATTGGTGATCAGTGGGAAGAATGTTCCTTACATTGGTGATCAGTGAGAGGAATGCTCCTTACATTGGTGATCAGTGAGAAGAATGTTCCTTACATTGGTGATCAGTGGGAAGAATGTTCCTTACATTGGTGATCAGTGGGAAGAATGTTCCTTACATTGGTGATCAGTGGGAAGAATGTTCCTTACATTGGTGATCAGTGAGAAGAATGTTCCTTACATTGGTGATCAGTGAGAAGAATGTTCCTTACATTGGTGGTCAGTGGGAAGAATGCCCCTTACATTGGTGATCAGTGGGAAGAATGCCCCTTACATTGGTGATCAGTGGGAAGAATGTTCCTTACATTGGTGATCAGTGGGAAGAATGTCCCTTACATTGGTGATCAGTGAGAAGAATGTCCCTTACATTGGTGATCAGTGGGAAGAATGTCCCTTACATTGGTGATCAGTGGGAAGAATGTTCCTTACATTGGTGATCAGTGAGAAGAATGTTCCTTACATTGGTGATCAGTGAGAAGAATGTCCCTTACATTGGTGATCAGTGAGAAGAATGTTCCTTACATTGGTGATCAGTGAGAAGAATGTTCCTTACATTGGTGATCAGTGAGAAGAATGTTCCTTACATTGGTGATCAGTGAGAAGAATGTTCCTTACATTGGTGATCAGTGGGAAGAATGTTCCTTACATTGGTGATCAGTGGGAAGAATGTTCCTTACATTGGTGATCAGTGAGAAGAATGTTCCTTACATTGGTGATCAGTGGGAAGAATGTTCCTTACATTGGTGGTCAGTGGGAAGAATGCCCCTTACATTGGTGATCAGTGGGAAGAATGCCCCTTACATTGGTGATCAGTGGGAAGAATGTTCCTTACATTGGTGATCAGTGGGAAGAATGTTCCTTACATTGGTGATCAGTGAGAAGAATGTTCCTTACATTGGTGATCAGTGAGAAGAATGTTCCTTACATTGGTTATCAGTGAGAAGAATGCCCCTTACATTGGTGATCAGTGAGAAGAATGTTCCTTACATTGGTGATCAGTGGGAAGAATGCTCCTTACATTGGTGATCAGTGAGAAGAATGTCCCTTACATTGGTGATCAGTGAGAAGAATGTTCCTTACATTGGTGATCAGTGAGAAGAATGCTCCTTACATTGGTGATCAGTGGGAAGAATGTTCCTTACATTGGTGATCAGTGGGAAGAATGTTCCTTACATTGGTGATCAGTGGGAAGAATGTTCCTTACATTGGTGATCAGTGAGAAGAATGTTCCTTACATTGGTGGTCAGTGGGAAGAATGCCCCTTACATTGGTGATCAGTGGGAAGAATGCCCCTTACATTGGTGATCAGTGGGAAGAATGTTCCTTACATTGGTGATCAGTGGGAAGAATGTTCCTTACATTGGTGATCAGTGGGAAGAATGCCCCTTACATTGGTGATCAGTGGGAAGAATGTTCCTTACATTGGTGGTCAGTGGGAAGAATGCCCCTTACATTGGTGATCAGTGAGAAGAATGCTCCTTACATTGGTGATCAGTGAGAAGAATGTTCCTTACATTGGTGATCAGTGGGAAGAATGTTCCTTACATTGGTGATCAGTGAGAAGAATGTTCCTTACATTGGTGATCAGTGGGAAGAATGTTCCTTACATTGGTGGTCAGTGGGAAGAATGCCCCTTACATTGGTGATCAGTGGGAAGAATGCCCCTTACATTGGTGATCAGTGGGAAGAATGTTCCTTACATTGGTGATCAGTGGGAAGAATGTTCCTTACATTGGTGATCAGTGAGAAGAATGTTCCTTACATTGGTGATCAGTGAGAAGAATGTTCCTTACATTGGTGATCAGTGAGAAGAATGTCCCTTACATTGGTGATCAGTGAGAAGAAAGTCCCTTACATTGGTGATCAGTGAGAAGAATGTCCCTTACATTGGTGATCAGTGGGAAGAATGTTCCTTACATTGGTGATCAGTGAGAAGAATGTTCCTTACATTGGTGATCAGTGAGAAGAATGTTCCTTACATTGGTGATCAGTGAGAAGAATGTCCCTTATATTGGTGATCAGTGAGAAGAAAGTCCCTTACATTGGTGATCAGTGAGAAGAATGTTCCTTACATTGGTGATCAGTGAGAAGAATGTTCCTTACATTGGTGATCAGTGGGAAGAATGTTCCTTACATTGGTGATCAGTGGGAAGAATGTTCCTTACATTGGTGATCAGTGGGAAGAATGTTCCTTACATTGGTGATCAGTGAGAAGAATGTTCCTTACATTGGTGATCAGTGGGAAGAATGTTCCTTACATTGGTGATCAGTGGGAAGAATGTCCCTTACATTGGTGATCAGTGGGAAGAATGTTCCTTACATTGGTGATCAGTGGGAAGAATGTTCCTTACATTGGTGATCAGTGAGAAGAATGTCCCTTACATTGGTGATCTGTGGGAAGTCCCCCTACAGATACCTAAAAAGATCACTGGGGTCAGTGGTTACATATCTGAGAAGCAGAAAATGCTTATTGCTAAGGAACCTCCTGGCAACCTCTGGATGAACCCTAGTAGGGTTCCACAGAAACCTAGGAAGCTCTAGAGCAGTGATGGAGAACCTTGGCACCCCAGATGTTTTAGAACTACATTTCCCATGATATCTCATGCACTCTGCAGTGTAGTGGAGCATCATGGGAAATGTAGTTCCAAAACATCTGGGGTGCCAAGGATCGCCATCACTGCTCTAGAGGAACCATGTTTGAGAATGGCTGTTCTAAGGTCTACCATAACTGGTGGTATGACTCCTTGGTTCGGCATCCAGTCACTGGTGAGGATAGACCTTTCTGCAGTTGGTCTGGTTGTCCCTGAGGCATTTGCCTGGCCATCAGTTATTGAGACAATCTAGAAAGGAAGGAGCCATGGGTGAACCAACTGCCTGAGAGCTTGTGGGACTGTTTGCTCGGTCACTGTAAGTCCTAGTACCTCTGTGAGCCACTTCCATGTATTTAGAGTAAGGTGACCAAATTTTTAAAATGAAATCCGGGGACATATTTTTTTTTCTACTAGTAATGGCGGCAATCAGCGACTCTCTGCGCGCCGCCGCCCGCCTAACAGCCTGTCAAGTCTTACTATCTGGGCCCCGTCTACTACTGGGTGGGGAGAGGAGGAAGATCACTCCGCCGGGGAAGGCAAGGAGAGGCAGGCGGCTGGCCGGGACTTGAGCCAAGGCAGAAGAACATGCGAGCGGAGCTGAATGGGCACCTGAAACTGAAGAAATACTCCCTCCACTTCGACCAGCACATGATCATCAGAAAGGCGCACAGATAATAAAAAAAATACACCCCCCTAAACTAGTAAAAGCGGCGGAGTGAGCGGGGGGTGTAATTCAGATTTTTTTTTTTTTTATTCTGCACTGACTGTCTTTGAAATTGCCCCAGCTCCTGTTCAAATCCAATCCGGGGACAAAACTGGGGACAGACTTGGTCCGGGGACAGTGTCCTCAATCTGGGGACTGTCCCCTGAGACCGGGGATGTCTGGTCACCCTAATTTAGAGGTCATTTGGGGCCAAAACTGAGACTCGTAGAAACTTCATTGGCTTGTCTATTAATACGGATGAACACCAGAGCAAGCTTTAAAGCCTCGTACACACGACCGGTTTTCTCTGCAAGAAAACTGCTGGGAGAGCTTTTTGCCGAGAAAACCGTTCGTGTGTACGGTTTCTCGGCAGGAAAACTCCCGAGAATCTTGACGAGAAAAATAGACAACCTGCTCTCTATTTTTCTCATCGGGATTCTCGGCCGAGAAAACCGGTCGTGAGTATGCTTACCTGTCTCCAGGAAAACCTGCGCATGCTCGATGAGACTTTGACGCATGCGCGGTAGCATACAAGGGTAGTGTAGGGTGTAGCAAGATGGTGGCGACGGCATCGAATATGACGAGTGCATGCTCGTTGTAGTCGATGACGTCACCGCGTTCTTGCCATTCAAAAGAACGGCGGTTCTTTTGAATGGCCGTCAGTACACAGGGCTTGGCAAGACAAGCTTGCTGGGAATTCTGTCGAGAAAACCAACGTTTTTTTTTTTTTTACGGGATTCCCGCCCGTGTGTACAGGGCTTCAGTCCTAGTACCTCTGTGAGCCACCTCCCATGTTTTTAGAGGTCATTTGGGGCCAAAACTGAGACTCGTAGAAACTTCATTGGCTTGTTTAGTTATACGGAGGAACACCAGATCAAGCTTTGAAGCCTCGTACACACGACCGGTTTTCTCTGCAAGAAAAGAGCTTTTTGCCGAGGAAAATCGGTCGTGTGTAGGGTTTCTCGGCAGGAAAACTCCCGGGAATCTCGACGAGAAAAATAGAGAACATATCATCATATGAAAATATGGATTGCTAAAATGACTGAAAAATTTTGAGAATATCTTAAGGGCCCATATACATTTGTGTGGTGTCTTCCATTCCGCCACGGAAAAAAAAAAAATGGCGCAACCGCCTGTCTTGGGTAACACAGACAGTTCCCCTTGCGGACACTTTGGATAGATAAGGGCCCGGGGCCGTTCCCCTACATCCTTGTTAAAGGTTTCCAAGTCTTCTCCTATTTGCTTCCAAGTCTTCTTTTTCATTTTTCTATCCCCTCTTCCTTTTGATTTATGACGAAGACGTCCCAAATAAAGCCGCGTTAATCCCTGTAAATCCTATTAATAGCGGCTTGCATTGTGAGCGGGCGCGGTGCGTACAATGTGCGCTCTTGTACAATGCGCCCTTGTGAGTGGAGACAAGCAATGACGGAGTGTCATTTCACGAAATGTTCACGCCTGGAGCTACGCACTGTTTGCCTCACTTAAAACAAATGATTTGTTCCGCGGTGACAATGTCAACGCACAGAGCCCGAGAGACAAGGCAGGTTAACCCAGCCAGTGCCGGGCGCAGTCACATGTCAATAAACATAGAAAGCGTGGTGGGGGGACCCCCAAAATGGAGAATCGTGTAAGGTTTCTAATTTATGGGAGGCAGCTGGATGGGGTATCGCTGGGGTCTGAACAAAGTATATAGGTTGAGACATAGGTGTGCGCAGACTATTGCATTATGGTGTGCACCCCAAAGTTCCAACACATATGCTAGATAAAGATATCCGCGCAAAATGGTTAAAAGAATGCTGCTGCCCCCCTATTTGAATCCTGATCAGGACCAAGAAATAGATGAAAATGTAGTGGATAAGGTATTGGCACTGCTCTAGCTGAGAGATGTATTAGGGTTAAAAATAACCTTAAGTCAGTGGCATCTAACACCTGATGTGTATATGAAAATTCATTCACTGCCACTAAGGTGAATGGTGCAAGCCCAGTGGCCTGGTTAAGTGAGTTGATAAGGTGAGAATAATAAAGTGAGAAAAAAATATGTAGGTGTGACTCTACAACTATGCCTCTGAAAAGTGATCTGTTCCAGAGTTGCTCCTCAAAAGGCATATATATATATATATATATATATATATATATATATATATATATATGAAATCCCAAAAACAAAAACAGATACCTGTGAATAATATATTGATTGAAATGTGAATGCTGAGTGCATCAATTCCTTCCACAACGTGTATAGAGTGTAGCTCTACACTCCTGAGACTCCTGGCTCTAGATGTGTAGTTCCAGACAGTGGAAAAAAAGGAAAACGAAGTAAAATAACAATCTGTGCTTCAAAACCATAAACTTCCATAAACGGAAAATTATTTCAGTCACTGCCCCAGGTGGGAGCTGCCAATAAACTTATATAACTGCAAAGTCACTAGGCAACTGATAAAATAGTCCACTCAGTAAGGTCCCAGCATGCTGTGAAAGAGGTGACTTCTGTGATGTACATTCAGGCCGTGAGGTCCTCAGTTGGAAACAGGTGACTATAGTGCTCCCCCCCCCCTCATGAGTCCCCACTCACCGGACGTAAACACCCCTGCAGAGGTACAAGGCACGTAAGAGGGGATAGATCAGCTGCTCCTCCTGCCGCCGCGGCACTTCCCTAAGACTTCGATCCTTGCTCAGATCAGCCCGTGTAAGAAAAAAGGTCACCAAACAGCTCCTCCATGTGTAGAGGGTACTTGAATTTAAGGGAGGCATCTGGGTGGTAGTGTAACACAGATGCACAGATTGCTAGGGTATCCGAGACCTTTTTCCGGTTCTTGGAGGACTCTGGTGGTGTGAGGTTCCTTGTGGCCCACAGGTGGCACTGTTGCCCTGGGCCGGGGCTGAACTCACACCGCAAGACTGTACCTTTTTGTCCTCCCCTGGAGCTGCTACAGCGGGGTGGGGAGCCCGCTGTGACGCAAAGGGAGAGGGGATAAAAGGGGCGGACGCCCTTACCACTGGGTTTTTTTCAGAGTTCGGGAATCCAGAGTTGGAGGATGCGGCCGCACCCAGGCACCTTCGGCCTGGGTGCTGGCGTTCCAGTGTTCCGGGCCTAGGTGCCCTTGACCTGGCCGGAGCGAGGATGGAGTCCATCCCAGGCACCTTTAGCCTGGGGTGAGGTACTATGGCGGAGGCCTGGGGCTCAGTACCTTCGACTGAGTTCCGCGAGGGTGGAGGAATCCGAGGGGGCCCTAATTCCTTGGGTGCCCGTGTCTAAATTCGTGAGGTCTGGTGTGCGTAACTTCTCTGGAGAGTCCGGCGCAGCATCGCTGGTGACAGAGGGGCCTCCGGTTTCTCCCTTGGGCGGATTTCCTTCCCCTGACAGGGGCCGTGCTAGCGAAGGTAATTCACGTTCTACCTCATATGGTCGGTGGCAGTGACTATTTACCACTGGTGATACAACAGTGGTTGGCAGGAGAAGGGAAAGGATTGTGCCTCGATCTATCCCCCATTACTACTCAGTAGACGAAACTGTTTATTGTTCGGAAAGAAGAATAAAACTGAGTTGGACCTATTCACTGTGTGGAACTCTGGTTACTAGGAGCAAAGGAGTCAGGAACGAAGTACTGGACTTGACTCTAGGACACCTACACAGGACCCAAATTTCAGGCCTTCACCTCTCAGCTATGGAGGACATGGGCCGTGGTGTATCTCATCTCTCCCTCCCAGAGACCCCTAGACAACAGCCACATAACCGATAAAGCAAGAGGGAGAGAGAGGGTCGCTACATATACATAAGGTCGCTTGTATGTAACTGCTTACAACAAGCAAGCCGACCTAGAGCATAAAAATAACAGTACAGAGAAAAAGGCCTCAAAACCAGTACTCCGCGCTTACAGGGGATGGCTTGTGATGGCCACGGCGTGCGTTCCACTGCGCTCTCCCTGTAAACCGGACATGACGCAAGACGTACTGGGTAGCTAATCACCTGATGCATTTCGACGTAGGTCGTCCCCTGAGGTGATCATAGACCCGCCCCTTCTAAAGTTCCCCATCAGGTCCGCTCAGCCAATGACGTAGGCGGGGTCTGACATACGAGGGGGCGGACCTGATGGGGAACTTCCTCCGCAATGTAATAAATGAATAGACCCGCCCCTTCTAAAGTTCTAAAGTTCCCCATCTGGTCCGCTTAGCCTTACACCTACGTCATTGGCTGAGCGGACCTGATGGGGAACTTTAGAACTTTAGAAGGGGCGGGTCTATTCATTTATTACACTCCGGAGGAAGTTTCCCATCAGGTCCGCTCAGGCTCAGCCAATGACTTTTCGTGTGGACAGCGCTGGACATCGGATCACGGCGGGACACTGGATTACATCGCTGGAATGTTTTTTTTGTATTTTTAATAAAGAACTTTCCCAACGGTGTCTGTTTTTTTTTTTTTTTTACAATTTGTTACACTTTCTTTGTGAAATGGTAGGGGTACAATGTACCCCATTACCAATTCACATAGGGGGGTGGGATCTGGGGGTCCCCTTTGTTAAAGGAGTCTTCCAGATTCCGATAAGCCCCCCGCCCGCAGACCCCCACAGCCACCGGGCAAGGGTTGTGGGGATGAGGCCCTTGTCCCCATCAACATGGGGACATCCTCCCCATGTTGAGGGCATGTGGCTTGGTACGGTTCAGGAGGGGGGGGCGCTCTCTCTTTTCCTGCGGCCTGCCAGGTTGCGTGCTCGGATAAAAGGTCTGGTATGGATTTTTGGGGGAACGCCACGCCATTTTTTTTTTCATTTGGGTTGGAGTTCCCCTTTAAAATCCATACCAGACCTGAAGTGCCTGGTATGGATATTTGGGGGGAACCCCACGCATTTTTTATTTTTTTATTTTTACCAATGACTTTTCTATGTATTGCCAGGAGCTGACAATTCATTATAGCCGCGAGTGAGTTTTAAATGACTTTTTTTCCTTCAGAAATGACACTTGTGCAGGGACAGTTCTAAGCACGGGAAATAAGCGCTGCTTTACATGCATATCATACACACCCCCCAGGTACGAAATTTAAAGGAATATTTCACTTTTATTGTTTCACTTTAAGCATTATTAAAATCACTGCTCCCGAAAAAACGGCCGTTTTTAAAACTTTTTTTTGCATTGATACATGTCCCCTGGGGCAGGACCCGGGTCCCCAAACACTTTTTAGGACAATAACTTGCATATAAGCCTTTATAATTAGCACTTTTGATTTCGAACGTTCTAGTCCATTGTATTTAATATGGTTTCTAAAGTTCGCGCAAACTTTCTGTCTGTTCGTAGGTTCTGGTGCGAACCGAACCGGGGGGTGTTCGGCTCATCCCTATTTACAAAGGTCAACATGTTTCAAGACTATCCAAGCCCTGATAAAGGGGGACATTTGAACCCCCGAAACGCGTTGACATTGACTTCTGCCTTATGCTTTTTTATCAAGATGAGTGCATTGGTGGTGAATGGAGAATGACCCGCTCACAGGCCGCTACAGTCATTACCTATAAGAAACTTAAGGAGAAGCTCCACCACAGAAAGGCATTAAGGGCTGGAACTATACAGGCACTATCAGGGAAGAGATCAATCTTCCACTTCTCAGGGAACCTTTTAGCATCCTCTGGAAGAGCCATAGGGTTCCATGGAACACGGGTTGAGAACTGCTTTTGAAAGATTTTCCATGGCGTGACTCCAGTAGATTGGATCTTTCTTGCCACCGGCGATGATAGACCAGTGTAACCCTATAGTACGAGCAGCGTCAAAGTAATAATGTTCAGTGCCTTCCAGTTGTCTGCCTAATACTGTATAATAGACATGTGCGCCGTCAATAAATTTGTTCCATTCCGTATTAGACGAAAATTCGTATTTCGTAATTCGTGTCCGAAATTCAATTTGGATTTGAATTTTCGTTAGATTCATTAACTTTTCGTAACAATTACGAACATTCGTTATGATGAATTTAAAAAGCAAAAAAACCTTTCTCAATATGGCAGTCGTCGACTCATTATGCTCAATATGAGGGGCTCCCACCATCCCTGTGCTGTGCTCAATATGAGGGGCTCCCACCATCCCTGTGCTGTGCTCATTATGAGGGGCTCCCATCATCCCTGTGCTGTGCTCATTATGAGGGGCTCCCACCATCCCGGTGCTGTGCTCAATATGAGGGGCTCCCACCATCCCTGTGCTGTGCTCATTATGAGGGGCTCCCACCATCCCTGTGCTGTGCTCATTATGAGGGGCTCCCACCATCCCTGTGCTGTGCTCATTATGAGGGGCTCCCACCATCCCTGTGCTGTGCTCATTATGAGGGGCTCCCACCATCCCTGTGCTGTGCTCATTATGAGGGGCTCCCACCACCCCTGTGCTGTGATGACTTCCTGGGTTTTTAACTTCATCATAACGAATAATCGTAATTATTATGACAATGATAAAACTATATTAACGAACATTCTTATTTTGTCCAATTCTGAATCTCCCATCGACTACCAGTACCAGTCTGAGCCGTCTCTCCCACTCCCCAAACCAAATTCGTCAACGAAATTTCGTATTTAGTATAAAATTCTTAAGAATAGAAATTCGTATTTCGGATGCTTCAGAATGTACAAATTTTTGATTCGTACGAAACAAATCACACATGTCTACTGTATAAATCTTTTATTACAGTCAGCATTTAAGCCCTGATGAAGGGGGACTATTGAGCCCCCAAAACTTGTTAGATTTTGTCTTCTGACTTTTTATCAAGAATCATTTATTGGTGGTCCTTAAAGAAGGACCCCCTTTACAGGAAGCTTAAAAGATCATTAGATCGGTGGTTGGTTCCATGAGAGACTAGAGGAGACGCTCCACTGCTTAAAGGCGTTGGTGCTAGAACTATACAGACACTGCCAGGGAAGAGATCCATTCTCCACTGGTTAGGGAAACCCTAGAGTTCCATGGTAAGGTTGTTATAAGGTCCGCCATAACTGATGGTGTGACTCCAGTAGATTGGCCCTTGACTTAGCTTCTGGCAACTGGTGAGGATATAGGCCTTCACCAGGGCTTAGATGCTGGCTGCAATGGAGGAACTCCAGAGTACCATGGAAGGCTCCTATAACAGTAGATTGGCACTTGACTTAGCTTCTGGTCACTGTTGAGGATAGACCCTTCCAAGTGCTTGTCTGCTGGCTGTAATAGGGGAACCCAGGGTTCCACGGAAGGCTGTTTTAACAGTAATTCAGCCCTTGACTTAGCTTCTGGCCACCGATGAGGATAGACCTTCACCAGGGCTTGGATGCTGGCTGTAATAGGGAAGCCCAGAGTTCCATGAAAGGCTATTATAACAGTAGATCGGCCCTTGACTTGGCTTCTAGGCACCGATGAGGATAGTCCTTGACCAGGGCTTGGATGCTGGCTGTAATAGGGGAGCCCAGAGTTCCATGAAAGGCTATTATAACAGTAGATTGGCCCTTGACTTAGCTTCTGGTCACTGTTGAGGATAGACCCTTACAAGTGCTTGTCTGCTGGCTGTAATAGTGTAGCCCAGGGTTCCACGGAAGGCTGTTTTAACAGTAATTCGGCCCTTGACTTAGCTTCTGGCCACCGATGAGGATAGTCCTTGACCAGGGCTTGGATGCTGGCTGTAATGGGGGAGCCCAGAGTTCCATGGAAGGCTATTATAACAGTAGATCGGGCCCTTGACTTAGCTTCTGGCCACCGATGAGGATAGTCCTTGACCAGGGCTTGGATGCTGGCTGTAATAGGGGAGCCCAGAGTTCCATGAAAGGCTATTATAACAGTAGATCGGGCCCTTGACTTAGCTTCTGGCCACGGATGAGGATAGACCTTCACCAGGGCTTGGATGCTGGCTGTAATAGGGGAGCCCAGAGTTCCATGAAAGGCTATTATAACAGTAGATCGGCCCTTGACTTAGCTTCTGGCCAGGGATGAGGATAGACCTTCACCAGGGCTTGGATGCTGGCTGTAATAGGGAAGCCCAGAGTTCCATGAAAGGCTATTATAACAGTAGATCGGCCCTTGACTTGGCTTCTAGGCACCGATGAGGATAGTCCTTGACCAGGGCTTGGATGCTGGCTGTAATAGGGGAGCCCAGAGTTCCATGAAAGGCTATTATAACAGTAGATCGGCCCTTGACTTGGCTTCTAGGCACCGATGAGGATAGTCCTTGACCAGGGCTTGGATGCTGGCTGTAATAGGGGAGCCCAGAGTTCCATGAAAGGCTATTATAACAGTAGATCGGCCCTTGACTTGGCTTCTAGGCACCGATGAGGATAGTCCTTGACCAGGGCTTGGATGCTGGCTGTAATAGGGGAGCCCAGAGTTCCATGAAAGGCTATTATAACAGTAGATCGGCCCTTGACTTAGCTTCTGGCCAGGGATGAGGATAGACCTTCACCAGGGCTTGGATGCTGGCTGTAATAGGGAAGCCCAGAGTTCCATGAAAGGCTATTATAACAGTAGATCGGCCCTTGACTTGGCTTCTAGGCACCGATGAGGATAGTCCTTGACCAGGGCTTGGATGCTGGCTGTAATAGGGGAGCCCAGAGTTCCATGAAAGGCTATTATAACAGTAAATCGGCCCTTGACTTGGCTTCTAGGCACCGATGAGGATAGTCCTTGACCAGGGCTTGGATGCTGGCTGTAATAGGGGAGCCCAGAGTTCCATGAAAGGCTATTATAACAGTAGATCGGCCCTTGACTTGGCTTCTAGGCACCGATGAGGATAGTCCTTGACCAGGGCTTGGATGCTGGCTGTAATAGGGGAGCCCAGAGTTCCATGAAAGGCTATTATAACAGTAGATCGGCCCTTGACTTAGCTTCTGGCCAGGGATGAGGATAGACCTTCACCAGGGCTTGGATGCTGGCTGTGATATGAGAACCCCAGAGTTCTATGGAGGGCTGTTATAACAGTAGATCGGCCCTTGACTTAGCTTCTGGCCACCGGTGAAGCTAGACCTTCGTCAGGGCTTGGATGCTGGCTGTAATAGGGGAGCCCCAGAGTTCCATGGAATGCTGTTATAACAGTAGATCGGCCCTTGACTTAGCTTCTGGCAACTGGTGAGGATATAGGCCTTCACCAGGGCTTAGATGCTGGCTGTAGTGGAGGAACTCCAGAGTTCCATGGAAGGCTATTATAACAGTAGATTGGCACTTGACTTAGCTTCTGGGCACCGGTGAGGAGGATAAACCTTCACCAGGGCTTGGATGTGGGCTTTAATACAGGAACCCCTGAGTACCATGGAAGGCTCCTATAACAGTAGATTGGCCCTTGACTTAGCTTCTGGTCACTGTTGAGGATAGACCCTTACAAGTGCTTGTCTGCTGGCTGTAATAGTGTAGCCCAGGGTTCCACGGAAGGCTGTTTTAACAGTAATTCGGCCCTTGACTTAGCTTCTGGCCACCGATGAGGATAGTCCTTGACCAGGGCTTGGATGCTGGCTGTAATGGGGGAGCCCAGAGTTCCATGGAAGGCTATTTATAACAGTAGATCGGGCCCTTGACTTAGCTTCTGGCCACCGATGAGGATAGTCCTTGACCAGGGCTTGGATGCTGGCTGTAATATGAGAACCCCAGAGTTCCATGGAAGGCTGTTAGAATAGTAGATTGGCTCTTGACCTATCTTAGGATAGACCCTCATTAGGGCTTGAAAGCTATAAAGGAGTTTTTTTCCGGGCGCACAATTGCTGTCATTTGGTGACTGCACTGCTGTTATAACAACTTTCATTGCCATACTGTGTGCCCAGTATAAACCTTTTACATCCATCTTCCAAGCTCTGATAAAGGGGGACTTTTGAACCCCTGAAACGTGTTGTAAACTTGTTACAGTATATGTACGCCCGACGTCTGTTTTTTGTTATGTATGGCATTGTACATCAATGTATTGAATTTTCTTAAACAAATCCTGTTTTTGTGAAAAGTTTTTCACCCAGTGATCCTGCCAGTAATGGCACTTCAGCGCTTAGGGGGTGTCCTCACTTTTGTTGCCAGCGGTTTTTAGACATTAATGGCTGTGTGTTGAGTTATTTTGAGGGGACAGCAAATTTACACCGTTATACAAGCTGTACACTCACTACTTTACATTGTAGCAAAGTGTAATTTCTTCAGTGTTGTCACATGAAAAGATACAAGAAAAGATTTACAATAATGTCAGGGGTGTACTTACTTTTGTGAGATACTGTACATACATTTTAATATTAAGAAAAATAAATAAAAATATATGTCTTTAAATTTCACACTCAATCCGGAAGGAAAAATTGGATACACATTAAACTGGCTTAGTCATTACATGAGAAAGTGTGTGTGTGTGTGTACATATATACATACACTCACCAGCCACTTTATTAGGTCCACCTTGCTAGTATCGGGTTGGACCCCCTTTTGCCTTCATTCTCGGTGGAATAGATACAACAAGGTGTTGGAAACGTTCCTCAGAGATTTTGCTCCATAGTGACATGATAACATCCCGTTCCACCACATCCCAAAGGCGCTCTATTGGATGAGATGTGGTGAGTGTGGAGGCCATTGGAGGACAGTGACCTCATTGTCCAGTGGTGAGATGATTGGAGCTTTGTGACATGGTGACATTATCCTGCTGGAAGGAGCCATCAGAAGATGGGGACACTGTAGTCATAAAGGGATGGACATGGTCAGTAACAATACTCAGGTAGGCTGTGGGGTTTAATCCATGCTCAGCTGGTACTAAGGGGCCCAAAGTGTGCCAAGAACATATCCCCCCACACCATTACACCCCCACCACCAGCCTGAACCGGTGATTCCCTATCCCCCACACCATTACACCCCCACCACCAGCCGGACCTCACAAATGCGCTTCTGGAAGAATGGTCAAACATTCCCATAGACACACTCCTAAACCTTGTGGACGGCCTTCCCAGAAGAGTTGAAGCTGTTTTAGCTGCAAAGGGCGGGGCCAACTCAATATTGAACCCTACGGACTAAGACTGGGATGCCATTAAAGTTCCTGTTCCTGTTCCTAAAGTCATCAGATGGATCCATCGTCCCCACATATTTGAACACTGAAAGTGAGCTTTCATCACTTGGCCCCTTCCCTAAAAGGCTAAGGCTTAAATGGTAGGGAACGAGGGAGTTGCCGCTCCAGGTAGATCTAATTGATAGTTCTCTTCCTCTCAGGAACCATGGGTGCAGGCAATGCATATAGCAAGACTGGAAAATACATTTTCTGGACAGCCGCACTCCAAACAAAACGTAGCCTTTTTTGGTAAAATCAGGAACAAGCACTACAAGCCACAGCAACCAGGACAGCTGACGCGTTTCACACTATACTAAGTGTTTAATCATAGCTTAATTAAACACTTAGTATAGTGTGAAACGCGTCAGCTGTCCTGGTTGCTGTGGCTTGTAGTGCTTGTTCCTGACTTTACCAATAAAGGCTACGTTTTGTTTGGAGTGCGGCTGTCCAGAAAATGTATTTTCCAGTAAGACTTAAAGGTCCCTGAATAAAGCCTCTAATGCCGTGTACACATGATCAGAAATTCCGTCGGAAAAACCTTGGAATGGTTTTTCAGACGGAATTCCGCTCAAGCTTGGCAAGCATACACACGGTCACACAAAAGTTCTCTGAACTTTCAACCGTCAAGAACGCGGTGACATACAACACTCCGAGGAGCCGAGAAAATTAAGTTCAATGCTTCCGAGCATGCGTAGGAATTTTGCACGTCGGAATTGCTACAGACGATCGGAATTTCCCATAGGAACTTTTTCCGTCGGAAAAATAGAGAACCTGCTCTCAATCTTTTGTTGGCGGAAATTCCGACAGCAAAAGTCCGATGAAGCCTACACGCTGTCGGAATTTCCGATGAAAAGCTCACATCGGACTTTTCTTGTCGGAATTTTCGATCGTGTGTACGCGGAATAAGAGTAAGAGTGGGTTGAGCTTGGAATACCTGCCTGCAATTGCCCATGTCCACCTTTATGGATATTTCCTACCAGCTCTAAAGCCTCATACACACGGTCGGACTTCAAACAAACATTTCCGTGGATTTTTGTCCGAAGGGAGTTGGCCGGGCACACCCATAGCATACACACGGCTGGACTTTTCTGCAAACTTTCCCAAAACTTTCCCAACATCACGTGGTTTTTTTCTGCTCTTTACCGCCACCCTTTGGTCAATTTCTGCTATTGTTGGTTGATTTTAACATTGGTTCTGGCCATGCGTGTTTGTACTTCGGACAAAAGTCCGATGGATTTCTGTACACACGGTTGGACTTTGCACTGTAAGACTTTTGTTGCCGAAAAGTTTGTCCGTTTTGCAGAGCGAACTTTTGTCCGATGAAAACCGAAAAAGTTTGTCTGATGGAGCGTACACACGCTCGGATTTTTTGGAAAACTTGCTCATTTTGAAGTTTGTTGGCAAAAAGTCTGACCGTGTGTACGAGGCTTAACACAAAATATAAATCTTGGTCTGGAGTCGGGATTTAACTCTAAAGCCTCGTACACACGGGCGGGAATCTCATCGGGAAAAAAACGTAGAGATTCCCGGCAAGCTTGCCTTGCTCGCTGAGTGTACACACGGTCATTCAAAAGAACCACCGTTCTTTTGAATGGCAAGAACGCGGTGACGTCATCGACTAGGACGAGCCTGCGCTCGTCACATTGGATGCCGTCGCCGCCATCTTGCTACACCCTACACTACCCTTGTATGCTACCGCGCATGCGTCGAAGTCTTTTCGAGCATGCGCGGGTTTACCATGGACAGGTAAGCATACACATGTAGCGCCTTCCCCTCTTCTCTCTCCGTGCGGCTCGCACTGTCTCTTGTCTAGGGGTATCTGGTAGGGTGGAGAGAGAGAGCGGGTGGGCTACGCCTAGCCTCCACCACGTGGGAATACCTGTGGTATCAGCAATGTCTTGTTTACCTTCGGGTCTGTGCTGTGCACCCGGATCCTCCCTCCAAGAGTCACCGTGAACTTCGTCCGCCAGGAATTGAGCCTCACACCATTAAAGTCCAACACTCCTTTATTAGAACACACTATACAGGGACTTCCTTGGTAGATAGAACAGAAAAGGAGGTGTGAGTGTGAATAGGCCCAGACACAAATTCGCTCCTCCACTCTCCTCCTGGAGAGTGGGATATGGTCTCTGCACGAGGTGAAGGGGATCCTTCTGGACGGTCTCCGACAAGAGACTCACCCGTCACCGGCAGTCTGCTGCACCGGGTCTTCGAGTGAGGAGCTCTCCCCGGTCCATTGCGTCTTACTCAGATTCAGGCCTCCATCCCCGAAGTGCCTTAGGACCCTTCCCTCGCGGAACTCAGTGTTGGGCACTAAACTCCGGACCTTCTTGCAAGTACCTCACCCCAGGACTGAAGGTGCCTGAGGTGGAACACGATCTCCGTTGGTCCCCTAGGCCGAGGCCTCCTAGGGGACGAGCTTGAACCCACGTCCGCAAGCTGAAGGTGCTTGGGACGAAGACCCCGTGACCAAGATGGCCGGCCCCCTTTATACCCTCCCCCAGCAAGCACGGCGGGTTCCCCGCACCACCATACCGCTGCCGAGAGAGGACAAAAAGGGCCTCGGCACACAGTGATATTCACCCCCCCCCGGCCACTGTGACAGCGCCACCTAGTGGACCGCAGGTAACATAGCACTGATGTCACAGCAGATTCAAAAAATGCACCCGGGAAAGTAAGTACCCGCTACACACACTCACGGTTTTCTCGCCGCGGGGAAACAGGCCAACGAGAATCCCGACGAGAAAATAGAGAGCAGGGTCTCTATTTTTTTTTTTAAAAAATTGAGATTCCCGGCAGTTTTCCCGACGAGAAACCATACACACGGCCGGTTTTCTCAGCAAAAAGCTCTCCCAGCAGTTTTCTTGCCGAGAAAACCGGTCGTGTGTACGAGGCTTCACTGGCCAATATCATACTTGGAGTTACTCCATAAGTGGAGTTACGAAAAAAAAAAAAAAAAGTGATAAAACCCTCTTCCTTCCCATCAGAATTTTCGGATTGTGTCGAATATCTCTGCAAATATTTTACAAGAGATTATGACCCACCCCCGAAAAATGCGCAGTGTTTTCATTCGAGTCTTTTTTTTTGTCCCTTTTAGCCCAATCCATTTTCTCGGAATGTTTATTTTCTTGTAATAACAGAAGTTTGGGTTTCACCCGCCGATGTTTGCTCTCCGCAGCGTTACACAGTGCTCCGCTCGGCCCCCCCCCCGGCACACAACGCCCTGTTTGCGTTGCGCTTTGTGGCGTTGACTTAGGAAATTGTCCTTTTTTATGCCAAATCAATAAGCAAATTGTTTCTTGAGCGGTCACCAAATATATATCTATAGATTAAAAAATAGTAAATGAAACCCTCGGACTTGTCTGGACAAGATTCACATCTGCTGTGTTGTTCCTAGCGAGCTTGAGGAGGGGTTCAAGTCAGATTTTCCAAGTTAGGTCAACTTTTCGGGAAGAATGGGAGTTTTACGTATACCCTTTTGTTTCATTGGTATGAATGCAATGTATTGCTGTGTTTTCTGTGGGCAGAAAAATAGTGGAATAAATAGAAAAGAATTGATGGGACTTTCCTGGTACTTTGACTCTAGGAACCTTTTTACAATGGAGGTGAATTTGCATCGAATTTCGTAGCTTCGGATGGCCAAACCTGAAGACTTCTATCTGCTTCTAATATTGGCTTGAGCCCCCATACCTTGCAGTTGGCCTTATACACCAGTAAAGCTGCATTTGAAAAAAAAAAAATTTAATCAGAACATTCCTAAACTTTTCTAACAGTTACGACAATTGTTTTCGACCACAGGGATGAGGAAAATTTGAAGGCGAAGGATGGAAATCTTGTCTTGAACAAAGAAAATTCTAACTGTGAAGGTTGTTTTTTTTATTTAGGAAAAATATTTTTAATCCGAATGTGCATCCCGAAATGGAACATAGAATTTGAAACATTGGCAAGGCAATTGAATTAAAATTTTCAAGGTTTTGTTATGAAATTTGTTCGGTCAATAGAGGTACCATCAAAGCTTTGAGGAACAATTTTTTTCTAAATTTCCCTTTTGCCATGTGCACGCGATCGGAATTTCCGATGAAAAAAGTCTGACGGAATTTTTTCATCCGATATTCCGACCGTGTGTGGGCCCCATCTGACTTTTTTCCGGCGTAGTTTAGAAATAGAACATGTTTTATTTTTTTTTCCGATGGGGGAAAAAAAAATCAGATCGGAAATTCCGATCGTCTGTGTGGAACTCCGACGGAGAAAAAAAACACGCATGCTCAGAATCAAGTCGGCGCATGCTCAGAAGCATTGAACTTCATTTTTCTCGGCTCGTCGTAGTGTGGTACGTCACCGCGTTTTGGACGGTCAGAATTTGGTCTGACAGTGTGTATGCAAGACTGATGGAAGACAAGCTTGAACGGAATTCCGACGGAAAATTCTATCGGATTTTATCCCATCGGAAATTCCGATCGTGTGTACAGGGCATAATGGTTAGGAAAATAGTTTTTCGACCACAGGGATGAGGAAAATTGAAGGCGAAGGATGTAAATCTTGTCTTGAACTAAGAAAATTCGAATGCCTAGTACAAACTGCCGGTTTTCCCGTCGGATAAAAAAAAACGACGGTTTTCCCGACAGAATTCCTCTCAAGCCTGCCTTGCATACACACGCTCAAACAAAAGTCCGGTGAACTTTTGACTGCCAAGAACACGGTGACGTAAAAGACTACGACGAGCCGACAAAATTAAGTTCTATGCTTCCGAGCATGCGTCGAATTGTTTCCGAGCATGCACAGTTTTTTTCTTCCCCTCAAAAGCATACAGACGAACAGTTTTCCCGCACGGGGCAAAAAAGAGATCCTGCTTTCTTTTTTTGTCTGGCAGTTTTCCCATCAGAAAAACTGTGATGGAGCATACACACGGCCGGGATTCCCGGCCAAAAGCTCTCATAGCAGTTTTCCCGTCGGGAAAAAACGGTCGTGTGTACGAGGCATAACTGTGAAGGTGCTTTTTATTTTGGGAAAAAAAATTGTAATCCGAATGTGCATCCCGAAATTGAACATAGAATTTGAATCATTGGCATGGCAATTGAATTCGAATTTTCAAGGTTTTATTATGGAATTTGTTCGGTCAATAGAGGTACCATCAAAGCTTTGAGGAACAATTTTTATTTAAATTTACCTACGAGCATTGAAAAAAAATTCTACCGATTGTATGGTGGTCCCACCAGCTTTTCCACCTTCTATTTTAGTATCCCTGGTAGAATTTTTAAAGAAAGTGGCTCAGGCTGTTTATTGGCCGAATCATCTCATCTCAATGGGCTTTCCCAACCATTGTGTTCAATTTTGTATCATTTGATGCTCTCTACACTTCTTTTTTTTTTTTAAACCTGGTTCGGATCTCCATGGTAAAGTTTGGTGGAACCTCAAATGATCAAATTTTCATTCTCCCATCTTTCCTTTACAATAGACATGATTGAAATTGAGCGTTTTTTGCTTTGCCAAAATTTCCTTGGAAATCTGGATATGTTGCGGAAATGCTGCCATTTCGGCAAAAATCCTTGGGGGGGGGGGGGGCAAAGGCAAAATGAAGGTGGTTATTGATGGGTTTTACAGGCACGTGTGAAGGGCTCCTGATGGTTTCAGAAGCTCCTTTCATCTATCCTTGTTCTTGTGCCAAAAAAATGACTCCTTCTTAGCTCGAAAAATAACATTAGATGTTGAGGAACAGACCACCACCTTAACGGTAAGCAGGGCTTTTTTTCTCAGAGAATAGGTGCAGGAACTCTGACCTTCACCCTTCGTTTCTGCTCCCTACCCACCCATGAGCACCCTTCCTTGGTTCCACCTCCTACCGGCATCCCTGTACCGCCCATTTTAGAGAATACAGAGCCAAGTATCATGTTTGCTACTAAGTGATTTGCCCAGAATTTGTTAATGATAACAAAGAAAGACAGTAAAATAGATCCCCTTCAGTGAGCAACAATAGACCCTACCCCAGCAACAGTATACTCACCCCAGCAAAAATAGAGCCCCCACACAACAAAATACCACCCCCAGCAACAATAGACCCCCGGCAGCAACAACAGATGTCCCAGCAGACTGCATCAATAGACCCTCAAGGAGGCAGCAATAACAGACCTCTCCCTCAACAGTAGATCCCTCCCAGCAACAATTACTCCCCCCTAGAAACATAAGACCTCCCCACTAGCAACAATAGATCTACCCAGCAACAAGAGACCTCCACGCAAAAATAGATCCCCACCACTGACAATAGTTCTCTCAGCAGCAAGCATCAATAGACCCTCCAGCACACCCCAGTACTCCTTGCTGGAGGTGCCGGAACTGCGTTCCCCCGCGTTTCTGCTGAAAAAAAGCCCTGACGGTAAGTAACCCTAATCCCAAACCCTGATAAACATCATCACATGACTCTTTTTATAAACAAAGGGTTCGTGCTTGGGATGGCTTTGTTTATCAACAAAGCCATCGTTTGCCATGTCAGCATTGTTACAAGCTAAGCCATATGTTTTCTTTTCCAAGCCAATTTCCACATGGAAAGATTGGAGGCCAATACATTTCAGTGCTCGGATCTACAGTCTAATGTGCTGCAAAATCAATTTTGACAAAATCGCTCTGCTGGCCCCTACTTTCCAGCATGACACAGAGAACATGTGAACAGCCAATTAGTGAAGAGAGGATGTGAATGACTACTGCTGGTGTTTAATGTAGAACAAACATTTGTTTCATGTTTGGTGATGGTTTGTTGTCAGGACCTGGCTCACCTGCTGGTGGCACTGTGGTTCCCTGGGCAGAGGGTTGTACTTACAGTGTCCACAAGCAGGTGTCTCCCAACAGCCAGACACCAGTAATCAGTTTCCACCCGATGCTGGCTGTTGGGAGGGTATTTGTGTCCTCCCCTATGAAGTGCCTCTTGCTCCGGTGTTTTGCTGCTGCCAGATTCTGTTTGCCACTGATCCTGCTCTTGCTCCTGCTCTGTACCCTGTTGCCTTGTACCTCATCCCAGTTTTGGTTTCCCCCTTCCCATCTGCTCCCTGCACCACTAGTTTTCCCCTGCTTTCCAGTGTTCCCAGTTGTTCCATATATTGTATATAGTTAGTTGTTAGTAAAGCCTCGTACACACGGTCGGACTTCAAACAAACTTTTCTAAGGGAGTTGGCCGGGCACACCCATAGCATACACACGGCAGGACTTTTCTGCAAACTTTCCCAAAACATTTCCAACATCATGTAGTTTTTCTCCTCTTTACCGCCACCCTTTGGTCAACTTTTGCTATTGTTGGTTGACTTTAACATTCTGGGCATGCTTATTTGTCCTTCGGACAAAAGTCCGATGGATTTCTGTACACACGGTCAGACTTTGCTCCATAAGACTTTTGTTGCCGAAAAGTTTGTCCGTTTGCAGGCCGAACATTTGTCCGATGAAAACCAAAAAAGTTTGTCCGATGGAGCGTATACGCGGTCGGATTTTTTGTCAAACTTGCTCATTTTGAAGTTTGTTGGCAAAAAGTCCGACCGTGTGTACAAGGCTTTAGGATTCTGTTTGTAAAGTTGATTACTTAGTTATTTTGTCACTGGGTTTTTGATTCACTTATATTTTTATGTTTGCTGTGTGCTGGTGTTTGAATGGATTTTGTATCACTGTAAATAAATCTTACTGAAAGTATACACGGTCTGGTCCCAGTTTCCTTAGCGTAGCCATCCCTGCTGCTGATTTCTGAAATAATACTGGAGCGAGAGGCACTTAGTAGGGGAGGACCTAAATACTTTCTCAGCAGCCAGCATCAGGTGGAAACTGATTACTGGGATCTGCTGGCTTCTGGGAGACACCTGCTGGTGGGCACTGGAAATACAATCCTCTGCCCAGGAAACCAAAGTGCCACAAGCAGGTGATCCAGGTCCAGGCATCGTCCCGGGACGAGCTTGCTGATGCCATTGCGTTCATTTTCAGTCTCTATACAAGCGCTTTTTTATCTGCTCAAATGTGAGTGTTCCTCAAATTTTAATAAATATTCTCTGTTATGCGGATTTACATGTGGAACTCTCATCTGAGTTTTCCCGGCGGGAATACCGAGTGTCTGTACGGGGGAAAAGTAGAGAGCAGGCTCTCGGTTTTCCCCTCAGGATTTCCGACGGATGTTTTCCTGTCGGGAATCCCAGTCGTGTGTACTAGGCATATGACTGGGATGCCATTAAAGTTCATGTGTGTGTAAAGGCAGGCGTCCCAATACTTTTGGTAATATAGTGTATATAATTAATACAGAGCTACATTGATTTGTGTCTTGTACATCTACCTGGGGTCAAGCTTTAGCCCTACAAAAGCCGATTATATTCCTCAGCACTGAGAGGGGCTCCTCTTTTCCACTTCCAGAAAGTTTGGGGTCTCAGAAGCTGCGGCGAGGAAAGTGTTAAGGCAGTGGCCTGGGATAAGGCTGGGTCTACGCCCTTTCAGGAAGAGCATGACACAGTTTAGTGATGAAGCGTCCTGGAACGACATGAAGGAGGATTTTTAATGACGAGCCCAGGTGTGCCAGAGAGATCCATTTATTAGATCTGTACATTACGCAGAGACAAGCCCGCTGACAGAGCCCCTTCCTTACCTGCCGCATCCCTCCACTCTCTTATCCTTACCTAGGGGTCATCAGAGCCGGCATTATCCACAATGCACCCAGGGCATTAAAGAAGAACCCCGCATAGAAGACACTTAAAGTAATGGAACACATGTAAAAAGTTGAAACAAATGGTGGAAGGGGCCTTGAAAAAAAAGACCCCCATACTCACCAATTGGCAAAGCTAATATAATTAAACACCAGTAATAAAATGAAAATCCAAATGTGATGAGAAAGTTCTTAGATGATATCCACATCATCCGCCACCTTGTAGTATGTGATGATATTTGAACTATCACCTCCACCATAAGCAAAGTGCTCGCTTACCAGCTTGCACCGACCTCCTATCACGGAAGGTCAGTGATACTTGTTGCTCAATACCCAGCCAGGGCCTTTAACCACCCAAGGAACCTCTTTGGGCTCAAGGACCCACCTTCTGGTGTAGACATCAATTCCTCTTCCAGCTGGAGTCCCTCCTGCTATTGCGCTTCCAGTGTTGTAGTACTTGGGGATCAGAATCTTCAGTGATCTGATCTTGAAGAAATCTCTAAGGGCATTAGCAGTGTCCTGGTCCAGATATCAAGTGTCCTCAGACTCCGGGGTCCCGACCCTTCTGTTGTCAGTGGGAAGTAGGTGGAGGCGGAGCAGCTCCAGATATCAAGTGTCCTCAGACTCTGGGGTCCCGGCCCTTCCGTTGTCAGTGGGAAGTAGGTGGAGCAGCTCCAGATATCAAGTGTCCTCAGACTCCGGGGTCCCGGCCCTTCCGTTGTCAGTGGGAAGTAGGTGGAGGTGGAGCAGCTCCAGATATCAAGTGTCCTCAGACTCCGAGGTCCCGGCCCTTCCGTTGTCATTGGGAAGTAGGTGGAGGTGGAGCAGCTCCAGATATCAAGTGTCCTCAGACTCCGGGGTCCCGGCCCTTCCGTTGTCAGTGGGAAGTAGGTGGAGGCGGAGCAGCTCCAGATATCAAGTGTCCTCAGACTCTGGGGTCCCGACCCTTCTGTTGTCAGTGGGAAGTAGGTGGAGGCGGAGCAGCTCCAGATATCAAGTGTCCTCAGACTCTGGGGTCCCGGCCCTTCCGTTGTCATTGGGAAGTAGGTGGAGGTGGAGCAGCTCCAGATATCAAGTGTCCTCAGACTCTGGGGTCCCGGCCCTTCCGTTGTCAGTGGGAAGTAGGTGGAGGCGGAGCAGCTCCAGATATCAAGTGTCCTCAGACTCTGGGGTCCCGACCCTTCTGTTGTCAGTGGGAAGTAGGTGGAGGCGGAGCAGCTCCAGATATCAAGTGTCCTCAGACTCCGGGGTCCCGGCCCTTCCGTTGTCATTGGGAAGTAGGTTGAGGTGGAGCAGCTCCAGATATCAAGTGTCCTCAGTCTCCGGGGTCCCAGGCCCTTCTGTTGTCAGTGGGAAGTAAGTGGAGGTGGAGCAGCTCCAGATATCAAGTGTCCTCAGACTCCGGGGTCCCGGCCCTTCCGTTGTCAGTGGGAAGTAAGTGGAGGGAAGCAGCTCCAGATATCAAGTGTCCTCAGCAGGGGCGTAACTAGAAATCACAGGGCCCCATAGCAAAATGTTGTATGGCCCCCCCCCCCACAAAAAAATGGCGGACTTAAATTAAATACTGGGCGTGGTTTAAAGGGCGTGTGGTTCGAGTCTGAGATGAAAGAAAGAAAGAAAGAACCCAGATCCTACACCACAATAGCAATATATGTATTCCAGAAAGTTTAATCAACAGATAAAGATACTCCAAACACCTGGTGTTAGCGCTTCAATAATCCTCACCTGTGCCCAATGCAGCATGGTCTGCCCGTGCCCAATACTGCCTCACCTGTGCCCACTTGTGCCCAATGCAGCGTGGCCTGTGCCCAATGCAGCGTGGCCTGTGCCCAATGCAGCCTCACCTGTGCCCAATGCAGTGTGGCCTGTGCCCAACGCAGCCTCACCTGTGCCCAATGCAGCTTAGCCTGCCCATGCCCAATACAGACTCACCTTTGCCCAATGCAGCCTCACCTGTGCCCAATGCAGCCTCACCCGTGCCCAATGCAGCCTCACCTGTGCCCAATACAGCGTGACCCATGCCCAATGCAGCGGGACCCGTGCCCAATGCAGCATGACCCGTGCCCAATGCAGCCTCACCTGTGCCCAATGCAGCCTCACCTGTGCCCAATGCAGCCTCACCTGTTTCCAATACAGTGTGACCCGTGCCCAATGCAGCCTCACCTGTGCCCAATACAGCATGACCCGTGCACAATGTAGCCTCACCTGTGCAGTGGAAGAGGAGAGCCAGTGGCGGAACTACCGGGGAGGATGAGGAATGCATACTGCAGCCCTCAAATGGCTATTGGCGAGCATGGGGCTGCCTCAGAGTAGGGGGGCGAGCACCGCCCGCACGGTCCCCCAGCCAGGGGAAGTGAGGAGAGGAAGAGGCACGCTGTGCGTACAAGCAGAGAGCTATAATAGCTTTCATTTGAATGTCCTGCGTTCCCGGGGCTCACCGTAACATAGCCCCACCTCTTGGCCCGGCGTCTTTGATGACGTCACATGTCCCGCATTGGACCGGCGTTCTTTCTATCAAAGGCGCCGGGCCAAGAGGTGGGGCTATGTGATGGTGAGCCCCGGGAACACAGGACAAGGACATTCAAATGAAAGCTATTACAGCTCTCTGTTTGAACGCACAGCTCACCTCTTCCTCTCCTCACTTCCCCTGGCTGGGGGACCGTGTGGGCGGTGCTCGCCCCCGGCAGTATGCTTTCCTCCTCCTCCCCACGGGCCCATCTCAGTTGCGGGCCCCATAGCGGCCGCGTGTGTCGCTATGGCGGTAGTTCCGCCACTGGTCCTCAGACTCCAGGGTCCCCGGCCCTTCTGTTGTCAGTGGGAAGTAGGTGGAGGCAGAGCAGCTCCAGATATCAAGTGTCCTCAGGCTCCGGGGTCCTGGCTCTTCCGTCGTCAGTGGGAAGAAGGTGGAGGCGGAGCAGCTCCAGATATTACGTGTCCTCAGACTCCGAGGTCCTGGCCCTTCCATTGTCAGTGGGAAGTAGGTGGAGGCAGAGCAGCTCCAGATATCAAGTGTCCTCAGGCTCCGGGGTCCTGGCTCTTCCGTCGTCAGTGGAAAGAAGGTGGAGGCGGAGCAGCTCCAGATATTAAGTGTCCTCAGACTCCGAGGTCCTGGCCCTTCCATTGTCAGTGGGAAGTAGGTTGTGCACTGCTGCGCAGTCGTGTTGGAATAGGAAGGGGTCATCCCCAAACTTTTGCCACAAAGTTGGGAGCATGAAATTGTCCAAAATGTCTTGGTATGCTGACACCTTAAGAGTTCCCTTCACTGGGGAGGTGGAGCAGCTCAGGTGTGGTGGTGGGGGGGGAGTGTATGATGGGGTGGGGGATAAGTGGGCAAGTTGCGTGTATGGTGTGGAGGGGGGTGTTTTTAGGACTGGACAGGGGTGTGGAGTGAGGGGGGTAGTTAATTGTATGGTCGGGGGGGTTGTTTTTTTAGGGTGGGAGATGAGGGGGTCAGTTAGGTGTATGAGGGGGGGTTTAGGGCAAAACAGGGTTGGGGGTTGTAGGGATATTTTATTAGGTAAACAATATTCACACAAATTATTGGTACTAAATAAGCACCACACTGTAAGAGGTTGCACAGCATAGAATCAGACAAGAGGTTGCCTCTTTACACACTAAGCTAACCGATGTTACTCTTCAAGACACAGAAATAAGCCCAGGGCCAGTATCCTAGGGTTGCCACCTGTCCGGGATTCACCTGGGCAGTCCGGGTTTTGAATCATGTGTCCAGTTTTCAGTCCGCCTGAAAACTGAAAACCTAATTCAGTCCGGACACATGTGGCTCCCTAAAATAGATGGAGAGAGGACTGGGTGTTCTCCTCCCTCCAGCCTGCAGGGGGTGATAGAGAGCCGGCACAGCTCAGTGTCAGCGCGGCACTGCAGGGGAGTGAAGACTGGAGAGAGGAAGGTGGAGCTGCATTGTTTTTAGTTTTTGAGTATGGGAGAAGAGGGTGGGGGGCCACTTTGATGGGGGACTCTGATGGGGGCACCAGCTGTAAGGGCGACTCTGATGGGGGCACCAACTGTAAGGGCAACTCTGATGGGGGCACCAGCTATAAGGGGGACTCTGATGGGGGCACCAGCTGTAAGGGGGACTCTGATGGGGACACCAACTGTAAGGAGGACTTTGATGGGGGCACCAACTGTAAGGAGGACTCTGATGGGGGCACCAGCTATAAGGGGGGTTCTGATGGGGGCATACTACAAAACAAATTGTTGCGTGAGGCCAAAGTGTTTGGGTTTGGCTTTAAGAAAAGGTGACAACCCTAGTCTATCCGCAGTGAAGACAATAACGGTTGCACAGAAGTCACTGCCCAGGGCTAATCCTCCGCCTCACCTGAAGGCCGAACCAGAGGATCGCACTAAACCGTGCAAAACTCCTTCTTCTGGGCTGAGAACAAACCCGGCGATTAGCGGCACAATACTGCGACTCTCGCCTCTTCCTTTGACTCAGACTGGTGAAAAGACCCGAGCACTCTCGCTGGGCCGCAAGAAAAAAAGAAGAAATGCATCTCCTTGAGCCCGGCGATGAGTGACGGCTGAGTCATAGCAACAAGGCTGACGTCTTGTGTTTAATGCTGCAGCTGGGGATAAACCAGTTGACAGCAGCCGCTGAGTGCCAAGGGTGGGGCGTCCATGTTTGTTTTTCTTTTCTAACTGCGGCATTTATAGGTAAATAAACAGCAGCGAGGGCCGGGAGCTTCAGTGCCAACTTAAAGGGGAACTCCAATCTCCCCCCCAAAGAAATGAAGGAAAAGTTTCAATTAAAAGACCTTCCCAGTGCAAGGAATTTACAAACCTCCCTGCAGATTCTTACCTCTCCTTCCTAGACGCCGACACGTGCACTCCAGTCACTTCCTCCTTCCTCAGTGCAGGGTGGGCGGATCCACCAGCTATGGTCATGTGATCAGTCTCAGCGCTATATTTAAAGAAAAACTGCCGGGAAAATAGAACAAACGAGAAACTACAGTTCAAGGCACTTTGTACAAAAAACCCGCATTTCTCTGTCTCCATATCTGGTTGCAGAAAAAAAATATATTTGTCCTTTTATTAACAATAAATGACGGCGTTTTGCTTTTTTAAATACGGGTGGAGACCCGAGCCTGTATACCTGGCGACTATGGTGGGGAAAGGTCCCACTAGGTCGGGGCGCCCTCTCTTTTTTACTTCCCAGCCAAGGCAACACAGAAGAAATGACACTTTGCTACAATGTAAAGTAGTGAGTGTACAGCTTGTATAACGGTGTAAATTTCCTCTCCCCTCAAAATAACTCAACACACAGCTATTAATGTCTAAACCGCTGGCAACCAAAGGGAGTACACCCCTAAGTGAAAATGTCCAAATTGGGCCCAAAGTTGTCAATATTTTGTGTGGCCACCATTATTTTCAGCACTGCCTTAACCCTCTTGGGCATGGAGGTCACCAGAGCTTCACAGGTTGTCACTGGAGTCCTCTTCCCCTCCTCCATGACGAAATCACGGAGCTGGTGGATGTTGGGGACCTTGCGCTCCTCCACCTTCCTTTTGAGGAGCCCCACAGATGATCAATAGGGTTTAGGTCTGGAGACATGCTTGGCCAGTCCATCACCTTTACCATCAGCTTCTTTAGCAAGGCAGTGGTGGTCTTGGAGGTGTGTTTGGGGTCGTTATCATGTTGGAATACTACCCTGCGGTCCAGTCTCTGAAGGGAGGGGATCATGCTCTGCTTCAGTATGTCACAGTACATGTTGGCATTCATGGTTCCCTCAATGATCTGTAGCCCCCCAGTGCCGGCAGCACTCATGCAGCCCCAGACCATGACACTCCCACCACCATGCCTGACTGTAGGGAAGACACACTTGTCTTTGTCCTCCTCACCTGGTTGCCGCCACACACGCCTGACACCATCTGACACCAAATACGTTTTATCTTGGTCTCATCAGACCACAGGACATGGTTCCAGTAATCCATGTCCTTAGTCTGCTTGTCTTCAGAAAACTGTTTGCAGCTTTCTTGTGCATCATATTAAGTTATAGTTATTGCACAATATTTCCAGATTATTGTTAGATTGTATATTCACTGTACTGTATACAGGTTTGCGCAGCTCTTTTTTCCTTTTTTTCTGCATCTTTAGAAGAGGCTTCCTTCTGGGACGACAGCCATGCAGACCAATTTGATGCAGTGTGCGGCATATGGTCTGGGCACTGACAGGCTGACCCCTCCCCCACCCCTTCACCCTCTGCAGCAATGCTGGCAGCACTCATACGTCTATTTCCCAAAGACAACCTCTGGATATGACGCTGAGCACGTGACCTTAACTTCTTTGGTGGACCATGGCGAGGCCTGTTCTGAGGGGAACCTGTCCTCTTATACCGCTGGGTGGTCTTGGCCACCGTGCTGCAGCTCAGTTTCAGGGTCTTGGCAATCTTCTTATAGCCTCGGCCATCTTTATGTAGAGAAACAATTCTTCCTTTCAGATCCTCGCAGCGTTCTTTGCCATGAGGTGCCATGTTGTACTTCCAGTGACCAGTATGAGAGAGTGAGAGCGATAACTCCAAATTTAACACACCTGCTCCCCATTCACACCTGAGACCTTGTAACACTAACGAGCCACATGACACCGGGGGAGGGAAAATGGCTAATTGGGCCCAATTTGGACATTTTCACTTAGGGGTGTACTGACTTTTGTTGCCAGCGGTTTAGACATTAATGGCTGTGTGAGTTATTTTGAGGGGACAGCAAATTTACACCGTTATACAAGCTGTACACTCACTACTTTACATTGTAGCAAAGTGTCATTTCTTCAGTGTTGTCACATGAAAATATAGAAGAAAATATTTACAGAAATGTGGGGGGTGTACTTACTTTTGTGAGATACTGTGAATATATATATATATATTATTATGTACAGTATACTGTTTAGATATTTTTTAATTTTATTTACATTAAATAAATAAAAAATATATACAAACTATATATACAATGTAATGCATGTTTATTCATACAGCACTTAAAATATGGAACAGCAAAAGCAGGAAAGTCACATAAAAACGTTTTCTTTCAGATCGGCGCTACCGCCAGTCTGTAGAGGACATGCGATCGTCTCCCTTTCCATTGCTGTCAGCAGATCAGAGGAGGATTTGGGAAGAATTTGCTTTGCGTTTATATAATGATTAGTGTCGTTGTTTACGCTCCGAGCCGCATATCATCATTCTGAGTCAGACCCGTCTTTCCTGAACAGGGATAAGGTGTGACTTGCTTTTCAGGTAGTTTGTTAAATAGATACAAAATTTCACATGGTCAGCATCTCCGGGTGTTAAAGACGAACGTTACCTTTTAATCTAGTTTCATTTTTATTTTATTTTTTGTCATTGTGGTAATGGGCCGGTCCGCCCAGAAGAGATACGGATCATCTATAGGTGGAGCCCTATGGGGTCCTAGAACTCTGCTGGAGAGTTGGATAGATTCCATCCCCCACTGGCCATCCCCGCGTCTCCTCTGCTTTGTATATCATTCATTCGTTATGTTGTGGAAGAAGAAGTAAGAGCACATGCTCTAGTTTCTATTACCAATGTCTACCAGGCTTATATTAACTGCTTTGCTTAAAAAAAAAAAAAAAAAAAGTATTTATTTCTTTTCCCTCCTCCCTCATTTCTCTGGACATTCCATGAGAAAGAGAGAGACAGTCTGAAAGCAAACAGCTACTGCTGTGTTCTGTCGGTGAATCGTGTGACATGAGTGCGCCCGGGTACTAAATGTTAGGATTTAAAAAAAAAAAAGATTACAATACTTTGTTTAAAAAGTGTATACACAAACAATATAGGCTGAATTCACAAAGCTCTAACACAAGGGTAAGCATCTTCATTTTAGTCATGTGACTGTCATATTCAAATCTCATTGGGCTTAACACTCCTCATGACCGCACTATAGCCTAAAAGACGGCTACAGCGCGGGCGCGAATTGCCGGGAGGGCGCCTATTGATGTCCTCCCGTTATCGTGCTTCCCACGCGCCCCCTGCAGCGCACATCAGCAGGGATCTGTAATTGGGGGAAAAGAGCCAATCACAGCGGCTCTTTACCACAAGATAAGCTGTGTCCATTCAGAGCTGATCAGAATGTAAACAGGAAAAGAGGAGAGACGATAACCATCAAATCCACATCGAGGACATCTACATTGATCATCAGTGCAGCCCCAACACTGCCCACCAGTGCTGCCAATCAGTGCTGCCTATCAGTACCACCTATCAGTGCCCATCATTGCTGCCTATCAGTGCCCATCAGTGCTTCCTCTTCAGTGCCCATCACTGCTGCCTATCAGTGCCCATCATGGCCGCGTATCAGTGCCACATATCAGTGCCACCTTAGTGCCCATCATGGCCATCTATCAGTGCCCATCATTGCCGCCTATCAATGCCCATCATTGCCACCTATCAGTGCCCATCAGTACCACTTAGCAGTGTCCATCATTGCCGCCTATCAGTGCCCATCATTGCCGCCTATCAGTGCCCATCATTGCCGCCTATCAGTGCCCATCATTGCCACCTATCAGTGCCACATATCAGTGCCACCTTATCAGTGCCCATCATTGCCTCCTATCAATTCCCATCAGTGCCACCTATCAGTGCCCATCAGTGACACATATCAGTGCCTCCTCATCAGTGTCCATTACTGCCGTCTATCAGTGCCCATCAGTGGCACCTATCAGTGCCCATCAGTGCCAAATATCAGTGCAGCTGCATCAGTGCCCATCATTGCCACCTATAGGGCCCATCATTGTTGCCTTTCAGTGCCCGCAAGTGGCACATATTAGTGCCTCCTCATCATTGCTGCCTATCAGTGCCCATCATTGACCCCGATCAGTGCCCATCAGTGCCACATATCAGTGCTGCCTCATCAGTGCTGATGAGTGCCACCTATCAGTGCCCATCATTGCCGCCTATCAGTGCAGCCGCATCAGTGACGCCTCATCAGTGCCCATCAGTGCCACCTATCAGTGCCCATCATTGCCGCCTATCAGTGCCATCAGTGCCACATATCAGTGCCTCCTCATCAGTGTTGCCTCATCAGTGCCCATCACTGCCGCCTATCAGTGCCCATCATTGCTGCCTATCAGTGCCCATCAGTGCCACCTGTTTTTTCTCTAAGCTTCAGGTTGTGATTTCTCAGTAGATGTCATTGGTCATAGTATGAGATTTCACAAACAAAACTAAGTTGTGAATATTTATTTTTTCTTCAGCCAATCCAGTAGGAGGCGTATGCCACTGGTGCATGCTGGGGGAGGATATAAATATTTGGGACAGGCCATGCGCTCGCTCTCTTCCCCTGGGCCGAGGCCTAGGGAGGTGCTCCTGGATGGAGCTCTGCTGTTTAGGTCCTGGTGACTCACTTGGAGGACGCGTGGAAAATTGGGAACGTGCCTACTGGCGATGAGCAAGACAGAAAATTGTGTTTAGTTTCGGATTTATTCATTCATTTAATCATTTTGTTTCTTCGTATTCGTTATGTTAGAGCAGTGGTTCTCAAGCTTCCTAGTGCCGTGACCCCTTGATAAAATTTCCCATGTTGTGGGGACCCCTAACAGTAAAATTATTTTCGTAGCGTGGGTTGTCAGCACCCAAGGCAAGACAAGTAATTTGCGCCCCTAACCCACGGACATTTAGCGCTCCCCGAGTCCCTTCCACTCATACAGTATTAAAACCCCTTATGGTGCATTTTAGGATGTACCACTCTCTCTCTTTGTTCTCCTTTCTTTCCCTTTTATCTCTCTCTATCCTAATTTCTTGTTTTTTTCCCACCATCCATCTCTCTAGCCGTCTTTTTTGCTCTTTCTCTTATTCTTTCTCTCCTTTTTCTTTGTTCCACCCCCTCCTTTTTCTCTCCCTTCCATGTATTCTCTTATGCCTTCTCTTACTCCTTGGTGGGGAGTGGGGGTGAGTGGCAGTGCTGGTGGAGGGTGGGATCAGTGGCAGTGTTGGGGAGAGTTCTGATCGGCCAACTTAGGTGCTCTTGATCAAGGTCATTTGCTGATCTAAGAACTGCAGTGGAGATAATGGCAACTCTAATCACGGGTAGTGTTACTCGCTTTGTGGCGTCTCGTAGCAGTGACACCTATGCTGAAATCAGGAGATAGGGTCTCCTCCAGCCCCTCCCACTTCACATTCCTCACCAGTCAGCTGACCTCTACTCTTTGCCCCCCCCCCAGCCATGCAGTGAACTGAATGGGCGGCCGCGGGCTTCAGGAACAGCCCTGCAGGGCGGCTGCGAAAAGGCTGGGAGAGCAGTGCGGGCTTCAGGAACAGTCCAGGATTTGGTGACCCCTGGCAAATCGGCATTCGACCCCCAGGTTGAGAACCACTGTGTTAGAATGATTCATTTTTAGGGTTTGTTACGTATATTCAGATTAGGTTAGTAGATTCGTTATTTTCCAATCGAATTTTGGAAGATGGCTAAATTCATTCTATTCTAGTCTATTTTATTCGATTCTATTCTTTTCTATTCTTATTTCACTTTGAAAAAAAGTGTATCCTTTGTATCAGTGGGAGGAATAGTGCCCCATCATTGGTATCAGTGGGAGGAATAGTGCCTCATCATTGGTGTCAGTGGGAGGAATAGTGCCCCATCATTGGTGTCCCTGGGAGAAATTCTGCCCTATTGTTGGTGTCAGTGGAAGGAATAGCACCCTACAGGTAAATAGTGGGAGGAAGTAGGCCCCACAGTTGGTGTCAGTGGGAGGAAGTAGGCCCCACAGTTGGTGTCAGTGGCAGGAATAGTGCCCCACAGTTGGTGTCAGTGGGAGGAATAGTGCCCCACAGTTGGTGTCAGTGGGAGGAATAATGCCTCATCCTTCGTATCATTGGGAGGAATAGTGCCCCATCATTGGTGTCAGTGGAAGGAATAGTGCCCCATCATTTGTGTCAGTGGGAGGAATAGTGCCCCATCATTGGTGTCAGTAGGAGGAATAGTGCCCCATCATTGGTGTCAGTGGGAGGAATAGTGCCCCATCATTGGTGTCAGTAGGAGGAATAGTGCCCCATCATTGGTGTCAGTGGAAGGAATAGTGCCCCATCATTGGTATAAGTGGAATGAATAGTGCCCCATAATTGGTGTCAGTGGGAGGAATAGCGCCCCATCATTCATGTCAATGGAAAGAATACCGCCCCATCCTTCGTATCACTGGGAGGAATAGTGCCCCATCATTGGTGTCAGTGGGAGAAATTCTGCCCTATTGTTGGTGTCAGTGGAAGGAATGGCGCCCTGCAGGTAAATAGTGGGAGTGGGAAGAAGTTTGCCCCACAGTTGATGTCCGTTGACGGAATGATGCCTCATAGTTGGTGTCAGTAGGAGGAATAGTGCCCCATCATCGGTGTCAGTAGGAGGAGGAATAGTGCCCCATCATTGGTGTCAGTAGGAGGAGGAATAGTGCCCCATCATTGGTGTCAGTGGGAGGAATAGTGCCCCATCATTGGTGTCAGTAGGAGGAATAGTGCCCCATATCAGTGGGGGGTAATTCTGCCCCAAGGGCCGGATTAAGGCAAGCAAAGGGCCACAGTTTGGAGACCCCTGACCTAGTTGTCCTACCAGTCTCAATACACTCGGGCCCCATGCAGTACATACTCTGCAGCGCCCTGCAAAGAGTTAATGATTTTTTGGGCTCCACATCAGCGGGTTATCCCGCGTGGCTGCTCAGGATCACACGCTCCGGCCTGGCATTTGGAAAGTGTTGGGTTGTTTCTTTGCTCGGACGGAGACAGGCTATTCAGGCTTGTGGTGGCCAAGATCCCAGATGGGAAGTAGTGGACAGATGAAGGTCCCAGGTGCCCGGCACAGGAAGATTTATTCCACTGGGGGAATCTGAGCCTGTTTTTTGGCTCCGGCGGGAAGAGGGGACGGCTCATCCTTGGCTGCTGCAGCGTAGGCAGAAGAGGCGCGATCAATGGCTCACGCACAAGTAATTAAAGGTCCGATGGTGCCAAGATCTCGTGGACAATGCATGTAGAGGTCTAATGCCTCGTACACACGATCGGAATTTCCGATGGAAAAAGTCAGACGGAGTTTTTTACATCAGAAATTCCGACCGTGTGTGTGGGCCCCATCGGACTTTTTATTTTATTTATTTTTCCGATGGAAAAAAATCCTATGGGAAATTCCGATCGTCTGTGTGAAACTCCATCGGATAAAAAACCCACGCATGCTCAGAATCAAGTCGCCGCATGCTCAGAAGCATTGAACTTCATTGTTCTCGGCTCGTTGTAGTGTTGTAACGTCACCGCGTTCTTGGCGGTCGGAATTTTAGTCTGACAGTGTGTAGGCAAGACTGATAGAAGACAGCCCAAACGGAATTCGACGGAAAATCCCATCGGATTTTATCCCATCGGAAATTCCGATCGTGGGTACAGGGCTTTACTGTTTGTAAAAGGATAGTTAGAGACAAACTCACATATATGTATAAACGGGGTCAACACTGGTGGAGGAAGCATTTGGGCATTTCCACACCTTGATGGGTTTCCTCAGGAATTTTGGGGCCCCTTACACAGCTTCAGGCATGGGCCCCCTAGAGCAGAGGAGAACCGGGGGGGGGGGGGTGCTGCCGCCACAAATTGAGAAGGGGGGGCGCTGCCGCGAATTGAGAAGCGAGGGGGGGTGCCACGAATTGAGAAGCAGGGGGGGGGTGCTGCTGCCGTGAATTGTTGAGGTTGGGGGGGCTTTGGGTGCTGACGAACAAAAAATTAAAAAAAAGAACAAAAAAAAGGGGGGGTTTCCATCCGGGGCCCTGGGGACCTCTGGGCCCCTTACACAAAAAAAAAACAATTTATAAAAATAAAAAAAGGGGGATTGTCATCCAGGCCCCTGGGGACATCTGGGCCTCTGGGGACCTCTGGGCCCCTTGCAAAAAAAAAAAAAAATGTATAAAAAAAAAAAAATTATAAAAAAAAAAGGGGGGGGGGGTTGCCATCCAGGGCCCTGGGGACCTCCGGGCCTCTGGGGACCTCTGGGCCCCTTGCAAAAAAGAAAAAAATTATAAAAAAAAAAAACGGGGGGTTGCCATCCAGGGCCCTGGGGACCTCCGGGCCTCTTGCAAAAAAAAAAAAAAAATTATAAAAAAAAAAAAAAAAAAGGGGGGGTTGCCATCCAGGGCTCTGGGGACCTCTGGGCCCCTTGCAAAAAAAAAAAAAAAATTATAAAGAAAAAAAAAAGGGGGGGTTGCCATCCAGGCCCCTGGGGACCTCCGGGCCTCTAGGCCCCTTGCAAAAAAAAAAACTATTTATAAAAAAATAAAAATTATAAAAAAAATAAAAATAAAAAAGGGGGGTTGCCATCCAGGGCCCTGGGGACCTCTGGGCCCCTTGCAAAAAAAAAAAAAAAAACTATTTATAACAAAAGAAAAATTATAAAAAATAAAAAGGGGGGTTGCTACCCGAGCCCCTGGGGACCTCTGGGCCCCTTACAGGTGTACTGCCTGTACCCCCCTGATGGCGGCCCTGGGTTTCCTTACTGTAGGAATGTAGCTATCAAAAAAAAGCTTTAAAATAGGCCACTAGTTAAACTCTTTTTTGCCGCTCACACACGATCGGAAATTCCGACAAAAAAAAAGTCCGATGTGAGCTTTTGGTCAGAAAATTCCGACCGTGTGTAGGATCCAACGGACTTTTTCTGTCGGAATTTCCGCCAAACAAAAATTTGAGAGCTGATTCTCAAATTTTACGGCAAGAGAAAGTTCTGCTCGGAAATTACGACCGTCTGTATGCGATTCCGAAGCCACGCATGCTCGGAATCAATTGAACTTCTTAATTTTTCTCGGCTCGTTGTATGTCACCGCGTCGGAATTTTGTGTGACCGTGTGTATACAACACAAGTTTGAGCCAACATTCCGTCGGGGAAAAAAATCCACGATTTTCTTGTCGGAATTTCCGATCGTGTGTACGCGGAATTGAACTTTGAATAGAGTAGGAAGGGTTGAGACCTCAACCAAACTGTTATGCCTCGTACACACGACCGGTTTTCCTGACATGCCAAAAACCAACGTTTTTCCCGTTGTGATTCCTCTCAAGCCTGCCTTGCTTACACACGTTCAGGCAAAAAAAACGCTCGAGCAAAGCGCGGTGACGTCCAACACGTACGACGACACTATAAAGGGGAAGTTCCATTCGGATGGCGCCACCCTTTGGGCTGCATTTGCTGATCCTTGTGTTAGTAAAAGTTTGGTGAGAGACGATTGGCGCTTTTCAGTCCGTTACAGCGTGACGAATGTGATATCTCCATTACGAACGCTGGTTTTACCAGAAGGAGCGCTCCCGTCTCCTACTTGATTCTGAGCATGCGCATTTTTTTTCCTCCTCGGAAAAGCCTACACACGACCGGTTTTCGCGATGAGAAAAAGACCGACGGGAAACACGACGGGAAAAAATAGAGCAGGTTCTAATTTTTTTTTTTGCAGGCAGTTTTCTCGTCGGGAAAACTGCTATGGAGCATACACACGACCAGGGAAGGCCACAACACTGGACCATCAGGTATGCCACCCTAGACCACCAGGGAAATGCCAATCAGTGCCCAGGCAGCTGCCAATCAGTGCCCATCCAAAATGCCTGCCAGTGCCATCAGTGATGCCTATCAGTACCATTTATCAGTGCCGCATATCAGTAACTATCAGTGCCACGTATCAGTGCCCACCAGTGCCGTCCACCAGTGCCCAGCAGTGCCGCCTATCTGAGCCATTCATAAGTACCCATCAGTGCAGCCTTTCAGTGCCCATCCGTGTCGCCTATCAGTGCCCATCAGTGCCCACCAGTGCTACCCATGAGTGCCCATCAGTGCCGCCTATCAATGCTCATCAGTGCTGCATATCAGTGCCACCCATCAGTGCCGCCTACCAGTGCCCATCGTCCGTGCCCGTCAGTGCCACCTCGTTGGTGCCGCCTTATCAGTGCCCGTCAGTGCCGCCTCATCAGTGCCCATCAGTGAAAGAGAAAACTTACTTATTTACCAAATTTTAGAACAGAAACAAAAGAAAAACTTTTTTTTTTCTAAATTTGCGGTCTTTTTTTATTTGTTTAGAAAAAAAAAAAAATCGCAGAGGTGATCAAATACCACCAAAAGAAAGCTCTATTTGTGGGAAGAAAATGATAACAATTCTGTTTGGGTACAGTGTAGCACGACCGCGCAATTGTCATTCAAAGTGTGACAGCGTTGAAAGCTGAAAATTGGCCTGGGCAGGAAGGGGGTGTAAGTGCCCCCCGGTATTGAAGTGGTTAAGATAAAATCAATATAATAAATAAAATAAAAATTTAGGAAATTTAAAAAAACATTTTTTTTTTAAACGTTTGTTCATCTAAAGTGTAGCAGATATTTTGTATCTTGGAACGGTGGGGCTTTTTACCATCTACACGTATAAGTGCCTAATGTACGGAACCTGCAGGGAGGAGGAGAAACAAAAAACGGGATGTTTACACCTCGGGACATTTCCACATAATTGCACGCGACATCTGCTGCTCCTTCGAACACAAACAAGGAGAAAAAAAATAATCACAGATTTTTGGACCCGAACTGAGCATTTTAATTGCGCAGCAAATATTTAAGAGATGGTGACATATTTACTCTTAAAATATAATAGATTGCCATTATTTACATTGAGTGTTTGACAAAAATGATTTTTGGAGCCTCCGCAACAAAAAGGACCAATTTGTTTTGTTTTTTCGCGGGGGGGTGAGACCTTAAAGGAGCAGAAGGTTGAAAAATGGGAAAATGAATTTCATTTGGAAAATCCTCCAAACATTGTATTCATTTTATATTATATTACCAAAAGTATTGGGACACCTGCCTTTACACGCACATGAACTTTAATGGCATCCCAGTCTTAGTCCGTAGGGTTCAGTATTGAGTTGGCTCATCCTTTGCAGCTATAACAACTTCAACTCTTCTGGGAAGGATGTCCACAAGGTTTAGGAGGGTGTCTATGGGAATGTTTGACCATTCTTCCAAAAGCGCATTTGTGAGGTCAGGCACTGATGAGGATGAGAAGGCCTGGCTCACAGTCTCCGCTATAATTCATCCCACAGGTCTTCTATCGGGTTGAGGTCAAGACTCTGTGCAGGCCAGTCAAGTTCCTCTACCCCAAACTCGCTCCTCCATGTCTTTATGGACCTTGCTTTGTGCTCTGGTGCGCAGTCATGTTGGAACAGGAAGGGGCCGTCCCCAAACTCTTCCCACAAAGTTGGGAACATAAAATTGTCCAAAATGTCTTGGTATGCTGATGCCTTAAGAGTTCCCTTCACTGGAACTAAGGGGCCAAGCCCAACCCCTGAAAAACAACCCCACACCATAATCCCCCCTCCACCAAATGTTTTATGCACAAAGCAAGGTCCATACATGGATGAGCGGGTTTGGGGTGAAGGAACCCCTTTATCATCTAAACTCCAACGGAATTCTTCCGAATTTCCGATGGGGCATACATACGGTAGGAAAATCCGATGAAAAAATTCCATCAGACTTTTTCCATCGGAAATTCCGACCGTGTGTACAAGGCATAACAGATGACTCCAGACCTGGGCTAGCACATCCACTTGTAAATCCACAACTCTCAAGTAATATTTTGGACACATGGTGTTGAATCTGGTCCCCATTAGATTAAGGGTAGGGTGTCCCTACTCGTTGAAGATCTTGTTCAGATAAGAGCTCTTCAGCTTCCATTCCTTTATATCGGCGAAGGAACAACTGAGTGTATTTGCTTGAATATTGTTAGGGCCGAGGATGTAACTTGCTACAAGCTCCTTCGGACATGGTTCTGCCCAAATCAGAGTGGCCTCTTGAAGGAGGACCATACTTCTTGTCCAGCCTTGAGGGGCTACATTTGAGACCGCAGTAGAGTTGTCTGCCCTAAGTATTACTTTCTGACCTCGAAGAAGAGGTTCAAATACCTTTTTAGTGCATTGAAGGCTGCCCTGAGTTTTAAAATGTTTGAAAGAATGTACCATAAAGCTGAGCACCTTTCTATGACAATGTGCTCCCCAGCCCTGGAGACCGGGATTTAGACCAGCAATGAACCAGTCTCCAAGGCTGAGGGACCTGCCGAGAGACAGATTAGGAGGGTCTGTCCACAAGATAAGACTGTCTTTTGACTTTTTTGGGAGATCCAGTCAACTTGGTCATGTCTTTCTGATTCCATTGATTGAGAAAAGTCGCTTGGAATCTTCTCCTGTGCCAATAGGCCCAAGGTACTGCTTCAAGCCCACCCGGCTGAAGTCATTTTTCTTCTCTGCAGTTAAGCAGCACAGCTTGGCCAGGGACCGGCTATAAGCCTTGCTGGACAAGACTTCACTGATGAGGTCATTGCTCTTAACTGTGTGCTCATCCCTTGTCAGCAAGTTTCCAGTGTTAGGTTGACGGTGCTCTATAGTGTGGCAGAGGCTAACTTGTTTCCACAACTGCCCCTTTCTCTTTCAATCTGAATTCCGCTGTGCAGGATATTACAGGAAGCTTGTGTAGCCCCCTGTTCCTAAAACAAAGGGGCTATAATGTAAATTTAGTGTAGCGGGGTACCAAATTTAGGGACTGCTATACTAAATTTAAGGGTGATTCGAGTGGTAGTTGGCTTGAATCTTTCAATTTGCTGGACTCTGCCTTGCTGCCGTTTTGCCTGGTGTGCAGTTCCCCTTAGAAATGTGGGTGGCGCTGTCACTTGTACTGGGGGTTGAACCACAGGTAATGGGGCAGTGATTTGGTGTCCTGTCTCTGCAGCCGTGCTCATGCCGGGAGAGGATACATAAGGGGCAGACGCCGCCTGGGAGGGGTCGGTTCTTTTTGGTTCCAGAGTCGGAGTCATGGTGCGTGGCGCGTGGCCCTCCAGGCCATGGGGGCCACGTACACTTCAGTCCCAGGAACCTTTAGTCCTGGGACTGCAACTTCAGCCCTGGGCCCAGCACCTTTAGCTGGAGCCCACTTCGGGAGGAAGAATCCCAGGGTGCCGCCTTGCGAGGGGACCCGCATCTGGAAGAGGAGGCCGGGGGAGGACCGTTCCGAAGGACTGGTGAGAGATCACAGTGAAGGAAGGGGCCCTGTAACTCTCTGGAGGGATGTCATCCACCCGGAAACAGTGATCTAAACAACGGGACCAGTAGGAGGTTTGGGACACTATAGATCCGGTGGCAGAGGATCTCCTGAATGCATCCATTAGGGAATCTAATAGACTGTTCGAGTTACACGCCGGCTGCTAGTGCCTTTGGGTGACTATCCGGGTGAGCTATACCCACTCGGGATCGAGTGGCGAAGAAATAAGAGTGCCTGAACTGATCTGTCTTCCTAACAACTTTCTCTCCTCATTTGTGGACGTTCATGCATAAAGAAATAAACTCTATGTTGGAGTTGATACTGGTGTGGACCTTGGTGTTACTTGGGATATAGAGACTTTTGTCCTTACTTTCTAGGGACAGAAACCAAATCTGAAGGGGGTTCCGCTAAAAAGGCCTGTAAGTGAAAACAAGTGTGCTTAACCTTTGGAACCCAGGGGGTACGGGCATGGTGGTGACCGTGTGCGCCTTCTTCTCCTGTGAACGAGCCTAAGAGTGGAGAAGGAGGGCGGCGGGGTTGCTACATTAGTTTTTGGCTGATTTATTGTATATACCGTAGTTTATTTGGTCTCTGCCTTGAACTTGGCTTGTTGTGCATTTTTCACTGTTGCCAGTAGGTGTCACTGGTTTCACAGGCCGGGATGAGAATTACAACACAGTTAAGCTGTAATGAATATTCTTTTTCCAGAAACAGTCCAATAGGAGGTTCTCTGCTGCTGCGCATGCTGGGAAAGGGTATTTATGGGACAGACGCCATGTGCTCTAGTCAGTCTGGACCTCGTGGCCCTTCTGGCCTGAGGCTACGCTGCTGTAAGCTCTGCAAGTAGGCCCAGAAGCCTGTCTGGGGCCTACTAATCTTGAGATGGTCCTTAGGTAGGGTGACCACATTTCCAAACTGCCATTCAGGGACACCCCCCCCCCCAAAAAAAAATATATATTTTTGACATATTATTTTGCCGATTTTTGGGGCAGGGGCGTATGAAATCAGCGGGCACGTGTGCAAGTGGAGTGTATGGTGGGGGGTAATATATACAGGAGAGGAGTGAGGAGTGTATGGCTGGGGGTAGTTAGTGGAGAGAGGAGGAAGAGGATGGACATGGGGACCGTGGGATGGACAGGGGGACCGTGGGAAAGACAGGGGGACCGTGGGATGGACAGAGGGACCGTGGGATGGACAGGGGGACCGTGGGATGGACAGAGGGACCGTGGGATGGACAGAGGGACCGTGGGATGGACAGAGGGACCGTGGGATGGACAGAGGGACAGTGGGATGGATAGAGGGACAGTGTGGGATGGACAGGGGGAGGACAGTGTAGGATGGACAGGGGGACTGCACACTTACACATACGGACTTGTCTCTGACTGTCTCCCCGACCTCTCGGTTCTCATTTCTTCCTAGTAGGCTGTTCCCTGAAGCCTGCGCTCTCCCTGACCGACTCTTTTTTCCTCCTCGCTGTCCTGGGACGAGCGTCCTTTCCGCGCCTCATGTCTGCCATGTCAGTGAGAAGAGTATCCGCGGGGCTGCGCTGGAAACTACACTTCCCAGCATACAGCGCGGCACACGGAGTCCTCCATAGAGATGACTGGGGGAGGTGGGTTGTGTAGCTTGTCTGAGCGGAGCGGACATGCTCCCCACCGGAGCAGAGTGGACTTGCCCGAGCCGACCTGGCCCCGGCCCGAGCCAAGCAGATCCGCCACCCCTGTCCGAGCCGTTTATTAGTGTGGCTGTGTGTTCCTATTTCATTCCAAGACACTGTATTGTCCCGGAATGAAGGTGCCCGGGACACAAATATGAATTAAGGGACAGTCCCGGGCAATCTGGGACACGTGGTCACCCTATCCTTAGGCTGTCTTGCCTGCGTGGAAGAAGCCAAGCCAAGCTGAGGAGATCCAGAGGGGGACCCTTGCTGGAGAGAGCCAGGATGAAGACTGGTCCTCTCAGGAGGGCCTGGTGACTCGTTTGGGGGAAGCACCTAAACTAATCTACCCTCACAGTACTGCCGGATGGCTTAAAGGTTCTGGTGCTGTGAAGCTGATCTACAATTGTAATTCAAGGTAACTAACAACTGGCTGCTAAGTCTGTGAGAGAGGCTTGTCCAGGAGTCATACTGGTTGCTAAGTCTTTGAGAGAGGCTTGTCCAGGAGTCATACTGGTTGCTAAGTCTTTGAGAGAGCCTTGTCCAGGAGTCATACTGGTTGCTAGGTCTTTGAGAGAGGCTTGTCCAGGAGTTGTACTGGTTGCTAAGTCTTTGTGAGAGGCTTGTCCAGGAGTCATACTGGTTGCTAGGTCTGTGTGAGAGGCTTGTCCAGGAGTCATACTGGTTACTAGGTCTGTGTGAGAGGCTTGTCCAGGAGTCATACTGGTTGCTAAGTCTGTGAGAGAGCCTTGTCCAGGAGTCATACTGGTTGCTAAGTCTTTGAGAGAGGCTTGTCCAGGAGTCATACTGGTTGCTAAGCCTTTGAGAGAGGCTTGTCCAGGAGTTGTACTGGTTGCTAGGTCTGTGTGAGAGGCTTGTCCAGGAGTCATACTGGTTGCTAGGTCTTTGAGAGAGGCTTGTCCAGGAGTCATACTGGTTGCTAGGTCTTTGAGAGAGGCTTGTCCAGGAGTCATACTGGTTGCTAAGTCTTTGAGAGAGGCTTGTCCAGGAGTTGTACTGGTTGCTAGGTCTGTGTGAGAGGCTTGTCCAGGAGTCATACTGGTTGCTAGGTCTTTGAGAGAGGCTTGTCCAGGAGTCATACTGGTTGCTAGGTCTTTGAGAGAGCCTTGTCCAGGAGTCATACTGGTTGCTAGGTCTGTGTGAGAGGCTTGTCCAGGAGTCATACTGGTTGCTAAGCCTTTGAGAGAGGCTTGTCCAGGAGTCATACTGGTTGCTAGGTCTGTGTGAGAGGCTTGTCCAGGAGTCATACTGGTTGCTAGGTCTTTGAGAGAGGCTTGTCCAGGAGTCATACTGGTTGCTAAGTCTTTGAGAGAGGCTTGTCCAGGAGTTGTACTGGTTGCTAGGTCTGTGTGAGAGGCTTGTCCAGGAGTCATACTGGTTGCTAGGTCTTTGAGAGAGGCTTGTCCAGGAGTCATACTGGTTGCTAGGTCTTTGTGAGAGGCTTGTCCAGGAGTCATACTGGTTACTAGGTCTGTGTGAGAGGCTTGTCCAGGAGTCATACTGGTTACTAGGTCTGTGTGAGAGGCTTGTCCAGGAGTCATACTGGTTGCTAGGTCTGTGTGAGAGGCTTGTCCAGGAGTCATACTGGTTGCTAAGTCTGTGAGAGAGGCTTGTCCAGGAGTCATACTGGTTGCTAAGTCTTTGAGAGAGGCTTGTCCAGGAGTCATACTGGTTACTAGGTCTGTGTGAGAGGACTATCCAGGTATCCAAGATCTGCTGAAAAGAAAGCTGTTTTTGTCCTTTGGATTCAAGGAGTCCGCAAGTGATCTGCTAAAGGTATCTGAAACCTCCCCTAACCCTCAATCCTACTACTACTTCCAAGTTAGTCATTAAAGCATTGAAAATTACTAAAGTGACTGGCGCCCGCATTTGTTCTAAACTTCTCATTATAGCCATAGGGTGAATGTAAGCTTGCTCCCTGTCTCTGGAGGTACCTCTCTGCTCCTAGTATACCCAGGGTGGCGCTACACTAATATAAAGACAACTGGTATTAATACTAGATGTATTTGAAAGCCTTTGATATAGCTGCTTTAAAGGGCTCGTTTACACCTTTGTATGCGCGTTACCACATGCGTGGCCTGATGCGTTGACCATCTATTTCCTATGGGTTTTCAATATTTGTTAGTACACCAAAAAAAAAAAAAAAAACTCAAGGCAGGAATCTGCCGGTGTCACCGTTCTGAAGCATGCGCTGTTCAGGATGAAGAGGCCATTGATTAAAAAAAAAAAAAACCTTAAAACGCATGCACCTGTCAACGCAATGTTCAGCCTTAAAGCTTGCTGGGAGATATAATATGTACATATATATTTATCTTTATATATACAAACCATGCTCTCCAAACTTGGCACCCGTCTAGAACAGGACTGATCATTTTAGGATTGCCTCGAGTCTTGCGTTGATGTGATCCTTCCATGTGTTATTAAAGTTGGACCTTTTTTTTTATTTTTTTTCCATTTCCTTTTTCATGCCAGTGGCAGTTTTGGTCTCTTGTCTGTTCCTAATGCACAGGATGGATCCATGTTAATTTAATTAGTCATTGAGCATGATCTGGGGCTGCCCCCGGGATCTCGGCGACTCCCACAGACCTCCTCCGCTGGTACACAGGGCAGAGGGAACGTTGGCTATTGATGTCAGTGAATGCCCACTAGAAAATTGACCGGGGACCCAGATGGGGAGATGAAGATCGCTTTCCGCAGACCTTGAAAACTCACAAAAAAAAAAGAAGAAAAGCTTGACAGCTTTGATAGACATTTAGCTGCCAGAACATTTCATGTTAAGGGGGGGGGGGGGGGGGCGGCGTACTCCAAAACTGCTGTCTGGTTTATACAGAAGAACAAAGAATAACATTTCCAGATATATCAAAAGTTTTATAAGCTGAAGATAAAGCTCTCGTCTTGGCGGAGACTTTTTTCTATGCATAGATGACTTCCTGTGCTGTAATCTCATTGAGGGGTGCTGCCTCTGGTTACCCTTACCATATCCTCTTATTAGCCTTAAATGGCTGGCAACATACCGGTAGAACAATAAGTATTGCCTAGAGCAGCTTTTCTAAACCTTTTTGCTCTAGAGGAACCCCTAAATAATTTTTACATCTGGGTAGAACCCTTACTAAAACCAATTTAACAGGGGTCAACGGCAAAAACGTCTCTTACATTAGTGGCTAATGGCAAAAATATCCATTACATTGGAGGTCAGTGTGAAAAATGCCCCTTTTATATTGCAAGTCAGTGGTAAGAATGCCCCTTACATTGGTGGTCAATGGAAAGAATGTCCCTCTACAGATAGCTAAAAAGGTCACTGGTGTCAGTGGTTACTTATCTGAGAATCAGAAATTGCTTATTGCTCAAGGAAACCCCTGGCAACCTCTGGAGGAACCCTAGGCAGCTCAGGAGGATCTCTTTTTGAGAACGGCTTTTCTAAGGTCCGCTATACATGGTGACATAAGTCCTGGGATTGGCTTCCAGCCCCTGGTGAGGATAGACCTTTCTACACAACACATTCTCCTGCGCTCGGGGGCTTAGTCTATAAGTGGGTGGTTCAGCCAACCCTTTGGATAGTGGGGAATGACAATTAGGGGTTTAGGGCTATTACTGCTGTGGCTCTGAGGAAGAAGGCCCTCCCTCGTAACACGTAAGCCATTGGCAATGCCATCTGGTCCCCCCCTAACACCCGGTCCAGGTTGCAGGTGTCTAGAGACACGGTTCCATTTGCTGGAGTACTGACAAGCCTTTTTATCACGTTTTGTTTGTGAGAATTACTATTGCTGTTACATTTTTTAATACATTTTATCTTTGGTAATGCACAAGGTCGGTGCGCCCTCCTTTTCTTTCTATATGAGGATAGACCTTTGCATTGCATGTCAGTGGAAATAATGCCACCTATACTGGTGGCCAGTGGAAAAAATGTCCCTTCTATTGGTGGTCAGTGGGAAAAATGTCCCTTGCTTTGGAGGCCAGTGGGAAGAATGCCCCTTACATTGGTGATCAGTGTGTAGAATGCCCCTTACATTGTTGGCCAGTAGAAAGAATGTCCCTTACATTGGGGATCATTGTGTAGAATGCCCCTTACATTGGTGCCCAGTAGAAAGAATGTCCCTTACATTGGTGATCAGTGTGTAGAATGACCCTTACATTGGTGGCCAGTGTGTAGAATGGCCCTTACATTGGTGGCCAGAAGAAAGAATGCCCCTTACATTGGTGCCCAGTAGAAAGAATGCCCCTTACATTGGTGATCAGTGTGTAGAATGACCCTTACATTGGTGGCCAGTGTGTAGAATGTCCCTTAGGGCTCATTTACACTTGCTTCAGCTTCTACACACATTAACGGCTAGTTTGCACTTGCTTCAAAACAAGGCTTCGGACACGCTTTGTTAAAGCTCTCTGAACGCCAGTCAAAGCTCCTGTCACTAAATAAAATGGTTAGCTTACAGTCCTGTTTACACCTTGCTTTTGCTTTTCTTTGCTTCGGCTTTGCTTCAAAAATCATACCCCATGTAGCTTTAGTGGTGCTTCAAAGCGTCTTCAAAGCCTCCATAGAAGTCTATGGCAAAGCTCGCTTAAAGCCCAATTGGAAGCCTCATTGAAACCTCACCAAAGCCCCAACAAAGGCTCATCGAAGCCCCATTGAAGCTCCACCAAAGCCTCATCGAAGTCCCACCGAAGCACCAAGCAAAAGCAAGGTGTAAACAGGACTGTAAGCTAACCATTTTATTTAGTGACAGGGGCTTTGACTGGCATGCAGAGAGCTTTAACAAAGCGTGTCCGAAGCCTTATTTTGAAGCAAGTGTAAACTAGCCGTTACATTGCTGGTCAATGGGAAGAACGCCCCTTACATTGGTGGTCAATGAAAAGAATGCTCCTTACATTGGTGATCAGTGGGAAGAATGTCCCTTACATTGGTGATCAGTGGGAAGAATGTCCCTTACATTGGTGATCAGTGGGAAGAATGTCCCTTACATTGGTGATCAGTGGGAAGAATGTTCCTTACATTGGTGATCAGTGAGAAGAATGTTCCTTACATTGGTGATCAGTGGGAAGAATGTCCCTTACATTGGTGATCAGTGGGAAGAATGTTCCTTACATTGGTGATCAGTGGGAAGAATGTCCCTTACATTGGTGATCAGTGGGAAGAATGTCCCTTACATTGGTGATCAGTGGGAAGAATGTCCCTTACATTGGTGGTCAGTGGGAAGAATGTTCTTTACATTGGTGATCAATGGAAAGAATGTCCCTTACATTGGTGGCCAGTGTGTAGAATGTCACTTACATTGGTGATCAGTGGGAAGAATGTCCCTTACATTGGTGGCCAGTGGGACACTCCTTACATTAGTGGTCAGTGCAAGAAAAAATTAAAGCTCCTCCCCAGCAGTGGAGGCAGGGGAGTTTCGGGAGGGGACATGCATTTTTGTGCGCTTTATCAACAATCATCTTTTCAGATGTCTTCTGGCCGGTCATGTGACATCTAGGATCTTTTTGCTCTTCACCTCTTCTCTGGTTCTAAGTGATCTTCAAAGATGCAGCGAATGAGTGCAGAGCACTATGGGAATGCTCTTCCAGGGGGCAAGTCCAAGACACCCTACATCAGCAAAAAGGGGTTTAAATGTCCATGGGTGTCCTAATACCTGGAAGGACTGGAACAATGCTGGAGAGCTATATTTTTATTCTTACTAGAGCAGGGCTACATTTTAAAATATAAAGTTGGAATCGGATTTAGTGTGATCCTGTAAATTATAAGGTATAAACATTCAGGACACATGAGATTTCTTCATATTATGACCAATCAAGAACTTGGGCTGCCCCTCCCCTTTTTTTTCTCTTTAACCCTCCAATCCCCCCATTCCTCTTTACCCCCTTATTCCCTACGTCCCATCTAGATTACCCCTTGCCCTGGGTACATGATTTTTAACTCCCCTCTTGGGTCCTACCCTATCCTCCCATTGCTGTCCTACAACAATATCATCATCACTTGGACATATGACTTTTACGGACCACTTCTCTAGGCATCTATAACACTCCAGTTGGTAGGTCATCTTGGGTAACTCAAGACTAGGATAGTCAGCTGGGGCAGAATTACTACCTAAATGTTACCTGACCTAACATGGGCTTGGAGAACCTACTTGAAAAGACCAGAGCAGTCTTTCTCGAACAGGGTTCCATGGATGCCGAAGGTTCCTCCAGAGGTTGCTCGGGGGTTCCTTGAGCAATTAGCAACTTTTGCCTCTCAGAAAAATTCCCACTCACACCATTGATCTTCTTAGCTATCTGTAAGGGGGGAATTCTTCCCAATGACCACCAATGTAAGGAACATTCCTCCCAGTGACCACCTTACTAATGTACAGTGAGCTGTGGATAGAGTAATTATCATCAGGGGTTCCCTGAGCCTGGAAAATTATTTCAAGGGTTATTCCATGTTAAGAGGGTTGAGAAAGGCTGGACTAAAGGGTAGAGCGTTCCCCTTCTCTCTCCCTTCCCCCCAGGGTACCCCCCCACCCCAAACTTTCCTATATTTCTTAGTATTTTTTGACGTTTACCTTTACCTCTGTCCTATCAGTGTATATGGTGTATACTGCACCTTGTGCTTGTGGAACCACTGGCAAAACTACCAGGGTCACAAAGGACGCACTTGCGACCCATCCCCTGGCGTACTGTCACCATTGGGTGGGGCCCAAGACGGCAGGAAGGGGGCCAGTTGCAGAACATGTGAAAGGGTCCCACTGCGGGTCCGTAAGGCTTGGTTCACACTGCTTCGACCCCAAAGTTCTGCGACTTGCTTGCAACATTTCTGATTTAACATTGCAGTCTGTAGCACTCAAATTGCACCAAAGCCACTGAATAGTAGTGCTGGAACCATTTTTTTTTTTTTTTGTCGCTGCGACTTGAGTCACGTTGATTAAGATGACACAAATTGAAATTAATGTGTTTTGACTTGTCATGCAACTTTAAGTGTCGCAAGTCGCAGCAGTGTGAACCGGGACTTATAAAGAACCCTGCCACGGGAGTAAAGGGCCCTGGGCCCAGAAGGAAGGACCCTGGGTTTGGAAGGAAGGGCCCCTGGGACCAGAGGAAAGGGCCCCAGAACTGATGAAAAGGGGGCCCTTCATTGTTTCTCCTATCGGGCCCCCGAAGGTTCTAGTTATGCCTCTGTGTGGAACGTATAATCTTTATACTTAAAAAAAATTATAAAATTCCGGTTCGCCGAGAAAAGTTTATGGCGTAAACTCGTAACGTTCTGCGATAACGAGTAACGCTCGACCCACTTCTCACACCTGCGCTCAGGTCAGGGGAGAAATGTGAAACGCTCCACCAGATCCGAATTCTTCCTCTCCTTCACAATCTGCTTATTTGGTTTCGCCGCTTTCCAGTGAAAAAGGCGCGCCCCTCCGCTTAATGAAAACAACAGGGCAGGCCTCTGTCCGCGTTCCTCGCCGTCACACAAGGAGAAAAAGTCAGCAGGTGACGACAGAATTCCTCGCCGTGCGGCTCTGAATAGAAAAACGATGACAGTGAAAAATTAAAGGGGGTTTTCTCCAATTATAGATCGGCTATTTTTGTCTATGGCGGTGGTTGGGGGGGGGGAGTGCGCCGTGCCCACTTGTCACCGCAATGCCATGCACCGTTGCCCGCCCTGTAAACAGCAGATTTCGGGGGCGGGATACGGTCACCGACTCTGAATGGGAATCCTGCGCAAATATTTTCAGAGGGATTTTTAAAGCGTGAAACGCAACACAAGCGTGCGAGGCAGAAAAAAAAGAAAATTATCGTGCCAGCAAATCTCATTTTTTGGAGGCTTTGTACAGTAAGTGCTGCTGAACTACCACCCCTGGCCTGCCCACATTCCAAGATCTTGGAATCATTTCCAGGTGCCTGTATCAGCTTGTTACAATATTGCAACATTGTATCAGAAAGTCATCAATGATTCCATTTATTTCTTTAAAGGGGAACATTATTTTATTACGGGAATCATTGATAAATAATCAAACATTATTTCATATCGGGAATAATTGATAAATAATCAACCATTATTTTATAATGGGAATCATTGATCAATAATCAAACATTATTTCATAACGGGAATAATTGATAAATAATCAAACCTTAATTCATAATGGAAATCATTGATAAATAATCAAACATTATTTTATTATGGGAGTTATTGATCAGTAATCAAACATTATAACAGGAATCATTGAGAAATAATCAACCATTTATTTTATTATGGGAATCATTGATCAATAATAAAAAATTATAACGGGAATCACTGATAAATAATCAAACATTATTTTATTATGGGAATCCTTGATAAATAATCAAACATTATTTCATATAGGGAATAATTGATAAATAATTAACCATTATTTTATTTTGGTAATCACTGATAAATAATGTAACATTATTTCGTAACGGGAATAATTGATAAATAATCAAACATTATTTTATTATGGGAATTATTGATAAATAATCAAACATTATTTCATATCGGGAATAATTGATAAATAATCAACCATTATTTCATTATGGGAATCATTGATCAATAATCAAACATTATTTCATAACGGGAATAATTGATAAATAATCAAACATTAATTCATAATGGAAATCATTGATAAATAATCAAACATTATTTTATTATGGGAGTTATTGATCAGTAATCAAACATTATAACAGGAATCATTGAGAAATAATCAACCATTTTATTTTATTATGGGAATCATTGATCAATAATAAAAAATTATAACGGGAATCACTGATAAATAATCAAACATTATTTATTATGGGAATCCTTGATAAATAATCAAACATTATTCCATATAGGGAATAATTGATAAATAATTAACCATTATTTTATTTTGGTAATCACTGATAAATAATGTAACATTATTTCGTAACGGGAATAATTGATAAATAATCAAACATTATTTTATTATGGGAATTATTGATAAATAATCAAACATTATTTTACTATGGAAATCACTGATAAATAATCAAACATTATTGTATTATGTGAATCATTGAAAAATTACCAAACATTATTTTGCTATGGTAATCATTGATCAATAATCAAACATTATTTCATAACGGGAATATTTGATCAATAATCAAACATTATTTTATTATGGGAATCATTGATTAAAAAATCAACCATTATTTTACTATGGTAATCATTGATCAATAATCAAACATTATTTCATAACGGGAATATTTGATAAATAATCAAACATTATTTTATTATGGTAATCATTGATAATCAACCATTATTTTATTATGGGAGTTATTGATCAGTAATCAATCATTATAACGGGAATCATTGATGCATAATCAACCATTATTTTATTATGGGAATCATTGATCAATAATCAACCATTATTTTATTATGGGAATCACTGAAAAATAATCAACCATTATTTTATAATGGGAATCATTGATAAATAATCGAACATTATTTTAATATGGGAATCATTCTTAAATAATCATTAGGAATCATTGATAAAAACCAATTTGATTGGAAACGGGGGATGTGTATTTGGTGGTGGCAGATGTAATACTGTCTGTGTTATAAATATGATCAATGATCAATCATGAGTAATTTATGATCAATATGATCCATCAGGAACACAGGTAGAATCAAATCTGATATAATTTCTATTCATTCTGCAGTCTATGAAATCTCAGTTGTTCCTAGGTTACAGCTCTGCCCTCTGTATCTAGGAACTCCTCGGCCTCACAGGGAAGCAGGAGATTGCACATCACAGAGTCATATGACCAGAGGCTGCAGTCCTGCTGAATCTAATTGTAGGGGTTTATGACACAGATTAAAGATAAAATAGGTTTCTTTTTTTCTTAGCATAGTTTCAGTGTTGCCTGGAGTAGAATTAAGAGCCGTTATTATAATAAGAGACATTATTGGGGAGCCTGGTATGGGGCCCCAAAACTTCTAGATAACATTTTAGTTTTTCTAGTAAGGTGAATTGACTTTTTGTGGAGTGTCAGATAGAAGGGGGGAGGAATGGAGGCACCTGGGCCAGCCATGGGGACAGTTGGCGATGTTTGTGGAGCTGAGCGATGACATGTTCCTCGTCTTCCTACGAACCTACGCCGCAAATATCACAACCGATCAATCCACAGCCCAGGCCTGCCGCCCCCCGCCCTGTCAGGGCATTCAAGTTGTTTTAAGGCTTCAGCTCTGTGGATGGGAATGAAAAACACAAAGAGACAACTCCCATCAGCTCCGGGTGTGATGACATGGAGGGCATGGGGGGGGGGGGGGGGGCAGAACAAAAGAACAAACTCACGGCCGGGCGATGAGACCATGTCATACAAAGGACGGGGGTCTGGGGGGATAGATAGATACATAAATAGATATGGGATAGATAGATAAGGAATGTATGGATAAATAGATAGTAATAGATAGTGTGACGGTGCAGTTAGCTGGTATTCTCAGCTAGGCAGGTTGAGAGGCTCCAGGACGATTGTGTAATTTTGGCGGAATCTGTTTTCTAAGTGGTTGGTAGAATCTGGTTTGGGATCTGGAGCCTGGAGATGTCATAGTGATCCGGGTGGGAGGAAATCTCCAATCCTGGGACCAGGATTTGGGAATAGCCAGGACACTGATTGTTCAGGTGGGTTCTGGGCTAATAGTTGAGTCAGGACCGGGGGTTCTGGGCTAATAGTAGAGTCAGGACCGGGGGTTCTGGGCTAATAGTAGAGTCAGGACTGGGGGTTCTGGGCTAATGGTAGAGTCAGGACCGGGGGTTCTGGGCTAATGGTAGAGTCGGGAGCAGGGTTCTGGGCTAATGGTAGAGTCGGGAGCTGGGTTCTGAGCTAACGGTAGAGTCGGGAGCTGGGTTCTGGGCTAATGGTAGAGTCGGGAGCAGGGTTCTGGGCTAATGGTAGAGTCGGGAGCTGGGTTCTGAGCTAACGGTAGAGTCGGGAGCTGGGTTCTGGGCTAATAGTAGAGTCAGGACCGGGGGTTCTGGGCTAATGGTAGAGTCAGGACCGGGGGTTCTGGGCTAATGGTAGAGTCGGGAGCAGGGTTCTGGGCTAATGGTAGAGTCGGGAGCTGGGTTCTGAGCTAACGGTAGAGTCGGGAGCTGGGTTCTGGGCTAATGGTAGAGTCGGGAGCAGGGTTCTGGGCTAATGGTAGAGTCGGGAGCTGGGTTCTGAGCTAACGGTAGAGTCGGGAGCTGGGTTCTGGGCTAATGGTAGAGTCGGGAGCTGGGTTCTGGGCTAATGGTAGAGTCGGGAGCTGGGTTCTGGGCTAATGGTAGAGTCGGGAGCTGGGTTCTGGGCTAATGGTAGAGTCGGGAGCTGGGTTCTGGGCTAATGGTAGAGTCGGGAGCTGGGTTCTGGGCTAATGGTAGAGTCGGGAGCTGGGTTCTGGGCTAATGGTAGAGTCGGGAGCTGGGTTCTGGGCTAATGGTAGAGTCGGGAGCTGGGTTCTGGGCTAATGGTAGAGTCGGGAGCTGGGTTCTGGGCTAATGGTAGAGTCGGGAGCTGGGTTCTGGGCTAATGGTAGAGTCGGGAGCTGGGTTCTGGGCTAATGGTAGAGTCGGGAGCTGGGTTCTGGGCTAATGGTAGAGTCGGGAGCTGGGTTCTGGGCTAATGGTAGAGTCGGGAGCTGGGTTCTGGGCTAATGGTAGAGTCGGGAGCTGGGTTCTGGGCTAATGGTAGAGTCGGGAGCTGGGTTCTGGGCTAATGGTAGAGTCGGGAGCTGGGTTCTGGGCTAATGGTAGAGTCGGGAGCTGGGTTCTGGGCTAATGGTAGAGTCGGGAGCTGGGTTCTGGGCTAATGGTAGAGTCGGGAGCGGGGTTCTGGGCTCCACACTCCCGAGGAGTTCAAGGGAGAAGCCAGAGGGCTGTGTGGTGCCGTCTGTGATGGAACAGATGGAGGGCCCAAGCAGCAGGGAAGCTGTGAGGATAAGGACTGTCAGAGGAACAGAGGGTGTACAGAAGTACAGGGACACTGTTACATGGTCAAGAGGACAGAGGCACAAAGCCTGAGCAGCGGAGGTGGCCAGAGTGCCAGGTGGCTTGGTATTTTTTTGTTAACGTTGTTGTGTGAAGTTGAAGCCCCTGAGGATCCTGGATCATGGATGGACTGTTTATTTTTGTTTAATAAAATTGGGCCACGGCAGAACTGGCTCACTGGTAAGCTCTACACTAAAACTGATTAACCCCAAACATTACGATAGATAGATAGATAGATAGATATGAGATAGCGAGAGAGAGAGATAGATAGATAGATAGATAGATAGACACTGGGTGAGATAGATAGAATAAAATAAAAGAGAAGGATAGATAGATATGAGATAGAGAGAGAGATAGAGAGATAGATAGATAGATAGACACTGGGTGAGATAGACAAATAGATAGATACAAGATAGATAGATAGATAGATAGACACTGGGTGAGATAGATAGAATAAAATAAAAGAGAAGGATAGATAGATATGAGATAGAGAGAGAGATAGAGAGATAGATAGATAGATAGACACTGGGTGAGATAGACAAATAGATAGATACAAGATAGATAGATAGATAGATAGATAGATAGAATAAAAGAGATAGATAGATAGATAGATAGAATAAAAGAGATAGATAGATAGAATAAAAGAGAAGGATAGATCGATAGATAGATAGAATAAAAGAGATAGATAGATAGATAGAATAAAAGAGAAGGATAGATAGATAGATAGAATAAAAGAGAAGGGTGGATAGATAGTTAGATAGATAGACACTGTGTGAGATAGATAGATAGAATAAAAGAGAAAGATAGATAGATTGAATAAAAGAGAAGGATAGATAGATAGATAGAATAAAAGAGAAGGCTAGATAGATACTATAGATAGATAGATAGATAGATACTATAGATAGATAGATAGACACTGGGTGAGATAGATAGATGGAATAAAAGAGAAAGATAGATAGATAGAATAAAAGAGAAGGATGGATAGATAGAATAAAAGAGAAGGATAGATAGATAGAATAAAAGAGAAGGATAGATAGATAGAATAAAAGAGAAGGATGGATAGATAGAATAAAAGAGAAGGATGGATAGATAGAATAAAAGAGAAGGATGGATAGATAGATAGAATAAAAGAGAAGGATGGATAGATAGAATAAAAGAGAAGGATAGATAGATAGATAGATAGATAGATAGATAGAATAAAAGAGAAGGATAGATAGATAGAATAAAAGAGAAGGATAGATAGATAGATAGTGTGAGGGGGTTAGCTCGGCAGCGGGTGTGTGTGACCCCCGGGATGGGCTCCCCACACAAAAACAGGCCCAGCAGACGGAGGTTGTGGTTTTCAAAATCAAAAAGGTGCCGTTTATTTTCTATTTACAGTGACAAAAACACAGCAAAGCAAAAGAAACAAACAAAATAAATCCTGGTCAACTTGACCTCTGACTAAACATACAGGTTTCCTAACTAACAACTGGGATCAGCCTAGTGCTGTCCTAGTCCCTGGTTTTAAATGTCCAAGCAAAATATAGCCACACAGGCTTTCTCTCACCGCACAGGGGTTCACTCTCCCTAGACAGTCCACACAGGTCTGCTTCCAGGCATGAGCTAACATCTAATGAAGCTGGGAGTTTTTTTATAGAGGCCTAAATGAGCTGACAAGCTTCAGCTGGCCTCATCAACTCCCTGTCTGCACGACGCCCAGCCCTCTCCCTAGAGGTATGAGTCATCAATGAGCCCACTAGTCTCAGCTGGGCTTATACAACTCTCCACCTAGCTGTATAAATCGGCGTAAAGCCTGAATCTGGGCGAAATATATCTACCCCCCTGGATGCAACCAGGTGACTTTACCTTCCTGCTGTCACATACCCCCCCCCTCTTGTTTTAACCTCGGGGTTGGAACACCAGCAATCAGGCATTCATGTACTCGAGACAAAGCATCCACATTCCCCATTTGAACGCCAGGGCGATGCTTTACTGTGAAGTTGAATTCCTGGAGGGCCAGGAACCACCTATTCACTCTTCTATTTGTTTCCTTGTTTTGAGCCATCCACTTTAACGGAGCGTGATCCGTAACCATGTCAAAGTGCCTACCTAGCAGGTAGTACCGAAGGGAATCTAGAGCCCACTTCACCGCTAAACACTCCTTTTCAACGGTGGCGTAATTTACCTCATGGGACTTCAACTTCCTGCTGAGGTAAATGACTGGGTGCTCTTCCCCGTTCCAGACCTGGGACAATACTGCTCCTAACCCCACATCTGACGCATCACTTTGTACGACAAAGTCTTTAGAGAAGTCGGGTGAGTACAACACTGGCTGGCTACATAAGGCTTGTTTCAAGAATTGGAATGCTGCCTCAGCCTCGGGGGTCCATTTAATCATGACCGACCCTTTCCCCTTCGTCAGGTTGGTTAGGGGCACAGCCTTAGAAGCAAAGTGGGGAATGAATCGCCGATAATACCCAGCGATTCCCAGAAAGGCTCGTACCTGCTTCTTGCTGTTGGGACGTGGCCAACTCTGGATGGCCTCGACTTTGTTGAGTTGGGGTTTTATTACTCCCCTCCCAATGGTGTACCCAAGATATTTGGCCTCCTCCTGCCCAATGGTACACTTCTTGGGGTTAGCCGTAAACCCTGCTTCCCGAACAGAGTCCAGGACTGCTTGCACTTTTGGCAGATGTGAGGCCCAATCTGTGCTATGGACAATTACGTCATCCAGGTAAGCCGCAGCATACTTCCGATGGGGCCTCAGCATCTGGTCCATTTTCCGCTGGAATGTGGCCGGCGCATTCTGTAACCCGAACGGCATTCTTTTATATTGGAACGCCCCGTCTGGGGTTACAAATGCGGTTTTCTCTTTGGCTGACTTGGCCAGGGGGATTTGCCAATACCCTTTTGTGAGGTCAAGAGTCGTCATGTATCGGGCTGTTCCCAGCCGGTCGATCAACTCATCTATACGTGGCATGGGGTAGGTGTCAAATTTTGTAACTTTGTTCAACTGACGAAAATCGTTACAAAATCGCCAGCTCCCATCCGGTTTAGGCACCAACACAATGGGACTAGACCAATCACTTTGGGACTCCTCTATCACCCCTAAGTTCAGCATTTTCTGTACTTCCTCCCGTATTGCCTCCCGTCGGGCCTCTGGGATCCGATAGGGTTTTAACTTCACCCTTTCACCGGGCGGGGTAATAATGTCATGCTCTACCCCAGATGTTTGTCCTGGCAGCTCAGAGAATACCTCCTTGTTGCGAAGCACAAACTCCTTAACCTCCTGTTGTTGGGGTTGTGACAAGGTGGCTGCGATTCCAACCTCAGGAATCACGCAACCAGTTTGAGCTGGTGACCAAGTGTCTGCGACTAGGGACTCTCTATCCCTCCAGGCTTTCAACAGATTAACGTGATAGATCTGTTCGGGCTTTCGCCTTCCTGGTTGTCTGACCTTGTAATTCACTTCGCTCACTTTTTCCATTATCTCGTAGGGGCCTTGCCATTTGGCAAGGAATTTACTTTCAACCGTAGGGACAAGTACCAATATCCTATCCCCCGGGGAAAAGGTACGGGTCTTGGCTCCACGGTTGTACACTCTCTGCTGTGCCAACTGCGCTTGGGCCAAATGTTCCTTCACGATGGGCATTACCTGTGCAATTCGATCTTGCATCAGGGCGACATGCTCAATCACACTCCTGTGGGGAGAACTCTCACTTTCCCAAGTTTCCTTGGCAATATCCAACAGCCCTCTTGGGTGTCTCCCATACAGTAACTCAAAGGGGGAGAATCCCGTAGAGGATTGGGGCACCTCCCTAATAGCAAACATCAAATAAGGAAGTAGACAGTCCCAATCCTTTCCATCCCTATCCACCACTTTCTTCAACATTTGTTTTAGGGTTTTGTTGAATCTTTCAACCAGCCCATCGGTTTGGGGGTGATACACAGATGTACGTAATTGCGTCACTTTGAACAATTTACACAGCTCCTTCATAACCCGGGACATAAAGGGTGTACCTTGGTCCGTAAGCAGTTCTTTACAAATACCCACCCGGCTAAAAACAAGAGATAGCTCTTTGGCTATGGTTTTGGCCGAGGTATTTCTGAGAGGGATCGCTTCTGGATAACGGGTGGCATAGTCCATTATAACCAATATGTACTGGTGCCCCCTAGCGGACTTGATTATAGGACCTACCAAATCCATTGCGATTCTCTCAAACGGGACCTCAATGATGGGTAGAGGGACCAGCGGGCTACGGAAGTGTGGCATCGGGGCCGACCTCTGACACACAGGGCAGGAGGAACAATAATTTTCTATGTCCTTCATCACCCCAGGCCAATAGAATCTCTGTAATACCCTCTCTCGGGTTTTCTCTGTCCCCAGATGACCTCCAAGAATGTGCCCATGGGCCAACTCCAACACCAACTTCCTGTAAGGTTTGGGCACCACAAGCTGCTCAACGGTTTCTTCTGCCCTTTTTGCCACCCGATACAGTAGGTCCTTCTCTACGCTGAAGTATGGGTAAGTGCAGGTATTATCTGGGTTCACTAACTCGCCATCTATTTTCACTACGTTTTCCCGTGCCTTTATTAGGGCGGGGTCTTTCAACTGTTCTGTGGCAAAGTTTTCCCTGTGAACCTCAAGATCAGAAAACTCCACAGACGGTAGGTTTTCGTCTGAGGAGGTGGGCTCCTCTCCAGTTTCTTGAGTCTCCCCTGCCAATACTGACAAGGGAAATTCGGGAGAGTCCTCACCACTCTCAGAGGAGTTCTGGCTATCATATTCCTGGTACATAGGGGCACCAGTGGGGGGCTCAGGATCATCCCACAGTTCCCAGAACTTCGGAAAATCCCTTCCCACAATGGCGTCATGCGGTAACTGAGACACTAAGCCCACTGGATGAGAAAGGGTACCTTTGGGGGTCTCGAAACACACTGTAGTCACTGGATACTCTCGGGTGTCCCCATGCACACAAATAACAGCTACCTTGCTATTCCCAGAGACCTCTGTTTTAACTAACTCAGCCTTTATCAGGGTCACAAGGCTACCTGAATCCAGCAATACCACAACATTTCTACCATTAATACACATTTTGCATAAATGTTTCTCAGTTCCCCGAATGGCAGTGCATGCGACTGTCGCACACAGCGACTGACGTCTGCCCGTCAGAAAGTCACACTGCATGGGTTCCTCCAAAACCGGGCAATTTGCTGCAATATGTCCCGCTTGCCGGCAGCGGTAGCAAATGATCCTTCTTGCCGCCTCTTGAGCCGCTGATTTCCCAGGCTGTTCTCGCCAAACTTGGGGTAGAGCTCCCACCCTCTCACTCTCTCCACCCTTACCCCTTGGAATCATCTTATCCGCCCCTGGGGATGGTCTGGTCTTAGGGTGGAAAGTCCGAGTGTCTCTGGAAGAGGCCGTCAGGTTCTCTGTAGCCAAGTATTTCTCCACACGATCCACAAGACCATCGGCCGTCTCTGGGTCTCCATGGCTTACCCACTTTTGGATGGCAGTAGGAAGAGCTCTCAAAAACCGATCCATTACAACACGTTCCACAATCTTTGGTGCGGACAAAGTCTCTGGCTGTAGCCACTTTCTGCTCAGGTGAATGAGATCATACATTTGAGACCTGGGGGGTTTTCCAAGCTGGAAAGTCCAGTTATGCACACGCTGAGCCCGGACAGCCAGGGTGACACCCAGCCTTGCCAATATTTCAGCTTTTAGCATCACATAGTCTTTTGCTTGGTCAGGCTCTAGGTCATAGTAAGCTTTCTGCGATTCACCCGTTAACAGAGGAGCCACCAGTCCAGCCCACTGCTCCTCAGGCCACTTTTCTCTTTCAGCAGTCCTTTCAAACGTGGTCAAAAATACCTCTGGATCATCCTCTCCAGTCATTTTTGTCAATAAACGACTCACCCCAAAGGACGCGGTATTAGTGGGACGGCTTTCCTCACTGGTCTGCGGACGTTGCTGCATTACTGCTTCCATTTGTTGTAGTCTCTGCTCTTGCTTCTGTAATAGGTCTATGAAGCGGGCCTCAGATCGTTGCTGGGCTTGTTGCTGAGCTTCCAGACTCTGTTGGTGAGCTTGCTGCTGGGCTGCAAGGCTCTGTTGATGAGCTTGCTGCTGGGCTGCGAAGTTCTGTTGTTGAGCTGCAAGGCTCTTTTGCAAACCTGCATTTGTCTGCTGTTGATTGGCATTTGCTAGAGCCAGCTGTTTCAGTATCTCCTCCATGCTGGCTTAAAAAAAAACTGCCACTGGTTCTCCACCAACTGTGAGGGGGTTAGCTCGGCAGCGGGTGTGTGTGACCCCCGGGATGGGCTCCCCACACAAAAACAGGCCCAGCAGACGGAGGTTGTGGTTTTCAAAATCAAAAAGGTGCCGTTTATTTTCTATTTACAGTGACAAAAACACAGCAAAGCAAAAGAAACAAACAAAATAAATCCTGGTCAACTTGACCTCTGACTAAACATACAGGTTTCCTAACTAACAACTGGGATCAGCCTAGTGCTGTCCTAGTCCCTGGTTTTAAATGTCCAAGCAAAATATAGCCACACAGGCTTTCTCTCACCGCACAGGGGTTCACTCTCCCTAGACAGTCCACACAGGTCTGCTTCCAGGCATGAGCTAACATCTAATGAAGCTGGGAGTTTTTTTATAGAGGCCTAAATGAGCTGACAAGCTTCAGCTGGCCTCATCAACTCCCTGTCTGCACGACGCCCAGCCCTCTCCCTAGAGGTATGAGTCATCAATGAGCCCACTAGTCTCAGCTGGGCTTATACAACTCTCCACCTAGCTGTATAAATCGGCGTAAAGCCTGAATCTGGGCGAAATATATCTACCCCCCTGGATGCAACCAGGTGACTTTACCTTCCTGCTGTCACAATAGATAGATAGATAGATAGATAGATAGATAGATAGATAGATAGATAGACACTGGGTGAGATAGATAGATATATAGATAGATAGAATCAAAGAGAAGGATGGATAGATAGAATAAAAGAGAAGGATGGATAGATAGAATAAAAGAGAAGGATAGATAGATAGATAGATAGATAGATAGAATAAAAGAGAAGGATGGATAGATAGATAGAATAAAATAGAAGGATAGATAGAATAAAAGAGAAGGATAGATAGATAGAATAAAAGAGAAGGATGGATAGATAGATAGATAGATAGATAGATAGAATAAAAGAGAAGGATAGATAGATAGAATAAAAGAGAAGGATGGATAGATAGATAGATAGATAGATAAAATAAAAGAGAAGGATGGATAGATAGATAGATAGATAAAATAAAAGAGAAGGATGGATAGATAGAATAAAAGAGAAGGATGGATAGATAGATAAAATAAAAGAGAAGGATGGATAGATAGATAGATAGAATAAAAGAGAAGGATAGATAGATAGAATAAAATAGAAAGATAGATAGATAGAATAAAAGAGAAGGATAGATAGATAGGTAGAATAAAAGAGAAGGATAGATAAAATAAAAGGGAAGGATAGATAGATAGAATAAAAGAGAAGGATAGATAGATAGATAGAATAAAAGATGGATAGATAGATAGATAGATAGATAGATAGATAGATAGATAGAATAAAAGAGAAGGATGGATAGATAGAATAAAAGAGAAGGATAGAGAGAGAGAGAGAGATAGAATAAAAGAGAAGGATGGATAGATAGATAGAATAAAAGAGAAGGATGGATAGATAGATAGATAGATAGATAGATAGATAGAATAAAAGAATAATAGAATAAAAGAGAAGGATAGAGAGAGAGAGAGAGAGAGAGAGAGAGAATAAAAGAGAAGGATGGATAGAGAGATAGATAGATAGAATAAAAGAATAATAGAATAAAAGAGAAGGATAGATAGATAGACAGATAGATAGATAGATAGATAGAATAAAAGAGAAGGATAGAGAGAGAGAGAGAGATAGAATAAAAGAGAAGGATGGATAGATAGAATAAAAGAGAAGGATGGATAGATAGATAGATAGAATAAAAGAGAAGGATAGAGAGAGAGAGAGAGAGAGAGAATAAAAGAGAAGGATGGATAGAGAGATAGATAGAATAAAAGAGAAGGATAGATAGATAGACAGATAGATAGACAGAAGGATAGATAGATAGATAGAATAAAAGAGAAGGATGGATGGATAGATAGATAGATAGAATAAAAGAGAAGGATAGATAGATAGAGTAAAAGAGAAGGATAGAGAGAGAGAGAGAGAGAGAGAGAGAGAGAGAGAGAGAGAATAAAAGAGAAGGATGGATAGATAGACAGATAGATAGAATAAAAGAGAAGGATAGATAGATAGACAGATAGATAGATAGATAGAATAAAAGAGAAGGATAGAGAGAGAGATAGAATAAAAGAGAAGGATAGAGAGAGAGAGAGAGAGAGAGAGAGAATAAAAGAGAAGGATGGATAGATAGATAGATAGAATAAAAGAGAAGGATAGATAGATAGATAGATAGAATAAAAGAGAAGGATAGAGAGAGAGAGAGAGAGAGAGAGAATAAAAGAGAAGGATGGATAGAGAGATAGATAGAATAAAAGAGAAGGATAGATAGATAGACAGATAGATAGACAGAAGGATAGATAGATAGAATAAAAGAGAAGGATGGATAGATAGATAGATAGAATAAAAGAGAAGGATGGATAGATAGATAGAATAAAAGAGAAGGATAGATAGATAGAGTAAAAGAGAAGGATAGAGAGAGAGAGAGAGAGAGAGAGAGAGAGAGAGAGAATAAAAGAGAAGGATGGATAGATAGACAGATAGATAGAATAAAAGAGAAGGATAGATAGATAGACAGATAGATAGATAGATAGAATAAAAGAGAAGGATAGAGAGAGAGAGAGAGATAGAATAAAAGAGAAGGATAGAGAGAGAGAGAGATAGAATAAAAGAGAAGGATGGATAGATAGAATAAAAGAGAAGGATGGATAGCTAGATAGATAGAATAAAAGAGAAGGATAGATAGATAGATAGATAGATGGAATAAAAGAGAAGGATAGAGAGAGAGAGAGAGATAGAATAAAAGAGAAGGATGGATAGATAGAATAAAAGAGAAGGATGGATAGATAGATAGATAGAATAAAAGAGAAGGATAGATAGATAGATAGATAGATAGATAGAATAAAAGAGAAGGATAGAGAGAGAGAGAGAGAGAGAGAGAATAAAAGAGAAGGATGGATAGAGAGATAGATAGAATAAAAGAGAAGGATAGATAGATAGACAGATAGATAGACAGAAGGATAGATAGATAGATAGAATAAAAGAGAAGGATAGATAGATAGAATAAAAGAGAAGGATAGAGAGAGAGAGAGAGAGAGAGAGAGAGAATAAAAGAGAAGGATGGATAGATAGACAGATAGATAGAATAAAAGAGAAGGATGGATAGATAGATAGACAGATAGATAGACAGATAGAATAAAAGAGAAGGATAGATAGATAGATAGATGGAATAAAAGAGAAGGATGGATAGATAGATGGTTTTCTTATGTAAAATGTGGTGTGGTGTTTGTGGTTCTTCCTTCCCTAGAAATCATTCCACCATGAGAAGGTTTGTAGTGGAAGATCTGGGTGTATAGAATGTTCTTGTGATGTATAATGATTACTCTCCTCTCTCGGATTATTGATGATTACCACTAGGGATGAGCTTCGTGTTCGAGTCGAACATACGTTCGACTCGAACATTGGCTGTTCGATCGTTCGACGAAGATCGAACGATTTGGGCCGTTCGCGCCAAATTCGAGTGACGCGAACGGCCCACAATGCACTACGCCATCGCAGTGTCATCCAGGCGCTGTGATTGGCCAAGCATGCACTGTGACCCCGCATGCTTGGCCAATCACAGCGCCGGCAGCGAGGAGAGCAATGATTGGCCACAGGCAGGATGCCTGTGGCCAATTATTGCTGAGGGTGTTTAGTACACGCCCCACACTATAAAAGGCCGCCAGCACGGCGGCCTAGTGTAGTGTGTTCCGGAGCAGGGATAGAGTAGCATAGGCAGGGACAGTGACTGTTATTTCTTTCTTGCTTAACCTGGATTCCTTTAGTTTAGGGAAAGAGAAGGATAGGTAGGGAGAGTGTCAGTGTGTTTTGTGCTTCTGCTATAGTGTGCTTAAAAAAAACATTTATTCTAGGGACAGAAAACTCTAGGTAGGGACAGTGTCAGTTTCTTTCACTCTGCAAGTCCTTGTTTCCAGGGACCTGTAAGGACAGTGAGTTAATTGTCCTTGTGCTATATTGTGATTAAAAAAAACATTTATTCTAGGGACAGAAAACTCTAGGTAGGGACAGTGTCAGTTTCTTTCACTCTGCAAGTCCTTGTTTCCAGGGACCTGTAAGGACAGTGAGTTAATTGTCCTTGTGCTATATTGTGCTTAAAAAAAACATTTATTCTAGGGACAGAAAACTCTAGGTAGGGACAGTGTCAGTTTCTTTCACTCTGCAAGTCCTTGTTTCCAGGGACCTGTAAGGACAGTGAGTTAATTGTCCTTGTGCTATATTGTGATTAAAAAAAACATTTATTCTAGGGACAGAAAACTCTAGGTAGGGACAGTGTCAGTTTCTTTCACTCTGCAAGTCCTTGTTTCCAGGGACCTGTAAGGACAGTGAGTTAATTTTCCTTGTGCTATATTGTGATTAAAAAAAACATTTATTCTAGGGACAGAAAACTCTAGGTAGGGACAGTGTCAGTTTCTTTCACTCTGCAAGTCCTTGTTTCCAGGGACCTGTAAGGACAGTGAGTTAATTGTCCTTGTGCTATATTGTGCTTAAAAAAAACATTTATTCTAGGGACAGAAAACTCTAGGTAGGGACAGTGTCAGTTTCTTTCACTCTGCAAGTCCTTGTTTCCAGGGACCTGTAAGGACAGTGAGTTAATTGTCCTTGTGCTATATTGTGATTAAAAAAAACATTTATTCTAGGGACAGAAAACTCTAGGTAGGGACAGTGTCAGTTTCTTTCACTCTGCAAGTCCTTGTTTCCAGGGACCTGTAAGGACAGTGAGTTAATTTTCCTTGTGCTATATTGTGATTAAAAAAAACATTTATTCTAGGGACAGAAAACTCTAGGTAGGGACAGTGTCAGTTTCTTTCACTCTGCAAGTCCTTGTTTCCAGGGACCTGTAAGGACAGTGAGTTAATTGTCCTTGTGCTATATTGTGCTTAAAAAAAACATTTATTCTAGGGACAGAAAACTCTAGGTAGGGACAGTGTCAGTTTCTTTCACTCTGCAAGTCCTTGTTTCCAGGGACCTGTAAGGACAGTGAGTTAATTTTCCTTGTGCTATATTGTGATTAAAAAAAACATTTATTCTAGGGACAGAAAACTCTAGGTAGGGACAGTGTCAGTTTCTTTCACTCTGCAAGTCCTTGTTTCCAGGGACCTGTAAGGACAGTGAGTTAATTTTCCTTGTGCTATATTGTGATTAAAAAAAACATTTTTTCTAGGGACAGAAAACTGTAGGTAGGGAGAGTGTTTTTTTTCTTTCACTCTGCAAGTCCTTGTTTCCAGGGACCTGTAAGGACAGTGAGTTAATTGTCCTTGTGCTATATTGTGCTTAAAAAAAACATTTATTCTAGGGACAGAAAACTCTAGGTAGGGACAGTGTCAGTTTCTTTCACTCTGCAAGTCCTTGTTTCCAGGGACCTGTAAGGACAGTGAGTTAATTTTCCTTGTGCTATATTGTGATTAAAAAAAACATTTATTCTAGGGACAGAAAACTCTAGGTAGGGACAGTGTCAGTTTCTTTCACTCTGCAAGTCCTTGTTTCCAGGGACCTGTAAGGACAGTGAGTTAATTTTCCTTGTGCTATATTGTGATTAAAAAAAACATTTTTTCTAGGGACAGAAAACTGTAGGTAGGGAGAGTGTTTTTTTTCTTTCACTCTGCAAGTCCTTGTTTCCAGGGACCTGTAAGGACAGTGAGTTAATTTTCCTTGTGCTATATTGTGATTAAAAAAAACATTTTTTCTAGGGACAGAAAACTGTAGGTAGGGAGAGTGTTTTTTTTCTTTCACTCTGCAAGTCCTTGTTTCCAGGGACCTGTAAGGACAGTGAGTTAATTGTCCTTGTGCTATATTGTGCTTAAAAAAAACATTTATTCTAGGGACAGAAAACTCTAGGTAGGGACAGTGTCAGTTTCTTTCACTCTGCAAGTCCTTGTTTCCAGGGACCTGGAGAGACATTGAGTGAATTGTCCTTGTGCTATATTGTGATTAAAAAAAACATTTATTCTAGGGACAGAAAACTCTAGGTAGGGACAGTGTCAGTTTCTTTCACTCTGCAAGTCCTTGTTTCCAGGGACCTGTAAGGACAGTGAGTTAATTTTCCTTGTGCTATATTGTGATTAAAAAAAACATTTTTTCTAGGGACAGAAAACTGTAGGTAGGGAGAGTGTTTTTTTTCTTTCACTCTGCAAGTCCTTGTTTCCAGGGACCTGTAAGGACAGTGAGTTAATTGTCCTTGTGCTATATTGTGATTAAAAAAAACATTTTTTCTAGGGACAGAAAACTCTAGGTAGGGAGAGTTTTTTTTTTTTTTCACTCTGCAAGTCCTTGTTTCCAGGGACCTGTAAGGACAGTGAGTTAATTGTCCTTGTGCTATATTGTGCTTAAAAAAAACATTTATTCTAGGGACAGAAAACTCTAGGTAGGGACAGTGTCAGTTTCTTTCACTCTGCAAGTCCTTGTTTCCAGGGACCTGGAGAGACATTGAGTGAATTGTCCTTGTGCTATATTGTGATTAAAAAAAACATTTATTCTAGGGACAGAAAACTCTAGGTAGGGACAGTGTCAGTTTCTTTCACTCTGCAAGTCCTTGTTTCCAGGGACCTGTAAGGACAGTGAGTTAATTTTCCTTGTGCTATATTGTGATTAAAAAAAACATTTTTTCTAGGGACAGAAAACTGTAGGTAGGGAGAGTGTTTTTTTTCTTTCACGCTGCAAGTCCTTGTTTCCAGGGACCTGTAAGGACAGTGAGTTAATTGTCCTTGTGCTATATTGTGCTTAAAAAAAACATTTATTCTAGGGACAGAAAACTCTAGGTAGGGACAGTGTCAGTTTCTTTCACTCTGCAAGTCCTTGTTTCCAGGGACCTGGAGAGACATTGAGTGAATTGTCCTTGTGCTATATTGTGATTAAAAAAAACATTTATTCTAGGGACAGAAAACTCTAGGTAGGGACAGTGTCAGTTTCTTTCACTCTGCAAGTCCTTGTTTCCAGGGACCTGTAAGGACAGTGAGTTAATTTTCCTTGTGCTATATTGTGATTAAAAAAAACATTTTTTCTAGGGACAGAAAACTGTAGGTAGGGAGAGTGTTTTTTTTCTTTCACTCTGCAAGTCCTTGTTTCCAGGGACCTGTAAGGACAGTGAGTTAATTTTCCTTGTGCTATATTGTGATTAAAAAAAACATTTTTTCTAGGGACAGAAAACTGTAGGTAGGGAGAGTGTTTTTTTTCTTTCACTCTGCAAGTCCTTGTTTCCAGGGACCTGTAAGGACAGTGAGTTAATTGTCCTTGTGCTATATTGTGCTTAAAAAAAACATTTTTTCTAGGGACAGAAAACTGTAGGTAGGGAGAGTGTTTTTTTTTTTTCACTCTGCAAGTCCTTGTTTCCAGGGACCTGTAAGGACAGTGAGTTAATTGTCCTTGTGCTATATTGTGCTTAAAAAAAACATTTATTCTAGGGACAGAAAACTCTAGGTAGGGACAGTGTCAGTTTCTTTCACTCTGCAAGTCCTTGTTTCCAGGGACCTGTAAGGACAGTGAGTTAATTTTCCTTGTGCTATATTGTGCTTAAAAAAAACATTTATTCTAGGGACAGAAAACTCTAGGTAGGGACAGTGTCAGTTTCTTTCACTCTGCAAGTCCTTGTTTCCAGGGACCTGGAGAGACATTGAGTGAATTGTCCTTGTGCTATATTGTGATTAAAAAAAACATTTATTCTAGGGATAGAAAACTCTAGGTAGGGACAGTGTCAGTTTCTTTCACTGTGAAAGTCCTTGTTTCAAGGGACAGAGAAGGACACCTGAAGGTAGCCCTTATTGCTTTTTTCCCATCTCCCTGCAGGCCATCTATTAGAATGTCTGGAAGGCAAACAAGGAGAGGCAGACAGTCAGGAGGCAATAAAAGAGGGCAAGCAGGCTCTGTGTCTGGGGGCAACAGTGCTGGTCGTGGACGCGGTGCATTGTCATCAGCACATGGCCATGGGACACGCTTGTCCTTCTTTTCGGCAGCTGGACATGTTGAGCCACATCATGCCGAAGACTTGGTAGAGTGGATGACCAAGCCCTCCTCCTCCTCCTCATCCTCTCTCACCCAGGCTCAGGGTACTGGAAAAGCAGCTGCCAAAGCGTCGTCTTCCCTGGTATCAATGTCAGACAAATCATCAGTCACTCCTTCCCTAGACCCACCATGTCCTCCTCCTGAGGAGTCCCCCGAACTGTTTCAGCACAGTGTTGGGTACATGCTCCAGGAGGATGCCCAGCGTTTCGAAGGGTCTGATGATGAAACCCAGCTAGAGGAAGGCAGTAGCGTGAGAGCAGACAGAGGGGATGCTCAAGAAGGACACCAATCTGGCAGTCATGTTCCAGCAGCTGCAGCATACTGCCAGATTGGCTCCAGTGATGAGGAGGGAGGGGATGATGAGGTCAATGACTCCACGTGGGTGCCTAATAGGAGAGAGGAGGAGGAGGAGGATGAGGAGGAGGCACATCTCCAACGAGGCAGGATGCCCTTTGGTGGCCAGCGTAAGGGCAGTACACCGACGGAATCACACCGCAGAGCTCCGCCTGTGCAGGGCGCTGCCTCTGCCCGTCATTCAAAAAGTTCTTTGGTGTGGGCCTTTTTTGAGGCTAGTGCATCAGATCGCACAGCTGCTGTTTGCAACATATGTCTCAAGCGTATATCGCGTGGCCAAAACATCAGCCGCTTGGGTACCACATGCCTGACCAGACATATGTTGACCTGCCATGCAGCTCGTTGGCAAGCCTACCTCAAAGACCCACACCAAAGAACAAAGCGGACCTCTCCTTGCACCGCATCAGCTGGGATCTCCAACCCCACTATAACTTCAGTCCTCTCTGAAACATGCACTGAGAGGAATGAAGGTGTAGAATTAGGTGTGTCACAGCCAAGTACTTGCGCCCACTCTGCTAGCAGTACACCGACGTCCGATTCTAGCAGGCAAATTTCCCTGCCCCAGCTGCTGGACCGTCGAAAGAAGTTCACTCCCAGCCATCCACATGCCCAGCGGTTGAATGCTAGCTTGGCTAAATTGCTAGCGCTTCAACTGCTGCCTTTTCAGTTGGTAGACTCGGCCCCCTTCCGTGAGTTTGTGCAATGTGCGGTTCCTCAGTGGCAGGTTCCCAAACGCCACTTTTTCTCACGGAAGGCTATTCCGGCTCTCTACCGGCATGTGGAAGGCAATGTCTTGGCCTCGCTGGACAGGGCGGTCAGCGGTAAGGTGCATATTACCGCTGACTCATGGTCCAGCAGGCATGGACAGGGACGTTACCTTTCTTTCACGGCCCATTGGGTCACTCTTTTGGCAGCTGGGAAGGATTCAGGACAAGGTGCAGTAGTGTTGGAGGTTGTCCCACCGCCACGCCTCCAAAATGCTACTACTGGTTGTGACACACCTCTCTCCTCCACCCCCTCCTCTTCTTCTTCCTCCATGGCCTCTTCCTGTGGTTTGTCCTATGAACCAGCGGTGCTCCGTAGCCGTTCACGGGGCTACGCAAGTACGCAGGCAAAAAGATGCCATGCCGTGCTTGCGCTGGTGTGTTTGGGGGACAGAAGCCACACTGGGGCAGAGGTCCTGTCTGCTCTGCAGGGCCAGGCCGAGAGGTGGTTGACGCCACGCCAGCTTAAGCCAGGAATGGTGGTTTGCGACAATGGCACCAACCTCCTCTCCGCCCTCCGACAGGGACAACTGACCCATGTGCCCTGTGTGGCTCACGTCCTTAACCTGGTGGTGCAGCGGTTCTTGGGCAGGTACCCGGGCTTACAGGATGTCCTGAGGCAGGCCAGGAAAGTCTGTGTGCATTTCCGCAGATCTTATAATGCCAGTGCTCGCCTGGCTGAGCTGCAAAAGGAGTTGAACCTGCCCAAGAACCGCCTTATATGTGACATGCCCACCAGGTGGAACTCAACGTTGGCCATGCTGCAGCGGCTGCACACGCAGCAGAGGGCCATCAATGAGTACCTGTGCGACTACGGCACCAGGACAGGGTCAGGGGAGCTTGGTTTTTTTTCTCCACGCCAGTGGGGCATGATCAGGGATGCATGCACTGTCCTGGCACCATTTGAGGAGGCCACGAGGATGGTGAGCAGTGACAGTGCATGCATCAGTGACACTGTACCTCTTGTCCACCTGTTGGAGCACACGCTGCGTGGAATAATGGACAGGGCACTTGAGGCAGAACAGAGGCAGGAAGAGGAGGACTTCCTTGCCTCTCAAGGCCCCCTTTACCCAGACAGTGTTCCTTCTGTCCCACCCATCGCACAGGAAGAGGAGGAGGAGGAGGAGGAGGAGGAGGAGGAGGATTGTGTCAGCATGGAGGTGGAGGCTGGCACTCAGCATCATCAGCAGCAGTCTTTTAGGGATGATTTACAGTCCCAAGAAACCAGTGGACTTGTACGTGGCTGGGAGGAGGTGGCTGCGGATCATGTCGTCCTTAGTGACCCAGAGGACTCCGGAGCGAATGCCTCAGCAAACCTACGCTGCATGGCCTCCCTGATCCTGCAAAGTCTGCGGAAGGATCCTCGTATTCTTCGGATCAAGGAGAGGGACCATTACTGGCTGGCCACTCTCCTTGATCCACGGTACAAGGGTAAGGTTGCGGACCTTATGTTACCGTCGCAGAGGGAGCAGAGGATGAGACAACTCCGGGAGGCCTTGCAGAAAGGTCTGTGCAACGCGTTCCCAGAGACTGGGAGGTTGCAAACTCCTGGTCCTGGACAACGAGTTGCTGAGGCTTCGGCCAGTCAAAGAAGGAGCGGTGGGGAAGGTGGCCGTCTGACCGATGCGTTCAGACAATTCTTTAGTCCGCAGCCCCAAAGTATGATCGGTTCCAGCAACCATCGCCAGCGTCTGATAAACATGGTGCAGGAATATCTAGGGGCAAGGTCAGACTTGGACACCTTCCCCACCGAAAATCCTCTGGCTTACTGGGTCTTGAGGATGGATCACTGGCCAGAGCTTGCACAGTATGCAATTGAGCTACTGGCCTGTCCTGCATCCAGCGTTCTTTCGGAACGCACATTCAGTGCTGCTGGAGGATTTGTCACGGATCACAGGGTGCGCCTGTCCACCGACTCGGTTGATCGACTGACTTTCATCAAGATGAACCAGTCTTGGATCACCACCAGCTACCACACACCTGATGCTGATATAACAGACTAATTGATTTTAAAATGTCACATCCCTTCAAGACTGATGCTGATGCTGAGTGCCTGTGCTGTTATGTTGACTGCCTATCCTCCTCCTCCGAGTCCTCAATGATACGATTGATGATGATAGCTTGGAAGATCATTTTTGTTTATGGGTGCCGCCACCAGTGCCTAACGCCCAATTTTTCAGCCCCTGTTTAACAGTGGCGTGTAATTACAATTTTTGAAGCAATACTTTGCAACAGGGCTCATTGCTGTGCTCCAAGTACAGTATCTGTGAGGAGTTGCAGTGTTGTGCCACCAGTGCCTAAGGCCCAATTTTTCAGCCCCTGTTTAACAGGGGCGTGTCATTACAATTTTTGAAGCAATACTTTGCAACAGGGCTCATTGCTGTGCTCCAAGTACAGTATCTGTGAAGGGTTGCAGTGTTGTGCCACCAGTGCCTAAGGCCCAATTTTTCAGCCCCTGTTCAACAGGGGCATGTAATTACAATTCTTGATCTAATAATTCACAGCAGGGCCCATTGCTGCACCCACCAAGAGTAACTGTCAGGGCTTACAGTGTTGTGGCACCAGCACCACCATCAAAGGCCCAATTTTTACTACCACTGTTCAACAATTATATGTAATTAAAATTCCTGATATAATAGTTGACAGCAGGGCGTTCCAGCACCAACCAAGAGTAACTGTGAGTGCTTACAGTGTTGTGCCAACACCAACAACTAAGGGGCCTATTTCTGCAGAGTATATACGGCAGGTCCCTACTTTCAAACATCCAACTTACAAACGACTCCTACTTGCAAACGCAAGAAGACAACAGGAAGTGAGAGGAAATCTACCACTAGGAAGGAAAATTCTCTCCTGTAAGAATAAATATGGGAGAAAGGTGTCTCCTCTGTACTGATGCTTTATCAGCAATCCTTGTTTCAAGAAAAACACCACATTTCAAAAACAGTTGTCATTAGGACGGAAAGTGAGGTGAAATGTTCTGAACAGGGGCACAGACAGCAAAACAAATGTTACAGGGGTGATAACCCTTACCTATGTTTTCCAAAAAGTTTAAAAATAGATTTTTGGTCTGGAGCTACACTTCAACAATGTACCTGTTCAAAATTACAAACAGATTCTACATAAGAACAAACCTACAGTCCCTGTCTTGTATGCACCGCCTGTATACGGCTGTTCAGAGTATATAGGGCCTTTTTTATTTTATGTGCGGGGTTCCCCTTAATATCCATACAAGACCCAAAGGGGCTGGTAATGGGCTGGGGTAGGGGGGGGGTCATGGGGTAGCTATGCCATTTTTCTTAAAGATTTTCATCCATATTACCGGGACCAGACATTACATTAAAGCCGCAAGCAGTTTTAAATGGCTTTTTTTTCCTTTAGAAGTGTCATTTTGTGCAGGGACAGTTCTAAACACGGGAAACACGTGGCACTTCACAGGCATACTTTAGACACCCCCCAGGTACGATATTTAAAGGAATATTTGACTTTTTTTTTTTCACTTTATGCATCATTAAAATGACTGCTCCCGGAAAACGACCGTTTTTAAAACTTATTTTTGCATTGATACATGTCCCCTGGTGCAGAACCCGGGTTCCCAAACCCTTTTTAGGACAATAACATGCATAATAGTTGTTATAATTAGCACTTTAGAATTCGAACGTTCGCATCCATTGTATTTAATAGGGTTCTAATGTTCGTTCGAACTTTCGGTCCGTTCGCGGGTTCTGGTGCGAACCGAACCCGGGGGTGTTCGGCTCATCACTAATTACCACACACACACACACATATACTGTATATACGGTCGGTCACAGTAGGAGATCTCTCATCTCTTCTGCAGAAGGAAGAATCTTCTCCTCCACCAGATGTAAGATTTTTCCAGCACTAGAAATGGTTGGATCACATCTGCATACAGAAAGATCAATATGGAACAGTCACGGACATTTGTAGCGGAAAGCTTTTGTCTTTTTATACAGTATATCTATATATATCTATATACACACACAGCGGGTAAAATCAGTATTGAACACGGCACCATTTTTCTAGGTAAATCTATTTCTAAAGATGATATTCTAATGAAATTTCCCCCACATGTGGGTAACAACCCGTGCAATCCGTACATACAAAGACACCAAAACAAATAAGTTCAGAAATGAAGTTCTGTGTAATAAAATGGAAGGACACAGGGAAAAGTATTGAACCCGCTAACTGAAATGTATACTTGGTAGAATATCCTTTGTTGGTGATGACGACTTCTAGACGCCTCCTGTATGGAGAAACGAGTCGCATGCGTTGCTCAGGTGTGATTTTGGCCCATTGGTCTTCAAATCTTGAAGGTTCTGTGGGCTTCTTCTATGAACTCTGATCTTTAGTTCTTTCCATAGATTTTCTATTGGATTCAGGTCAGGTGATTGGCTGGGCCATTCTAGCAGCTTTATTTTCTTGGAAACCAATGGAGAGTCTCCTCGGCTTTGTGTTTGGGATGATTGTCTTGCCGAGATGTCCTCCCCTCATTTCATCTTCATCATCCTGGTAGATGGCGGCAGATTTTTATCAAGAATGTCTTGGTACATTTTTCCATTCATCCTTCCTTCAATGATATGAAGTTTGCCAGTACTGTATGCTGAAAAACGGCCCCGCCCCCCACCATGATGTTCCCACCTCCAAACCTCACTGTTGGTATGGGGGGTGTTTTTGAGGTGATGTGCCATGTGACCAGGGCTGCCATCGGGGGGGGGGGGTACAGGCATTACACCTGTAAGGGGCCCGATGGTCCCCAGGGGCCCGGCTGGCCCCCTCCCGTTTTTTTTTTTGCATTACACCTGTAAGGGGCCCGATGGTCCCCAGAGCCCCCTTACAGGCCCGGCTGGTCCCCTTCTTTCTTTTTTTTTTTTTTTTACCTGTAAGGGGCCCCCGATGGTCCCCAGGACCCCCCCTCGCTTATCATCGCGCGTCAGGAGAGAAGAGATTACACTTGTCTTTTTCCGTCAGTACCCCCCCCCGGTTCTCTGCTCCAGGGGGGCCCTGCCTAAAGTTGTGTAAGGGGCCCCAAAATTTTTGATGGCTGCCCTGCATGTGACCTCTAAACAGAGTGTGTATTATGGCATAGACTACTATGCAGGAAACTTTAACCGAGCTTCAACATGCTTTTTCTTCAGCAATGGCGTGGTGAGCGTGCATACAGGCCATGGCGGGGGAGTGCATTACTTATTGTGTATCTGCTAATTTCAGGTCTTTCTGAAGCTCTGCACAAGTGGTCTTCGGCTCTTGGAAAAGTCTTCTGATAATACTTTAAACTCTTCTATCAGAAATCTTGCGAGGAGCACCTGGTCATGGCCGGTTTATGGTGAAATAATGTTTTTGCACTTCCGGAATATGGCCCCAACAGTGCTCACTGGAACATTCAGAAGTTTAGAAATCCTTCTGTAACCAAATGCCACCAGTATGTTTTGCAACAATAAGGTTGCGAAGGCCTTGAGAGATCTCTTTGTACCCATTATGAGTAGTGATGAGCCGAACACCCCCCTGTTCGGTTCGCACCAGAACCCGCGAACGGACCGAAAGTTCGAACGAACATTAGAACCCTATTAAATAGAATGGATGCGAACGTTCGAATTCTAAAGTGCTAATTATAACAACTATTATGCATGTTATTGTCCTTTAAAAGGGTTTGGGAACCCGGGTTCTGCACCAGGGGACATGTATCAATGCAAAAAGAAGTTTTAAAAACGGTCGTTTTTCGGGAGCAGTCATTTTAATGATGCATAAAGTGAAAAAAAAAAGTCAAATATTCCTTTAAATATCGTACCTGGGGGGTGTCTAAAGTATGCCTGTGAAGTGCCACGTGTTTCCCGTGTTTAGAACTGTCCCTGCACAAAATGACACTTCTAAAGGAAAAAAAAGCCATTTAAAACTGCTTGCGGCTTTAATGTAATGTCTGGTCCCGGTAATATGGATGAAATTCTTTAAGAAAAATGGCATAGCTACCCCATGACCCCCCCCCCCTACCCCAGCCCATTACCAGCCCCTTTGGGTCTTGTATGGATATTAAGGGGAACCCCGCACATAAAATAAAAAAGGCCCTATATACTCTGAACAGCCCTATACAGGCGGTGCATACAAGACAGGGACTGTAGGTTTGTTCTTATGTAGAATCTGTTTGTAATTTTGAACAGGTACATTGTTGAAGTGTAGCTCCAGACCAAAAATCTATTTTTAAACTTTTTGGAAAACATAGGTAAGGGTTATCACCCCTGTAACATTTGTTTTGCTGTCTGTGCCCCTGTTCAGAACATTTCACCTCACTTTCCGTCCCAATGACAACTGTTTTTGAAATGTGGTGTTTTTCTTGAAACAAGGATTGCTGATAAAGCATCAGTACAGAGGAGACACCTTTCTCCCATATTTATTCTTACAGGAGAGAATTTTCCTTCCTAGTGGTAGATTTCCTCTCACTTCCTGTTGTCTTCTTGCGTTTGCAAGTAGGAGTCGTTTGTAAGTTGGATGTTTGAAAGTAGGGACCTGCCGTATATACTCTGCAGAAATAGGCCCCTTAGTTGTTGGTGTTGGCACAACACTGTAAGCACTCACAGTTACTCTTGGTTGGTGCTGGAACGCCCTGCTGTCAACTATTATATCAGGAATTTTAATTACATATAATTGTTGAACAGTGGTAGTAAAAATTGGGCCTTTGATGGTGGTGCTGGTGCCACAACACTGTAAGCCCTGACAGTTACTCTTGGTGGGTGCAGCAATGGGCCCTGCTGTGAATTATTAGATCAAGAATTGTAATTACATGCCCCTGTTGAACAGGGGCTGAAAAATTGGGCCTTAGGCACTGGTGGCACAACACTGCAACCCCTCACAGATACTGTACTTGGAGCACAGCAATGAGCCCTGTTGCAAAGTATTGCTTCAAAAATTGTAATGACACGCCCCTGTTAAACAGGGGCTGAAAAATTGGGCCTTAGGCACTGGTGGCACAACACTGCAACTCCTCACAGATACTGTACTTGGAGTACAGCAATGAGCCCTGTTGCAAAGTATTGCTTCAAAAATTGTAATTACACGCCCCTGTTAAACAGGGGCTGAAAAATTGGGCGTTTTTGCACTGGTGGCGGCACCCATAAACAAAAATGATCTTCCAAGCTATCATCATCAATCGTATCATTGAGGACTCGGAGGAGGAGGATAGCCAGTCAACATAACAGCACAGGCACTCAGCATCAGCATCAGTCTTGAAGGGATGTGACATGTTAAAATCAATTAGTCTGTTATATCAGCATCAGGTGTGTGGTAGCTGGTGGTGATCCAAGACTGGTTCATCTTGATGAAAGTCAGTCGATCAACCGAGTCGGTGGACAGGCGCACCCTGTGATCCGTGACAAATCCTCCAGCAGCACTGAATGTGCGTTCCGAAAGAACGCTGGATGCAGGACAGGCCAGTAGCTCAATTGCATACTGTGCAAGCTCTGGCCAGTGATCCATCCTCAAGACCCAGTAAGCCAGAGGATTTTCGGTGGGGAAGGTGTCCAAGTCTGACCTTGCCCCTAGATATTCCTGCACCATGTTTATCAGACGCTGGCGATGGTTGCTGGAACCGATCATACTTTGGGGCTGCGGACTAAAGAATTGTCTGAACGCATCGGTCAGACGGCCACCTTCCCCACCGCTCCTTCTTTGACTGGCCGAAGCCTCAGCAACTCGTTGTCCAGGACCAGGAGTTTGCAACCTCCCAGTCTCTGGGAACGCGTTGCACAGACCTTTCTGCAAGGCCTCCCGGAGTTGTCTCATCCTCTGCTCCCTCTGCGACGGTAACATAAGGTCCGCAACCTTACCCTTGTACCGTGGATCAAGGAGAGTGGCCAGCCAGTAATGGTCCCTCTCCTTGATCCGAAGAATACGAGGATCCTTCCGCAGACTTTGCAGGATCAGGGAGGCCATGCAGCGTAGGTTTGCTGAGGCATTCGCTCCGGAGTCCTCTGGGTCACTAAGGACGACATGATCCGCAGCCACCTCCTCCCAGCCACGTACAAGTCCACTGGTTTCTTGGGACTGTAAATCATCCCTAAAAGACTGCTGCTGATGATGCTGAGTGCCAGCCTCCACCTCCATGCTGACACAATCCTCCTCCTCCTCCTCCTCCTCCTCCTCCTCTTCCTGTGCGATGGGTGGGACAGAAGTAACACTGTCTGGGTAAAGGGGGCCTTGAGAGGCAAGGAAGTCCTCCTCTTCCTGCCTCTGTTCTGCCTCAAGTGCCCTGTCCATTATTCCACGCAGCGTGTGCTCCAACAGGTGGACAAGAGGTACAGTGTCACTGATGCATGCACTGTCACTGCTCACCATCCTCGTGGCCTCCTCAAATGGTGCCAGGACAGTGCATGCATCCCTGATCATGCCCCACTGGCGTGGAGAAAAAAAACCAAGCTCCCCTGACCCTGTCCTGGTGCCGTAGTCGCACAGGTACTCATTGATGGCCCTCTGCTGCGTGTGCAGCCGCTGCAGCATGGCCAACGTTGAGTTCCACCTGGTGGGCATGTCACATATAAGGCGGTTCTTGGGCAGGTTCAACTCCTTTTGCAGCTCAGCCAGGCGAGCACTGGCATTATAAGATCTGCGGAAATGCACACAGACTTTCCTGGCCTGCCTCAGGACATCCTGTAAGCCCGGGTACCTGCCCAAGAAGCGCTGCACCACCAGGTTAAGGACGTGAGCCACACAGGGCACATGGGTCAGTTGTCCCTGTCGGAGGGCGGAGAGGAGGTTGGTGCCATTGTCGCAAACCACCATTCCTGGCTTAAGCTGGCGTGGCGTCAACCACCTCTCGGCCTGGCCCTGCAGAGCAGACAGGACCTCTGCCCCAGTGTGGCTTCTGTCCCCCAAACACACCAGCGCAAGCACGGCATGGCATCTTTTTGCCTGCGTACTTGCGTAGCCCCGTGAACGGCTACGGAGCACCGCTGGTTCATAGGACAAACCACAGGAAGAGGCCATGGAGGAAGAAGAAGAGGAGGGGGTGGAGGAGAGAGGTGTGTCACAACCAGTAGTAGCATTTTGGAGGCGTGGCGGTGGGACAACCTCCAACACTACTGCACCTTGTCCTGAATCCTTCCCAGCTGCCAAAAGAGTGACCCAATGGGCCGTGAAAGAAAGGTAACGTCCCTGTCCATGCCTGCTGGACCATGAGTCAGCGGTAATATGCACCTTACCGCTGACCGCCCTGTCCAGCGAGGCCAAGACATTGCCTTCCACATGCCGGTAGAGAGCCGGAATAGCCTTCCGTGCGAAAAAGTGGCGTTTGGGAACCTGCCACTGAGGAACCGCACATTGCACAAACTCACGGAAGGGGGCCGAGTCTACCAACTGAAAAGGCAGCAGTTGAAGCGCTAGCAATTTAGCCAAGCTAGCATTCAACCGCTGGGCATGTGGATGGCTGGGAGTGAACTTCTTTCGACGGTCCAGCAGCTGGGGCAGGGAAATTTGCCTGCTAGAATCGGACGTCGGTGTACTGCTAGCAGAGTGGGCGCAAGTACTTGGCTGTGACACACCTAATTCTACACCTTCATTCCTCTCAGTGCATGTTTCAGAGAGGACTGAAGTTATAGTGGGGTTGGAGATCCCAGCTGATGCGGTGCAAGGAGAGGTCCGCTTTGTTCTTTGGTGTGGGTCTTTGAGGTAGGCTTGCCAACGAGCTGCATGGCAGGTCAACATATGTCTGGTCAGGCATGTGGTAGCCAAGCGGCTGATGTTTTGGCCACGCGATATACGCTTGAGACATATGTTGCAAACAGCAGCTGTGCGATCTGATGCACTAGCCTCAAAAAAGGCCCACACCAAAGAACTTTTTGAATGACGGGCAGAGGCAGCGCCCTGCACAGGCGGAGCTCTGCGGTGTGATTCCGTCGGTGTACTGCCCTTACGCTGGCCACCAAAGGGCATCCTGCCTCGTTGGAGATGTGCCTCCTCCTCATCCTCCTCCTCCTCCTCTCTCCTATTAGGCACCCACGTGGAGTCAGTGACCTCATCATCCCCTCCCTCCTCATCACTGGAGCCAATCTGGCAGTATGCTGCAGCTGCTGGAACATGACTGCCAGATTGGTGTCCTTCTTGAGCATCCCCTCTGTCTGCTCTCACGCTACTGCCTTCCTCTAGCTGGGTTTCATCATCAGACCCTTCGAAACGCTGGGCATCCTCCTGGAGCATGTACCCAACACTGTGCTGAAACAGTTCGGGGGACTCCTCAGGAGGAGGACATGGTGGGTCTAGGGAAGGAGTGACTGATGATTTGTCTGACATTGATACCAGGGAAGACGACGCTTTGGCAGCTGCTTTTCCAGTACCCTGAGCCTGGGTGAGAGAGGATGAGGAGGAGGAGGAGGGCTTGGTCATCCACTCTACCAAGTCTTCGGCATGATGTGGCTCAACATGTCCAGCTGCCGAAAAGAAGGACAAGCGTGTCCCATGGCCATGTGCTGATGACAATGCACCGCGTCCACGACCAGCACTGTTGCCCCCAGACACAGAGCCTGCTTGCCCTCTTTTATTGCCTCCTGACTGTCTGCCTCTCCTTGTTTGCCTTCCAGACATTCTAATAGATGGCCTGCACGGAGATGGGAAAAAAGCAATAAGGGCTACCTTCAGGTGTCCTTCTCTGTCCCTTGAAACAAGGACTTTCACAGTGAAAGAAACTGACACTCTCCCTACCTACAGTTTTCTGTCCCTAGAAAAAATGTTTTTTTTAATCACAATATAGCACAAGAAAAATTCACTCACTGTCCTTACAGGTCCCTGGAAACAAGGACTTGCAGAGTGAAAGAAAAAAAACACTCTCCCTACCTACAGTTTTCTGTCCCTAGAAAAAATGTTTTTTTTAATCACAATATAGCACAAGAAAAATTCACTCACTGTCCTTACAGGTCCCTGGAAACAAGGACTTGCAGAGTGAAAGAAAAAAAACACTCTCCCTACCTACAGTTTTCTGTCCCTAGAAAAAATGTTTTTTTTAATCACAATATAGCACAAGAAAAATTCACTCACTGTCCTTACAGGTCCCTGGAAACAAGGACTTGCAGAGTGAAAGAAAAAAAACACTCTCCCTACCTACAGTTTTCTGTCCCTAGAAAAAATGTTTTTTTTAATCACAATATAGCACAAGAAAAATTCACTCACTGTCCTTACAGGTCCCTGGAAACAAGGACTTGCAGAGTGAAAGAAAAAAAACACTCTCCCTACCTACAGTTTTCTGTCCCTAGAAAAAATGTTTTTTTTAATCACAATATAGCACAAGAAAAATTCACTCACTGTCCTTACAGGTCCCTGGAAACAAGGACTTGCAGAGTGAAAGAAAAAAAACACTCTCCCTACCTACAGTTTTCTGTCCCTAGAAAAAATGTTTTTTTTAATCACAATATAGCACAAGAAAAATTCACTCACTGTCCTTACAGGTCCCTGGAAACAAGGACTTGCAGAGTGAAAGGAAAAAAACACTCTCCCTACCTACAGTTTTCTGTCCCTAGAAAAAATGTTTTTTTTAATCACAATATAGCACAAGGACAATTCACTCACTGTCCTTCCAGGTCCCTGGAAACAAGGACTTGCAGAGTGAAAGAAACTGACACTCTCCCTACCTACAGTTTTCTGTCCCTAGAATAAATGTTTTTTTAAGCACAATATAGCACAAGAACAATTCACTCACTGTCCTTACAGGTCCCTGGAAACAAGGACTTGCAGAGTGAAAGAAAAAAAACACTCTCCCTACCTACAGTTTTCTGTCCCTAGAAAAAATGTTTTTTTTAATCACAATATAGCACAAGAAAAATTCACTCACTGTCCTTACAGGTCCCTGGAAACAAGGACTTGCAGAGTGAAAGAAAAAAAACACTCTCCCTACCTACAGTTTTCTGTCCCTAGAAAAAATGTTTTTTTTAATCACAATATAGCACAAGAAAAATTCACTCACTGTCCTTACAGGTCCCTGGAAACAAGGACTTGCAGAGTGAAAGGAAAAAAACACTCTCCCTACCTACAGTTTTCTGTCCCTAGAAAAAATGTTTTTTTTAATCACAATATAGCACAAGGACAATTCACTCACTGTCCTTCCAGGTCCCTGGAAACAAGGACTTGCAGAGTGAAAGAAACTGACACTCTCCCTACCTACAGTTTTCTGTCCCTAGAATAAATGTTTTTTTTAATCACAATATAGCACAAGGACAATTCACTCACTGTCCTTCCAGGTCCCTGGAAACAAGGACTTGCAGAGTGAAAGAAACTGACACTCTCCCTACCTACAGTTTTCTGTCCCTAGAATAAATGTTTTTTTAAGCACAATATAGCACAAGAACAATTCACTCACTGTCCTTACAGGTCCCTGGAAACAAGGACTTGCAGAGTGAAAGAAAAAAAACACTCTCCCTACCTACAGTTTTCTGTCCCTAGAAAAAATGTTTTTTTTAATCACAATATAGCACAAGAAAAATTCACTCACTGTCCTTACAGGTCCCTGGAAACAAGGACTTGCAGAGTGAAAGGAAAAAAACACTCTCCCTACCTACAGTTTTCTGTCCCTAGAAAAAATGTTTTTTTTAATCACAATATAGCACAAGGACAATTCACTCACTGTCCTTCCAGGTCCCTGGAAACAAGGACTTGCAGAGTGAAAGGAAAAAAACACTCTCCCTACCTACAGTTTTCTGTCCCTAGAAAAAATGTTTTTTTTAATCACAATATAGCACAAGGACAATTCACTCACTGTCCTTCCAGGTCCCTGGAAACAAGGACTTGCAGAGTGAAAGAAACTGACACTCTCCCTACCTACAGTTTTCTGTCCCTAGAATAAATGTTTTTTTAAGCACAATATAGCACAAGGACAATTCACTCACTGTCCTTCCAGGTCCCTGGAAACAAGGACTTGCAGAGTGAAAGAAACTGACACTCTCCCTACCTACAGTTTTCTGTCCCTAGAATAAATGTTTTTTTAAGCACAATATAGCACAAGGACAATTCACTCACTGTCCTTCCAGGTCCCTGGAAACAAGGACTTGCAGAGTGAAAGAAACTGACACTGTCCCTACCTACAGTTTTCTGTCCCTAGAATAAATGTTTTTTTTAAGCACACTATAGCACAAGCACAAAACACACTGACACTCTCCCTACCTATCCTTCTCTTTCCCTAAACTAAAGGAATCCAGGTTAAGCAAGAAAGAAATAACAGTCACTGTCCCTGCCTATGCTGCTCTATCCCTGCTCCGGAACACACTACACTAGGCCGCCGTGCTGGCGGCCTTTTATAGTGTGGGGCGTGTACTAAACACCCTCAGCAATAATTGGCCACAGGCATCCTGCCTGTGGCCAATCATTGCTCTCCTCGCTGCCGGCGCTGTGATTGGCCAAGCATGCGGGGTCACAGTGCATGCTTGGCCAATCACAGCGCCTGGATGACACTGCGATGGCGTAGTGCATTGTGGGCCGTTCGCGTCACTCGAATTTGGCGCGAACGGCCCAAATCGTTCGATCTTCGTCGAACGATCGAACAGCCGATGTTCGAGTCGAACGTATGTTCGACTCGAACACGAAGCTCATCCCTAATTATGAGATGTTTCTTGTGTGACACCTTGGTAATGAGACACCTTTTTATAGGCTATCAGTTGAGACTGTAAAAATATAAAAAATGTGCACTGGTCTAAATAATGGAATAAAAAGCTGCTGCATAAAATGTGACTAAAATTCCAAATGTGATAGTGATAAAGATGTAGCGCTAAGTGTTCAGAGGAACCAATACAGATATAAAATGAGTCCCAAAAAGTGAACAAACAATAATGATAAAATTATAGTCCACGTAAGAGTGATAAATAATGAATGTCCATTCAAGAAACAATAAAAAAAGATGATGAAGCTGGACGTGTAACCAAGTAGACCATCACGTAACCCTTCTTTCAAAGAAATACAGAGAGGTAGAATACTCTTACCAGAGCTGATAGATCTACCTGTCAGTGACAGCAGATCATTAGAGGATAGGAAATCCAAATGGCAAATCTCAACGGCTTGTCTGAAGACTCTCACTACTGGAAACCGTGGATAAAGCCCGTGGACCCAACGAACAACCGTAAACGACCCTTGTTGGAGATATCCCAAACTGGAGAAGAACTCGGGGTGCACTGAATGTCGATGCGGTCCTCAAATGATGAAGAAAGACTTTCAGGACTGCAGATGGCCTCCAAAACAATCGATCCACCAGGACATGGAGGAAAGAAAAAGGAAAGGAGGGCTCCGATAGTGCAGGTCAATTGCGGGTTTTATTGGATAACAACCAACAGAGCATAAAAGTGATCACAATATGAATACATAAAATGGAAGGGCAATAAGTTGAGTGGAGTACCAACACTACGCGTTTCGTACAAAAGTACTTTAACTGGGGCATCGAATGCCCAAAAATCTATTTTTAAGCTTTTTGGATAACATAGGGAAGGGTTATCACCCCTGTAACATTTGTTTTGCTGTCTGTGCCCCTGTTCAGAAGATTTCACCTCACTTTCTGTCCCAATGACAATTGGATTTTGAAAATTTGGGGTTATTAGGGAAACAAGGATTGGTGATAAAGCATCAGTGGAGAGGAGACCCCTTTTTCCCATATTAACTCTTACAGGAGAGAATTTCCCTTCCTAGGGGTAGATTTCCTCTCACTTCCTGTTGTCTACCTCCGTTTGTAAGTAGGAGTCGTTTGTAAGTCAGATGTTTGAAAGTAGGGGACCGCCTGTATATACTATACGGCCTGCCCTATATACTCTACAGAAAATTGGGCCTTAGGCATAGGTGTGCGCAGCCAATTGCATTAGGGTGTGCACCCTAAAGCTCAAACACACATGTGTATATATATATATTTATATATATATATATATATATATATATATATATATATATATATACACATACACAGTATATATGGCAGTAGGGCAATGGACAGTGTCGGTAGAGCAGTGGACGATTGGTGTAAAAGTAGCTTACTTTTTTATATATTTTTTACAATCATTTTTAGTTTTTTTACAAAAAATAATTAGGAGCCCATTGGGGGGGGGGGGGGCTTTGGTGAAATATCAGTGGTGATGTCTCACTTTTGAGACAAAGAAAAGGACAGAGAACAGGGATTCCCCAGTCCCTTTCTCTGTAGCCAAGCAACAGGGGGAACCTGTCCATCACATGGTGATTAGGGTGTGCCCAGGCACACCTGGCACACCCTGTGCGCACACCTATGGCCTTAGGTGTTGGTGGTACCAGAACACTGTAAGCTCTCAGTTACTCTTGGTGGGCGCAGGAACGGGCCCTGCTGTGAAATATATCAAAAATTGTAATTACATGCCCCTGTTGAACAGGGGCAGAAAAATTTGGCCTTTGATGGTGGTGGTGGTGGTGGTGCCAGAACACTGTAAGCCCTCACAGTTACACTTGGTGGGCGCAGGAATGGTCCCTGCTGCGAAATATTACAGCAAAATTTTTCATTATACACACCCCTGTTAAACAGGGGCAGAAAAATTGGGCCTTAGGCATTGGTGCCACAACACTGCAACCCCATACAGATACTGTACTTGAGCGCAGGAATGACCCCTGCTGCAAAATATTACAGCAAAAATTTAAATTATACACGCCCCTGTTAAACAGGGGCAGAAAAATTGGGCTTTAGGCACTGGTGCTGGTGTGCCCAGAACCAAAAATATCAACATGAACATTGAGGAGGAATAGGATAGTCACTCAGCATAGCAGGATAGCCACTCAGCAATCAGCATCAACATAGGCAGTCTTGAAGGGATCTCGTTTTTAAAAAAAATCATCGGTTACATCAGCATCAGGTGCTTGGTAGCTGGTGATCCAAGACTGATTCATTTTTATGAAGGTGAGACGATCAACCGAGTCGGTGGACAGGCGCACTCTGTGATCGGTTACAAAGCCACCAGCAGCACTGAATGTGCATTCCGAAAGAACGCTGGATGCAGGACAGGCCAGTAGCTCAATTGCATACTGTGCAAGCTTTGGCCAGTGATCCATCCTCAAGACCCAGTAACCCAGTGGATTTTCGGTTGGAAACGTGTCCAAGTCTGATCTTTCCCCTAGGTAATCTTGCACCATGTAAATCAGACACTGGCGATGGTTTCTGGAACTGATCATACCTTGGGGCTGCGGACTAAAAAATTGTCTGAACGCATCGGTCAGATGGCCACCTTCCCCACCGCTCCTTCTGTGACTGACCGAAGCCTCGGCGACACGTTGTCCAGGACCAGGAAATTGTAACCTCCCAGTCTCTGGGAACGCGTTGCACAGACCTTTCTGCAAGGCCTCTCGAAGATGTTTCATCCTCTGCGACGGCAGGATAAGTTCCGCAACCTTACCCTTGTAACGTGGATCAAGGAGGGTTGCCAGCCAGTAATGATCCCTCTCCTTGATCACACGAATCCGAGGGTCCTTTTGCAGGCTTTGCAGGATCAGGGAGGCCATGCAGCGTAGGTTTGCTGAGGCATTCAGTCCAGAGTCCTCTGGGTCACTAAGGACGACATGATCCGCAGCCACCTCCTCCCAGCCACGTACAAGTCCATGGGTTTCTGGGGACTGTAAACGATCCCTTGAAGACTGCTTGTCAGGGTCACCTGTGGCCAGGTGACAGATGCACACCGTAGGGGGACAGGAGTGCACCGCGAGGTAGTGAACCCTATGGCTGGCTTCTGTGGATAGGAAACTGGGTGGTTGTGGAAAGCGGGACCAGAGGAGCACAACCGGGATCCCAACGGAAGCGAGAGCCAAGATTCCCCAGGGCGCGGAGTCTAAGACCCAGCTGGTCTTCTCCAGGGCCTCTAGTGGTGAGGATGTTACGCTGCAGGCTGGGACCAGGTCGCGGCCCCTGGAGTTTCCTAGCTCACGCCCCGTAGAATAAGGGGAAGCAGCAGCACACGATAGAGAGAACCGAATAACAAGCCGAAGGTCAGGGGCCACAAGCAGACAAGGATAACGAAGAACGAGCCGAAGGTCAAGGGTCACGAGCAGACAGGGATGGTCGGGGACAAGCCAATAACGTAACAGAGAGACAGACGTAGCACACGGCAGGCAGGAACCCAAACACACAATGCCTAACAAACACGTTGATCAGCCAAGCAGGCTTGCAGTGCACAGGTTAATATAGTGTTCAGTGATAGGGCCTGGGGTGGAGTCAGGCTGGGAGGAGATTATAAAGGAAGCCAGGTGAAGGAGGTCTGGTCTCTAGATGAACACATGAGGAGGAAGGTAAGATGGCAGACAGACATTAATGCATATCCATGACAGTACCCTCCCTCTTATGGGCCCTCCCCCGCCTGGACCCAGGCTTAAAGGGAAATCTCTGATGAAACCTTCTCAACAGATGAGGTGCAGCGACATCAGATGCAGCGATCCAAGACGCCTCCTCAGGACCAAAACCTCTCCAATGCACAAGGTACTGAAGAATGCCTCTGCAGAGCCGAGAATCCAGAACTTGTCTAACCTCGTACTTAAGATTATCCTCAGAGACTGAAAACGAGGTAGGGAGATGACAAGAAGATCTATTGAGGACCAAAGGCTCTCTAGGAATAAGCAAGGGCATGAGACGATCAACAGGAATCTGAGGAGGGTCCCCTAGACCCTTAAAGGGGAACTGGTCATCTTGCACAGGACCATCAGACTGGGCAGATGTCAGTGGAACCCTGAAGTCAGGTTGGTTAGAAGGTGACATGTCGCCGGAGTCAAGCTGAATAGCTGAAGGACAAGCAGAATGTCCCGAACAAGAAAAAGTGAGAGGCTCACTGGGCATGGGCTGGACTGGCATAACTAGTACAGAGGCAGAGTGAATAGCTGAGTCAGGTGTAGCGACTACCTGAATCGCATCGCAAGACGTAGCGACTGCAGGACTTGTAGACAAGCTAGCCTGGCTGTGCGTCCAAGGGTGGTTAGGGACAGAGAAATGTAAATGGTTATGCAACCTGGAATGAATGACCGGCTCAGATTCACAGGGGGCAACCTTGGGTAGGCAGGACGAGGAACAGGAGGGACCCCAAGCCAGGATCTGTCCAGTAGTCCAGTCCACATGAGGAGAATGGAGCTGTAACCATGGGAGACCCAAAATTATAGGCGTTGAGGCCTTGGGTAAGATAAGGAAGGATATCCACTCCTGGTGGAGTGTACCCACCGACATCTTAACAGGGAGGGTCTGGAAGCGGATAGGTCCCCCTGGGAGAACAGTACCATCAATCGCCAAGACCACCAATGGCGTGGTGAGGGGCAAAAGAGTAAGTCTCATGGACGATGCGATTTCCCAGTCCATGAAATTACCAGCGGCTCCGGAATCCAGATATGCTGAGACCGAATGAGAAGAAGCACCAACATGAAGGAACACAGAAAGCAGAAGACGAGAAGGGGAAGGTGATATTTCTGGGTCCAATACTCCACTTTCCAGATGAAGTGGACCCAAACGTTTTTCTGGACAAAGAGAGCAAGTGTCACGAAAATGACCTTTGCCCCCACAGTAGAGACACAGGCCTAGATTTCTGCGCCTAGCACGTTCCTCTGGGGATAGCCTGGTCCTGCCCAGCTGCATGGGTTCCTCAGCTGGCAGGAGATGCTCCACGGGTCGAGGAGAGGGGAGCTCAGGCTGACTAAGGACCAAGGAGTGCTGGCGCCGCTTTTCTAGGGTCCTTTCCTGAAAGCGAATATCGATCTGGTTACACAAGGAGATAACTCCGTCCAGATCAGTGGGGATGGTTCTTCCTGCTAATTCATCCTTCACTCTATCAGAAAGGCCATGCAAAAAGGTTGCGACTAAGGCCTCATTGTTCCAGCTCAACTCAGCCGACAGTATGCGGAAATTAAGGGCGTACTGTCCCACTGAAGCAGACTCTTGGCGGAGACGTAGAAGGGCGCTGGCCGCTGAAGAGACACGAGCCGGTTCTTCAAAGATATTCCGAAAAAGTTTCAAGAAGCCAGACAGGCTAGAAACCACTGGATCATTCAGTTCCCACAGAGGGGCTGCCCAGGCTAAAGCTTCACCGGAGAGGAGGGAAATGATATAGGCTACCTTTGCCCTATCAGACAGAAAGTTTTGAGGCTGAAGCTCAAAATGAATCGTGCATTGGCTAAGAAACCCTCTGCAGGCCTTGGAGTCCCCAGAGAAACGGAACGGAGCTGGCAGTATTAGTGAGTGTGTGGCTGCGACTGGTGCGATAGGTACCACCGCTGGTTGTACTTGAGGTTGCGGATTCGGGGTTCCCAAGGAGGCCTGAAGCTGCTCGAATCGAGAAGCCAGATCCTGGAGGAATCGCATCACCTGAGTCTGATTCGATTCCTGGGTTTCAAGTCTGTGGACTATGCCCTGCAATGGATCATCCGCGGGGATCGGGATGTCAGCCGGGTCCATGGCTGATCAAACTGTCAGGGTCACCTGTGGCCAGGTGACAGATGCACACCGTAGGGGGACAGGAGTGCACCGCGAGGTAGTGAACCCTATGGCTGGCTTCTGTGGATAGGAAACTGGGTGGTTGTGGAAAGCGGGACCAGAGGAGCACAACCGGGATCCCAACGGAAGCGAGAGCCAAGATTCCCCAGGGCGCAGAGTCTAAGACCCAGCTGGTCTTCTCCAGGGCCTCTAGTGGTGAGGATGTTACGCTGCAGGCTGGGACCAGGTCGCGGCCCCTGGAGTTTCCTAGCTCACGCCCCGTAGGATAAGGGGAAGCAGCAGCACACGATAGAGAGAACCGAATAACAAGCCGAAGGTCAGGGGCCACAAGCAGACAAGGATAACGAAGAACGAGCCGAAGGTCAAGGGTCACGAGCAGACAGGGATGGTCGGGGACAAGCCAATAACGTAACAGAGAGACAGACGTAGCACACGGCAGGCAGGAACCCAAACACACAATGCCTAACAAACACGTTGATCAGCCAAGCAGGCTTGCAGTGCACAGGTTAATATAGTGTTCAGTGATAGGGCCTGGGGTGGAGTCAGGCTGGGAGGAGATTATAAAGGAAGCCAGGTGAAGGAGGTCTGGTCTCTAGATGAACACATGAGGAGGAAGGTAAGATGGCAGACAGACATTAATGCATATCCATGACACTGCTGCTGATGCTGAGTGCCAGGCTCCACCTCCATGCTGATACAATCCTCATTCTCGGCCTCTTCCTGTGTGATCGGCGGGCCAGCAGGAACACTGTCTGGATAAAGGGGGCCTTGAGAGGTAAGGAAGTCCTCCTCTTCCTCCCTCTGTTCTGCCTCAAGTGCCCTGTCCATTATTCGACGCAGCGTGTGCTCCAACAGGTGGACAAGAGGGACAGTATCACTGATGCATGCACTGTCACTGCTCACCATCCTCGTGGCCTCCTCAAATGGTGCCAGGACAGTGCATGCATCCCTAATCATGAGCCACTGGCGTGGCGAAAAAAAGCCAAGCTCCCCTGACCCTGTCCTGGTGCCATAGTTGCACAGGTACTCATTGATGGCCCTCTGCTGCGTGTGCAGCCGCTGCAGCATGGCCAACGTTGAGTTTCATCTGGTGGGCATGTCACAGATTAGGCGGCTCTTAGGCAGGTTGTATTCCTTTTGGAGGTTAGCCAGCCGAGCACTGGCATTATATGACTGGCGGAAAGGCACACAGACTTTCCTGGCCTGCCTTAGGAGATCCTGTAAGCCCGGGTACCTGCACAAAAACCGCTGCACCACCAAATTAAGGACGTGAGCCAAACAGGGCACATGGGTCAGTTCTCCCTGTCAGAGGGCGGAGAGGAGGTTGGTGCCATTGTCGCAAACCACCATTCCTGGCTGAAGCTGGCGTGGCGTCAATCACCTCTGAGCCTGCCCCTGCAGAGCTGACAGAATCTCTGCCCCAGTGTGGCTCCTATCCCCCAAGCACACCAGCTTGGAAGCCTGGAATGCATATATATACTAAATATAATGAATCGCCTGCCTGCTCAATCTAGCTAACTGAAATAAAATTATTCTCTTTTCTCCTCTCTTCTCCTCTCTCTCTCTTCTCATGTCTCTCTCTCTTCTCGTGTCTCTCTCTCTCTTCTCGTGTCTCTCTCTCTCTTCTTGTGTCTCTCTCTCTCTTCTCGTGTCTCTCTCTCTCTCTCTTCTCGTGTCTCTCTCTCTCTTCTCGTGTCTCTCTCTCTCTCTCTTCTCGTCTCTCTCTCTCTTCTCGTCTCTCTCTCTCCTCTCTTCTCTCTCTCTCTCTCTCCTACACAAGGCCGACGCACAGGCTGGCTTATATAGTGTGGGGCATGTACTTAATCCCCCTGAGCTATGATTGGTCAGCAAAGCACTGCGATGACACAGTGCATTATGGGCCGTGACGTGCCACTCGAATTTGGCGCGAACGGCCCATAATGTTCGAAATTCGGCGAACGATCGAACAGACGATGTTTCGAGTCGAACTCGAAGCTCATCCCTAGCTGGCACCTAGGACATACCATGAGGATTTCGGTCATGCGTTGCGGTGCGCTGCCAGCCCCGACTATGAATGGGAATTGTGTAGATTGTGGAAGTCAGTGATTCGGAATGTTGTTCGGGGAGAAGGATGGGGATAGAGACAGGCGGCACAGAGATGGATATGGATGCCAGCAATGTTCCCTCTGGGAGATGGATAGTAAGTGTGGCATGTGGGCACAGCCTGGCAGAAGGGGGGAGGAGTGATGTGATGGGGGGGGGAGGGATATTAATACGAAGACTGTGTAGAGAGCCTTGTGCCCTCTGTGCTGCCTGCCTGCTCAACCTGCCTCCCATTCCTCTGTGTGCCACCCCCCGGGCACTGCCTGCCGCCTCTGCTCCATAGCGGATTAGTCACCCTGCTCTTCCCTGGTCTGAGCTCTGTCCCTGATTGCTGGACTATGCTGCTAGGGGAATGGGAATAAACCCTTATTAGTAAATGGCGGGCACATATAGGGTGGCACTGCACCCCCCCCCCCCTTGTCTGTACACAGAGGGATGGATTGATGTTTGAGATTTGGATCTCATAAATTGGTGTTTCTGTTTATCTCTTACTTGTAAAGACATCATATCCTGTTCTCTGCATCTGAATTGCTTCTTTCCCTGGAGCAAGTCATTGTGAACAGTGATCCCCCCCCCTCCCCCTCCCCAATCACTTTTCCCTTCTTTGACATAATTCCAAGCTCTGCTCCTGCACACATGGGAGTTTTGTGGGTCCCCACCTACCTTTCTGTGCTTTAGCACCTCTATTCTCTGTAATATAAATCTAATACAAATCCAGCAAGGATGGTGGGAACCCCTCATAATGGGCACAGCGGGTGTACAGACCCGGGAACTCATCACAAGGATGGTGGGAACCCCTCATAATGGGCACAGCAGGTAAACAGACCCGGGAACTCAGCACACGGATGGTGGGAACCTCTCATAATGGGCACAGCGGGTGTACAGACCCAGGAACTCAGCACAGGGATGGTGGGAACCCCTCATAATGGGCACAGCAAGTGTACAGACCCGGGAACTCAGCACACGGATGGTGGGAACCCCTCATAATGGGCACAGCGGGTGTACAGACCCGGGAACTCATCACAAGGATGGTGGGAACCCCTCATAATGGGCACAGCGGGTGTACAGACCCAGGAACTCATCACAAGGATGGTGGGAACCCCTCATAATGGGCACAGCAGGTAAACAGACCCGGGAACTCAGCACACGGATGGTGGGAACCTCTCATAATGGGCACAGCGGGTGTACAGACCCAGGAACTCAGCACAGGGATGGTGGGAACCCCTCATAATGGGCACAGCAGGTGTACAGACCCGGGAACTCAGCACAGGGATGGTGGGAACCCCTCATAATGGGCACAGCAGGTGTACAGACCCGGGAACTCAGCACACGGATGGTGGGAACCCCTCATAATGGGCACAGCGGGTGTACAGACCCGGGAACTCATCACAAGGATGGTGGGAACCCCTCATAATGGGCACAGCGGGTGTACAGACCCGGGAACTCAGCACACGGATGGTGGGAACCCCTCATAATGGGCACAGTGGGTGTACAGACCCAGGAACTCAGCACAGGGATGGTGGGAACCCCTCATAATGGGCACAGCGGGTGTACAGACCCGGGAACTCAGCACAGGGATGGTGGGAACCCCTCATAATGGGCACAGCAAGTGTACAGACCCGGGAACTCAGCACACGGATGGTGGGAACCCCTCATAATGGGCACAGCGGGTGTACAGACCCGGGAACTCAGCACAGGGATGATGGGAACCCCTCATAATGGGCACAGCAAGTGCACAAACCCAGGAACTCAGCACAGGCATGGTGGGAACTCCTCATAATGGGCACAGCGGGTGTACAGACCCGGGAACTCAGCACAGGGATGGTGGGAACCCCTCATAATGGGCACAGCAGGTGTGCAGACCCGGGAACTCAGCACAGGGATGGTGGGAACCCCTCATAATGGGCACAGCGGGTGTACAGACCCGGGAACTCAGCACAGGGATGGTGGGAACCCCTCATAATGGGCACAGCAGGTGTACAGACCCAGGAACTCAGCACAGGGATGATGGGAACCCCTCATAATGGGCACAGCAGGTGTTCAGACCCGGAAACTCAGCACAGGGATGGTGGGAAACCCTCATAATGGGCACAGCGGGTGTACAGACCCAGGAACTCAGCACAGGGATGGTGGGAACTTCTCATAATGGGCACAGCGGGTGTACAGACCCAGGAACTCAGCACAGGGATGGTGGGAACTTCTCATAATGGGCACAGCGGGTGTACAGACCCAGGAACTCGGCACAGGGATGGTGAGAACCCCTCATAATGGGCACAGCAGGTGTATAGACCGGGAACTCAGCACAGGGATGGTGGGAGCCCCTCATAATGGGCACAGCGGGTGTACAGACCCGGGAACTCAGCACAGGAATGGTGGGAACCCCTCATAATGGGCACAGCAGGTGTACAGACCCCAGAACTCAGCACAGGGATGGTGGGAACCCCTCATAATAGGCACAGCAGGTGTACAGACTGGGAACTCAGCACAGGGATGGTGGGAGCCCCTCATAATGGGCACAGCGGGTGTACAGACCCAGGAACTCAGCACAGGGATGGTGGGAACCCCTCATAATGGGCACAGCGGGTGTACAGACCCCGGGAACTCAGCACAGGGAGGGTGGGAACCCCTCATAATGGGCACAGCAGGTGTACACACCGGGAACTCAGCACAGGGATGGTGGGAACCCCTCATAATGGGCACAGCAGGTGTACAGACCGGGAACTCAGCACAGGGATGGTGGGACCCCCTCATAATGGGCACAGCAGGTGTACAGACCCGGGAACTCAGCACAGGGATGGTGGGAACCCCTCATAATGGGCACAGCAGGTGTACAGACCGGGAACTCAGCACAGGGATGGTGGGAACCCCTCATAATGGGCACAGCAGGTGTACAGACCCCGGGAACTCAGCACAGGGAGGGTGGGAACCCCTCATAATGGACACAGCAGGTGTACAGACCGGGAACTCAGCACAGGGATGGTGGGAACCCCTCATAATGGGCACAGCAGGTGTACAGACCGGGAACTCTGCACAGGGATGGTGGGAGCCCCTCATAATGGGCACAGCGGGTGTACAGACCCAGGAACTCAGCACAGGGATGGTGGGAACCCCACATAATGGGCACAGCAGGTGAACAGACCCGGAAACTCAGCACAGGGATGGTGGGAATCCCTCATAATGGGCACAGCGGGTGTACAGACCCGGGAACCTCGGCACAGGGATGGTGGGAACCCCTCATAATGGGCACAGCGGGTGTACAGACCCAGGAACTCAGCACAGGGATGGTGGGAACCCCTCATAATGGGCACAGCGGGTGTACAGACCCGGGAACTCAGCACAGGGATGGTGGGAACCCCTCATAATGGGCACAGCAAGTGTACAGACACGGGAACTCTGCACAGGGATGGTGGGAACCCCTCATAATGGGCACAGCGGGTGTACAGACCCGGGAACTCAGCACAGGGATGATGGGAACCCCTCATAATGGGCACAGCAAATGTACAAACCCAGGAACTCAGCACATGGATGGTGGGAACTCCTCATAATGGGCACAGCGGGTGTACAGACCCGGGAACTCAGCACAGGGATGGTGGGAACTCCTCATAATGGGCACAGCAAGTGTACTGACCCGGGAACTCAGCACACGGATGGTGGGAACCCCTCATAATGGGCACAGTGGGTGTACAGACCCGGGAACTCAGCACAGGGATGGTGGGAACCCCTCATAATGGGCACAGTGGGTGTACAGACCCGGGAACTCAGCACAGGGATGGTGGGAACCCCTCATAATGGGCACAGTGGGTGTACAGACCTGGGAACTCAGCACAGGGATGGTGGGAACCCCTCATAATGGGCACAGCAGGTGTACAGACCCAGGAGATTCCCAAAAGAGGCCACCAGATATAAGAGACTATCAGGGTTTAACTGTCCAGCATCTCCAGCCATACCTCCCAAATTTTTGAGATGGGAATGAGGAACACCTACTGTACTGTATTAGCAAAAGTATGCAGGCATAGGACACACCCTCTGCCACGCCCCCTTAAAGGAGAATTATACAAAAAAATGATTAGTTAAACCTACAAGTGCTTTTTATTACCGCTATTATTCCTTTATATCGGCTTTCGGAAATTTACAAATGCAGAAATTTAGAAATCAGATGAAAGGTTTAGTGCTGGGAAACACTTTTTGAAAGATAAAAAGTGCATTTTATACACAACTATATGGATCAGAATAAAATGAGGGGCAAATGAGGAGGGACACAGGGACACAGGGACAGAGGGACACAGGGACATTGCTCCAAACCAGGGACAGTCCCTCAAAATTCGGGACAGTCGGGAGCTATGCTCCAGCCCCGTCCCGTCCCCATCCAAGTAACAGAATTCTTCCATTGGGATGGCTCCGTTGATTGGATGCCGGAGGACGATATGGGTCCCCGCACTCCCCTCCTAATAAAATAATTGCTGATGTCTTCAGGCCAAACGGTATTTTGGAGTTGAGTGGTAGATAATTAATGTCATGGTGCTGCAGATATCTCCTAAAACTCTGCCGTTTCCTGGGATTTGTTGGCCCGGCTGGGAAGGCAGGTGTGTTCCGGGGCCCCCCGATCTATTATTCATCACGGAGCATTTCTCTATCCCGGAATAAAGAGAACCGGTCATTTTTATGAGGAATGGAGAACACAACAGAGAAAAGCCTTATCCAGGCTCATCACTAATACATTTCATGTGTTCCTTCCTCATTTATTACTCTAGTAGAAAGGAGTTTGGCGGTTATTAGAGTATTCCGAAAAAACGACAGAATTCCTAGAAACACAAATAAGCTTTATTAAGATTTAAACAATGTCATGAGAACCTGGGAACTCCGCACAGGGATGGTGGGAACCCCTCATAATGGGCACAGCAGGTGTACAGACCCAGGAACTCAGCACAGGGATGGTGGGAACTCCTCATAATGGGCACAGCGGGTGTACAGACCCGGGAACTCCGCACAGGCATGGTGGGAACTCCTCATAATGGGCACAGCGGGTGTACAGACCCGGGAACTCCGCACAGGGATGGTGGGAACCCCTCATAATGGGCACAGCGGGTGTACAGACCCGGGAACTCAGCACAGGGATGGTGGGAACCCCTCATAATGGGCACAGCGGGTGTACAGACCCGGGAACCTCGGCACAGGGATGGTGGGAACCCCTCATAATGGGCACAGCAGGTGTTCAGACCCGGGAACTCAGCACAGGGATGGTGGAAACCCCTCATAATGGGCACAGCAGGTGTACAGAGCACTCAGCACAGGGATGATGGGAACCCCTCATAATGGGCACAGCAGGTGTACAGACCCGGGAACTCAGCACAGGGATGGTGGGAACCCCTCATAATGGGCACAGCAGGTGTACAGACCCGGGAACTCAGCACAGGGATGGTGGGAACCCCTCATAATGGGCACAGCGGGTGTACAGACCCGGGAACTCAGCACAGGGATGGTGGGAACCCCTCATAATGGGCACAGCGGGTGTACAGACCCGGGAACTCAGCACAGGGATGGTGGGAACCCCTCATAATGGGCACAGCGGGTGTACAGACCCGGGAACTCAGCACAGGGATGGTGGAAACCCCTCATAATGGGCACAGGGGGTGTACAGATCCGGGAACTCAGCACAGGGATGGTGGGAACCCCTCATAATGGGCACAGCAGGTGTACAGACCCAGGAACTCAGCACAGGGATGGTGGGAACCCCTCATAATGGGCACAGCGGGTGTACAGACCCGGGAACCTCGGCACAGGGATGGTGGGAACCCCTAATAATGGGCACAGCAGGTGTACAGACCCGGGAACTCAGCACAGGGATGGTGGAAACCCCTCATAATGGGCACAGCGGGTGTACAGAGCACTCAGCACAGGGATGATGGGAACCCCTCATAATGGGCACAGTGGGTGTACAGATCCGGGAACTCAGCACAGGGATGGTGGGAACCCCTCATAATGGGCACAGCAGGTGTACAGACCCAGGAACTCAGCACAGGGATGGTGGGAACCCCTCATAATGGGCACAGCGGGTGTACAGACCCGAGAACTCAGCACAGGGATGGTGAGAACCCCTCATAATGGGCACAGCGGGTGTACAGACCCGAGAACTCAGCACAGGGATGGTGGGAACCCCTCATAATAGGCACAGCGGGTGTACAGACCCGGGAACTCAGCACAGGGATGGTGGGAACCCCTCATAATGGGCACAGCAGGTGTACAGACCCGGGAACTCGGCACAGGGATGGTGGGAACCCCTCATAATGGGCACAGCTGGTGTACAGACCCAGGAACTCAGCACAGGGATGGTGGGAACCCCTCATAATGGGCACAGCGGGTGTACAGATCCGGGAACTTAGCACAGGGATGGTGGGAACCCCTCATAATGGGCACAGCCGGTGTACAGACCCGGGAACTCGGCACAGGGATGGTGGGAACCCCTCATAATGGGCACAGCTGGTGTACAGACCCAGGAACTCAGCACAGGGATGGTGGGAACCCCTCATAATGGGCACAGCAGGTGTACAGACCCAGGAACTCAGCACAGGGATGGTGGGAACCCCTCATAATGGGCACAGCGGGTGTACAGACCCGGGAACCTCGGCACAGGGATGGTGGGAACCCCTCATAATGGGCACAGCAGGTGTACAGACCCGGGAACTCAGCACAGGGATGGTGGGAACCCCTCATAATGGGCACAGCGAGTGTACAGACCCGGGAACTCAGCACAGGGATGGTGGAAACCCCTCATAATGGGCACAGGGGGTGTACCGACCCGGGAACTCAGCACAGGGATGGTGAGAACCCCTCATAATGGGCACAGCGGATGTACAGACCCGGGAACTCAGCACAGGGATGGTGGGAACCCCTCATAATGGGCACAGCGGGTGTACAGACCCGGGAACTCAGCACAGGGATGGTGAGAACCCCTCATAATGGGCACAGCGGATGTACAGACCCGGGAACTCAGCACAGGGATGGTGGGAACCCCTCATAATGGGCACAGCGGGTGTACAGACCCGGGAACTCAGCACAGGGATGGTGAGAACCCCTCATAATGGGCACAGCGGATGTACAGACCCGGGAACTCAGCACAGGGATGGTGGGAACCCTCATGATGGGCACAGCAGGTGTCTAGAGTGGGGAGATACATCAATTTCCTGCTGACTGCAAAAGTGAAAGAACACATCCCTTGGCACCCGATAGAAGTACATGTTCCTGGATGGAGCGTACCACTGGATGGTGTAGACCAGGGATATGCAATTAGCGGACCTCCAGCTGTTGCCAAACTACAATTCCCATGAGGCATAGCGAGACTCTGACAGCAGCAAGCATGACACCCAGAGGCAGAGGCATGATGGGACTTGTAGTTTTGCGACAGCTGGAGGTCCGCTAATTGCATATCCATGGTGTAGACTTTAGTCATGCAGTCTGACAACTAGTTGCTTGATTGCATTCTAACAGACATGTTTCGGACCATTAATCAAGTAACTGAGCAGCACAGCTAAAGTTTGCACCATTCAGAAGTGAGGAACATGCTTGTCTAAAGGGATGACCGGGATGTGTTCTTTCACTCAGGCTCCCCATTCATCATCAGTTACACTCTCTGCTCTCAATTCATGTGAATAAGTGGCTACAAATGGAAATATTGAGAATTGTAGACACAGGCATGATGGGAATTGATGCAGATGGGGGATCTCTGGAAATGACTGTAAGGTATGTATGGAAAAATAATGCACACAGAATTTTAAAGAAACAGGACGAAACAACTGAGGATTTAAACTTGGTGTATAAATATAATTTTGTTTTTTTGACTTTAGTTATGCTTTAATGTTTGAGAAACTGAAGGAGGCATTAAGCCAGCAGGTAAAGCTAAAAAAATAAATTAAAAAAAATCATATTCAAAGGTACATTTTTTTTCATCGTGTCAACCCTCTGACGCGTTTCGGGATTTTAAATGCATGACCTTCATCAGGACACTATATTGATAAGGTGAATTGCTGCTGTATAGCAGACTTGTGCAATTCGTTTAATTTCCAAATTCTATTTTTAACGAATTTCGACAAATTCATTCATTTGTAAATATCCGAATTTTCGGATTTTCAAATTTTCAAAAATTTGGAAACTCGAAAATTTGGAAATTCGAAAATTCTACATTTTGGAAATTTGGAAATTTCGAAAATTCTGAAAATCGAAATTTCTGAAATTCGGAAAACCCGAAAATTCAGAAATTCGAAAATCCAAAAAATAAGAATGAAAATCCGAAAATTCAAAAGAACGAAAATCGGAAAACCTGAAAATTCGAAAATCGGAAATAATAACAAACTAATAATAGCGAATACGAATTTATCCGAAGTTACGAATTATCCGAAATAACGAATGCCGCATCTAAACGAAATGAACCTAACAAATTAATAAAAAGAAATAACAATAATAATAAAAGTATAAACTTTTTATTATTATTTTTAGTTATTATTAATTTGTTCCATTCCATTTGTTTAGGTGCGGCATTCGTTATTTCGGATAATTCGTAACTTCAGATACATTTGTATTCGTTAGATTTACTAACAGCCAAATTTGAAAGGAAATTCCAATATCTACAATTTATTAGTTATTATTAGTAAGTTATTATTTAGAATTTTTGTTTTTTTTTTTATCTTATTTTCGAATTCAATTTGGGATATTCAGAATTAGAAAAATCAAAAATTTGAAAATTCGTAAATTCGAAAAATTGATTTTTGAATTTCCGAAAAAAAAAACAAAAAAAAAAACGAATGAAATGAAAACGAAAAAAAAAACAAATTTTCCGGCAGACATGATTGTGCACTGCCTGAAATTTTTTTGTTTTAGATTTCGTTTCATTCTTTTTTTTTCGGAAATTCAAAAATTTGGAATTCGTAAATTAGAAGATTCGAAAATCGAATTTTTGGGATTTTCGAATTTACGAATTTTTGGATTTTTGTAGGAGCCACAACGAATAGGAAAGATTTTCCTTTTTGATGGCCGGTGTCCCCCTTTAAATAAATTGTGGCTGCTCGCCCCCTAATTAGGACCAACGCACCCCCAGTGTCACCGAAGTGCAGCAGCGGGCTCTTCCTGACGGCTCTATAAACGCGGGATTGTGGGTCGTCCTGCTTTTCATTAGTGGATACCCAGCTGTGTCGTCCTGGAAGGTCTGCCGGGGTCCTCCCCCCCATGCTTGTTAACATCCTACAACAAGAGGAAGTGGGATCCCAGCGAGCCGTTTACAAGGAGCGCTCCGACTTCAAAGGCCGCCGCCGGCCCCACAGTGACTCTATTAAAATGCTTGTTGGCAAATTGCTGGGGACAGTCTGGAGAGTGTCCCCACACAGATGTGTCACCTCTCCTTATAACCGGAGAAATGTGACTGCGTGCACCGCGACACCGCGAGACACCGCGACACAGCGAGACACCGCAACAAAGCGAGACACCGCAACAGCAAGACACAGCGAGACACCGCAACACAGCGAGACACCGCAACACAGCGAGACACCGCAACACAGCGAGACACACCGAGACACCGCAACACAGCGAGACACCTCAACACAGCGAGACACCGCAACACCGAGACACAGCGAGACACTGAGACACCGCAACACCGCGAGACACCGCGACACAGCGAGACACCGCAACAAAGCGAGACACCGCAACACAGCGAGACACCGCAACAAAGCGAGACACCGCAACAGCGAGACACAGCGAGACACCGCAACAAAGCGAGACACCGCAACACAGCGAGACACCGCAACAAAGCGAGACACTGCAACAGCAAGACACAGCGAGACACCGCAACACAGCGAGACACCGCAACACAGCGAGACACCGCAACACAGCGAGACACAGCGAGACACCGCAACACAGCGAGACACCTCAACACAGCGAGACACCGCAACACCGAGACACAGCGAGACACTGAGACACCGCGACACCGCGAGACACCGCGACACAGCGAGACACCGCAACAAAGCGAGACACTGCAACAGCAAGACACAGCGAGACACCGCAACACAGCGAGACACCGCAACACAGCGAGACACCGCAACACAGCGAGACACCGCAACACAGCGAGACACACCGAGACACCGCAACACAGCGAGACACCTCAACACAGCGAGACACCGCAACACCGAGACACAGCGAGACACTGAGACACCGCAACACCGCGAGACACCGCGACACAGCGAGACACCGCAACACAGCGAGACACCGCAACACAGCGAGACACCGCAACAAAGCGAGACACCGCAACAGCGAGACACAGCGAGACACCGCAACAATGCGAGACACCGCAACACAGCGAGACACCGCAACAAAGCGAGACACTGCAACAGCAAGACACAGCGAGACACCGCAACACAGCGAGACACCGCAACACAGCGAGACACACCGAGACACCGCAACACAGCGAGACACCTCAACACAGCGAGACACCGCAACACCGAGACACAGCGAGACACTGAGACACCGCAACACCGCGAGACACCGCGACACAGCGAGACACCGCAACAAAGCGAGACACCGCAACACAGCGAGACACCGCAACAAAGCGAGACACCGCAACAGCGAGACACAGCGAGACACCGCAACAAAGCGAGACACCGCAACACAGCGAGACACCGCAACAAAGCGAGACACCGCAACAGCAAGACACAGCGAGACACCGCAACACAGCGAGACACCGCAACACAGCGAGACACCGTAACACAGCGAGACACACCGAGACACCGCAACACAGCGAGACACCTCAACACAGCGAGACACCGCAACACCGAGACACAGCGAGACACTGAGACACCGCAACACCGCAAGACACCGCGACACAGCGAGACACCGCAACAAAGCGAGACACCGCAACACAGCGAGACACCGCAACAAAGCGAGACACCGCAACAGCGAGACACAGCGAGACACCGCAACAAAGCGAGACACCGCAACACAGCGAGACACCGCAACAAAGCGAGACACCGCAACAGCGAGACACCGCGAGACACTGCGACACCGCGAGACACCGCGACACAGCGAGACACCGCAACAAAGCGAGACACCGCAACAGCAAGACACAGCGAGACACCGCAACACAGCGAGACACACCGAGACACCGCAACACAGCGAGACACCGCAACACAGCGAGACACCGCAACACAGCGAGACACCGCAACACAGCGAGACACCGCAACACAGCGAGACACCGCAACACAGCGAGACACACCGAGACACCGCAACACAGCGAGACACCGCAACACCGAGACACAGCGAGACACTGAGACACCGCAACACCGCGAGACACCGCGACACAGCGAGACACCGCAACAAAGCGAGACACCGCAACAAAGCGAGACACCGCAACAGCGAGACACAGCGAGACACCGCAACACAGCGAGACACCGCAACACAGCGAGACACCGCAACAAAGCGAGACACCGCAACAGCGAGACACAGCGAGACACCTCAACACAGCGAGACACCGCAACACCGAGACACAGCGAGACACTGAGACACCGCGACGCAGCGAGACACCGCGACGCAGCGAGACACCGCAACAGAGCGAGACACCGCAACACAGCGAGACACCGCAACAAAGCGAGACACCGCAACAGCGAGACACAGCGAGACACCGCAACAAAGCGAGACACCGCAACACAGCGAGACACCGCAACAAAGCGAGACACCGCAACACAGCGAGACACCTCAACACAGCGAGACACCGCAACACCGAGACACAGCGAGACACTGAGACACCGCAACACCGCGAGACACCGCAACACAGCGAGACACCGCAACACCGCAACACAGCGAGACACTGCAACACAGCGAGACACTGCAACACAGCGAGACACCGAGACACTGCGACACAGCGAGATACAGACACCGTAACACCGAGACACAGCGAGACACTGAGACACCGCAACACCGCGAGACACCGCAACACCGCGAGACACCGCAACACCGCGAGACACCGCAACACAGCGAGACACCGCAACACCGCGAGACACCGCAACACCGCGAGACACTGCAACACAGCGAGACACCGAGACACTGCGACACAGCGAGACACAGACACTGCAACACCGAGACACAGCGAGACACTGAGACACCGCAACACCACGAGACACCGCAACACCGCAAGACACCGCAACACAGCGAGACACCGCAACACAGCGAGACGCCCAGACACCGCAACACCGCGAGACACCGCAACACCGTGAGACACCGCAACACCGCGAGACACCGCAACACCGCGAGACACCGCAACACAGCGAGACACCGCAACACAGCGAGACACTGCAACACAGCGAGACACTGCAACACAGCGAGACACCGAGACACTGCGACACAGCGAGACACTGCGACACAGCGAGACACAGACACCGCAACACGAGACACAGCGAGACACAGACACTGCAACACAGCGAGACAGCGCAACACCTCAACGCCGCGAGACGCCGCGAGACACCGCAACACCGTGAGACACCGCAACACCGTGAGACACCGCAACACCGTGAGACACAGCGAGACACAGACACTGCGAGACAGCGCAACACCTCAACGCCGCGAGACGCCGCGAGACACCGCAACACCGTGAGACACCGCAACACCGTGAGACACCGCAACACCGTGAGACACCGCAACACCGTGAGACACCGCAACACAGCGAGACACTGCAACACAGCGAGACACCGCAACACAGCGAGACACTGCAACACAGCGAGACACTGCAACACAGCGAGACACTGCAACACAGCGAGACACTGCAACACAGCGAGACACTGCAACACAGCGAGACACTGCAACACAGCGAGACACCGCAACACAGCGAGACACTGCAACACAGCGAGACACAGACACTGCAACACCGAGACACAGCGAGACACAGACACCGCAACACAGCGAGACACCGAGACACTGCGACACAGCGAGACACAGACACCGCAACACCGAGACACAGCGAGACACAGACACCGCAACACAGCGAGACACCGCAACACCGCAACGCCGCGAGACACCGCAACACAGCGAGACACTGCAACACAGCGAGACACTGCAACACAGCGAGACACTGCAACACAGCGAGACACTGCAACACAGCGAGACACTGCAACACAGCGAGACACTGCAACACAGCGAGACACTGCAACACAGCGAGACACTGCAACACAGCGAGACACCGCAACACAGCGAGACACTGCAACACAGCGAGACACAGACACTGCAACACCGAGACACAGCGAGACACAGACACCGCAACACAGCGAGACACCGAGACACTGCGACACAGCGAGACACAGACACCGCAACACCGAGACACAGCGAGACACAGACACCGCAACACAGCAAGACACCGCAACACCGCAACGCCGCGAGACACCGCAACACAGCGAGACACCGCAACACAGCGAGACACTGCAACACAGCGAGACACTGCAACACAGCGAGACACCGCAACACAGCGAGACACTGCAACACAGCGAGACACCGAGACACCGCAACACAGCGAGACACAGACACCGCAACACCGAGACACAGCGAGACACAGACACCGCAACACAGCGAGACACCGAGACACTGCGACACAGCGAGACACAGACACCGCAACACCGAGACACAGCGAGGCACAGACACCGTAACGCCGCGAGACACCGCAACACCGCAACACCGCAACACCGCAACACAGCGAGACACCGCAACACAGCGAGACACCGCAACACAGCGAGACACCGCAACACAGCGAGACACCGCAACACAGCGAGACACCGAGACACTGCGACACAGCGAGACACAGACACCGCAACACGAGACACAGCGAGACACAGACACTGCAACACAGCGAGACACCGCAACACCGCAACGCCGCGAGACGCTGCGAGACACCGCAACACCGCGAGACACCGCAACACCGCGAGACACCGCAACACCGCGAGACACCGCAACACCGCGAGACACCGCAACACAGCGAGACACCGCAACACAGCGAGACACCGCAACACAGCGAGACACTGCAACACAGCGAGACACCGAGACACCGCAACACCGCGAGACACAGACACCGCAACACCGAGACACAGCGAGACACAGACACCGCAACACAGCGAGACACCGAGACACTGCGACACAGCGAGACACAGACACCGCAATACCGAGACACAGCGAGACACAGACACCGCAACACAGCGAGACACCGCAACACCGCAACGCCGCGAGACACCGCAACGCCGCGAGACACCGCAACGCCGCGAGACACCGCAACGCCGCGAGACACCGCAACGCCGCGAGACACCGCAACACAGCGAGACACTGCAACACAGCGAGACACCGCAACACAGCGAGACACTGCAACACAGCGAGACACTGCAACACAGCGAGACACCGAGACACCGCAACACCGCGAGACACAGACACCGCAACACCGAGACACAGCGAGACACAGACACCGCAACACAGCGAGACACCGAGACACTGCGACACAGCGAGACACAGACACCACAACACCGAGACACAGCGAGACACAGACACCGCAACGCCGCGAGACACCGCAACGCCGCGAGACACCGCAACGCCGCGAGACACCGCAACGCCGCGAGACACCGCAACACCGCGAGACACCGCAACACCGCGAGACACCGCAACACAGCGAGACACCGCAACACAGCGAGACACCGCAACACAGCGTCCATCAATCATTTCTATTACATGAATGATGAGAACAGATGGAGAAGATACAGGAAGGAAACAATGTGACTGTATAATGTGGAGGAAACATTGTTACTATTCTAGAATGCAGGATCTATTATTAGAGCAGTGATGTCACTCCTGTATTATGCATCTTATATCTGGAGAGCAGTGATGTCACTCCTGTATTATATAATATAAACAAAAGTAAGTACACCCCTCAGTCACATTTCTGTAAATCTTTTCTTGTATCTTTTCATGTGACAACACAGAAGAAATGACGCTTTGCTACAATGTAAAGTAGTGAGTGTACAGCTTGTATAACGGTGTAAATTTGCTGTCCCCTCAAAATAACTCAACACACAGCCATTCGTGTCTAAACCGCTGGCAACAAAAGTCAGTACACCCCTAAGTGAAAATGTCCAAATTGGGCCCAAAGTGTCAATATTTTGTGTGGCCGCCATTATTTTCCAGCACTGCCTTAACCCTCTTGGGCATGGAGGTCACCAGAGCTTCACAGGTTACCACCGGAGTCCTCTTCCCCTCCTCCATGACGACATCACGGAGCTGGTGGATGTTGGGGACCTTGCGCTCCTCCACCTTCCTTTTGAGGAGCCCCACAGATGATCAGTAGGGTTTAGGTCTGGAGACATGCTTGTCCCGTCCATCACCTTTACCCTCAGCTTCTTTAGCAAGGCAGTGGTGGTCTTGGAGGTGTGTTTGGGGTGGTTATCATGTTGGAATACTACCCTGCGGTCCAGTCTCTGAAGGGAGGGGATCATGCTCTGCTTCAGTATGTCACAGTACATGTTGGCATTCATGGTTCCCTCAATGATCTGTAGCTCCCCAGTGCCGGCAGCACTCATGCAGCCCCAGACCATGACACTCCCACCACCATGCCTGACTGTAGGGAAGACACACTTGTCTTTGTCCTCCTCACCTGGTTGCCGCCACTCACGCCTGACACCATCTGACACCAAATAAGTTTATCTTGGTCTCATCAGACCACAGGACATTGTTCCAGTAATTCATCTCCTTAGTCTGCTTGTCTTCAGAAAACTGTTTGTGGGCTTTCTTGTGCATCATCTTTAGAAGAGGCTTCCTTCTGGGACAACAGCCATGCAGACCGATTTGATGCATTGTGCGGCGTATGGTCTGCAGCACCAGTTTCAGGGTCTTGGCAATCTTCTTATAGCCTCGGCCATCTTTATGTAGAGCAACAATTCTTTTTTTCAGATCCTCAGAGAGTTCTTTGCCATGAGGTGCCATGTTGTACTTCCAGTGACCAGTATGAGAGAGTGAGAGTGAGAGTGAGAGCGATAACACCAAATTTAACACACCTGCTCCCCATTCACACCTGAGACCTTGTAACGCTAACAAGTCACATGACACTGTGGAGGGAAAATGGCTAATTGGGCCCAATTTGGACATTTTCACTTAGGGGTGTACTCATTTTTGTTGCCAGCGGTTTAGACATTAATGGCTGTGTGTTGAGTTATTTTGAGGGGAGAGGAAATTTACACCGTTATACAAGCTGTACACTCACTACTTTACATTGTAGCAAAGTGTCATTTCTTCAGTGTTGTCACATGAAAAGATACAAGAAAATATCTACAGAAATGGGAGGGGTGTACTTACTTTTGTGAGATAATGTATCTGGAAATTCCTGATGAGACAATAAATAGGACTTTGTGGACTTCTTTCTCTCTCTGTGTTCCAATTCTCACCCAGGGCACCTTTCCTACTTTTATCCTAATTAGTAATATCAGGCAGTGTTCAGAGGATGAAGGGTTTTTATAATAGATTAATAATAGAAAGTATAATATACGTTTACAAATTGTTCAATCCGATGTAATACATCAAGCCGAGTTTGTATTAAATATGTGAGCGGAGTTCCCCTTTAGGATCCTCCTGGTCTGTAGGAGAGAGGAGAACTCCGGTTCCTCGTCACACCCCTCAGCCCCGGTGACGGCTCAGCCCCGGTGACGGCTCAGCCCCGGTGACGGCTCAGCCCCGGTGACGGCTCAGCCCCGGTGACGGCTCAGCTCCGGTGACGGCTCAGCCCCGGTGATGGCTTAGCCCCGGTGACGGCTCAGCCCCGGTGATGGTTTAGCCCCGGTGACGGCTCAGCCCCGGTGACGGCTCAGCCCCGGTGATGGTTTAGCCCCGGTGACGGCTCAGCCCCGGTGATGGTTTAGCCCTGGTAAATGTTTAGCCCCGGTGACGGCTCAGCCCCGGTGACGGCTCAGCCCCGGTGACGGCTCAGCCCCGGTGACGGCTCAGCTCTGGTGACGGCTCAGCCCCGGTGACGGCTCAGCCCCGGTGACAGCTCAGCTCCGGTGACGGCTCAGCTCCGGTGACGGCTCAGCCCCGGTGACGGCTCAGCCCCGGTGACGGCTCAGCTCTGGTGACGGCTCAGCCCCGGTGACGGCTCAGCCCCGGTGACAGCTCAGCTCCGGTGACGGCTCAGCTCCGGTGACAGCTCAGCCCCGGTGACGGCTCAGCCCCGGTGACGGCTCAGCTCTGGTGACGGCTCAGCCCCGGTGACGGCTCAGCTCTGGTGACAGCTCAGCGGAGACGTTGCTGGAAAAGTGTCATAATTCTAGACACGCTTTTGTTATTCAGCACTAATTGGAGGAAAAAATACAGAGAGAGACGAATGTGAGCCGAGGAGACGAGCCGAATATACTGAATACCACCCAGTTCTACATACATCTCTCGTCATCTCTCATCATCTCTCATCTCTCGTCATCTCTCATCGTCATCTCTTGTCGTCTCTCATCATCAACTCTCATCATCTCTTGTCATCTCTCATCTTCATCTCTCATCATCATCTCTCGTCATCTCTCATCATCATCTCTCGTCATCTCTCATCATCAACTCTCGTCATCTCTCGTCATCTCTCATCATCATCTCTCGTCATCTCTCATCATCATCTCTCATCTTCATCTCTCATCATCATCTCTCGTCATCTCTCGTCATCTCTCTTCATCTCTCATCATCATCTCTCATCATCTCTCATCATCATCTCTCGTCATCTCTCATCATCATCTCTCATCATCATCTCTCGTCATCTCTCATCATCATCTCTCGTCATCTCTCGTCATCTCTCATCATCATCTCTCATCATCTCTCATCATCAACTCTCGTCATCTCTCATCAACTCTCATCATCTCTCATCAACTCTCATCATCTCTCATCTTCATCTCTCATCATCATCTCCCGTCATCTCCCGTCATCTCTCGTCATCTCTCATCATCATCTCTCATCATCATCTCTCGTCATCTCTCATCATCATCTCTTGTCATCTCTCATCATCTCTCATCATCATCTCTCATCATCATCTCTCGTCATCTCTCGTCATCTCTCATCATCATCTCGCGTCATCTCTCATCATCAACTCTCATCATCTCTCGTCATCATCTCTCATCAACTCTTATCATCAACTCTCGTCATCTCTCGTCATCTCTCATCATCATCTCTCGTCATCTCTCATCATCTATCATCATCTCTCGTCATCTCTCATCATCATCTCTCGTCATCTCTCATCATCATCTCTTGTCATCTCTCATCATCAACTCTTGTCATCTCTCGTCATCTCTCATCATCATCTCTCGTCATCTCTCATCATCATCTCTCGTCATCTCTCATCATCAACTCTCGTCATCTCTCATCATCAACTCTCATCATCATCTCTCATCATCTCTCATCATCTCTCATCATCATCTCTCATCTTCATCTCTCATCATCTCTCGTCATCTCTCGTCATCTCTCATCATCTCTCATCATCATCTCTCATCATCATCTCTCGTCATCTCTCATCATCATCTCTCGTCATCTCTCATCATCATCTCTCATCATCATCTCTCGTCATCTCTCATCATCATCTCTTGTCATCTCTCATCATCATCTCTCGTCATCTCTCATCATCATCTCTCGTCATCTCTCATCATCAATTCTCGTCATCTCTCATCATCATCTCTCGTCATCTCTCATCATCATCTCTCGTCATCTCTCATCATCATCTCTTGTTATCTCTCATCATCAACTCTCGTCATCTCTCATCATCAACCCTCGTCATCTCTCATCATCATCTCTCGTCATCTCTCATCATCATCTCTCGTCATCTCTCATCATCAACTCTCGTCATCTCTCATCATCAACTCTCATCATCATCTCTCATCATCTCTCATCATCTCTCATCATCATCTCTCGTCATCTCTCGTCATCTCTCATCATCATCTCTCGTCATCTCTCATCATCAACTCTCATCATCATCTCTCATCATCTCTCATCATCTCTCATCATCATCTCCCGTCATCTCTCGTCATCTCTCATCATCATCTCTCGTCATCTCTCATCATCATCTCTCATCATCATCTCTCGTCATCTCTCGTCATCTCTCATCATCATTTCTCGTCATCTCTCGTCATCTCTCATCATCTCTCATCATCATCTCTCATCATCATCTCTCGTCATCTCTCGTCATCTCTCATCATCATCTCTCGTCATCTCTCATCATCAACTCTCATCATCTCTCGTCATCATCTCTCATCAACTCTTATCATCAACTCTCGTCATCTCTCGTCATCTCTCATCATCATCTCTCGTCATCTCTCATCATCTCTCATCATCTATCATCATCTCTCGTCATCTCTCATCATCATCTCTCGTCATCTCTCGTCATCAACTCTCGTCATCTCTCATCATCTCTCATCATCATCTCTCGTCATCTCTCATCATCATCTCTCGTCATCTCTCATCATCAACTCTCGTCATCTCTCATCATCAACTCTCATCATCATCTCTCATCATCTCTCATCATCTCTCATCATCATCTCTCGTCATCTCTCATCATCATCTCTCGTCATCTCTCATCATCATCTCTCGTCATCTCTCATCATCATCTCTCATCATGTCTCATCATCTCTCATCATCATCTCTCGTCATCTCTCATCATCATTTCTCGTCATCTCTCGTCATCTCTCATCATCTCTCATCATCATCTCTCATCATCATCTCTCGTCATCTCTCGTCATCTCTCATCATCATCTCTCGTCATCTCTCATCATCAACTCTCATCATCTCTCGTCATCATCTCTCATCAACTCTTATCATCAACTCTCGTCATCTCTCGTCATCTCTCATCATCATCTCTCGTCATCTCTCATCATCTCTCATCATCTATCATCATCTCTCGTCATCTCTCATCATCATCTCTCGTCATCTCTCGTCATCAACTCTCGTCATCTCTCATCATCTCTCATCATCATCTCTCGTCATCTCTCATCATCATCTCTCGTCATCTCTCATCATCAACTCTCGTCATCTCTCATCATCAACTCTCATCATCATCTCTCATCATCTCTCATCATCTCTCATCATCATCTCTCGTCATCTCTCATCATCATCTCTCGTCATCTCTCATCATCATCTCTCGTCATCTCTCATCATCATCTCTCATCATGTCTCATCATCTCTCATCATCATCTCTTGTCATCTCTCATCATCATCTCTCGTCATCTCTCATCATCATCTCTCGTCATCTCTCATCATCAATTCTCGTCATCTCTCATCATCATCTCTCGTCATCTCTCGTCATCTCTCATCATCATCTCTTGTTATCTCTCATCATCAACTCTCGTCATCTCTCATCATCAACTCTCGTCATCTCTCATCATCATCTCTCGTCATCTCTCATCATCATCTCTCGTCATCTCTCATCATCAACTCTCGTCATCTCTCATCAACTCTCATCATCTCTCATCTTCATCTCTCATCATCATCTCCCGTCATCTCCCGTCATCTCTCGTCATCTCTCATCATCATCTCTCGTCATCTCTCATCATCATCTCTCATCATCATCTCTCGTCATCTCTCGTCATCTCTCATCATCATCTCTCGTCATCTCTCGTCATCTTTCATCATCTCTCATCATCATCTCTCATCATCATCTCTCATCATCATCTCTCGTCATCTCTCGTCATCTCTCATCATCATCTCTCGTCATCTCTCATCATCAACTCTCATCATCTCTCGTCATCATCTCTCATCAACTCTTATCATCAACTCTCGTCATCTCTCGTCATCTCTCATCATCATCTCTCGTCATCTCTCATCATCTCTCATCATCTATCATCATCTATCGTCATCTCTCATCATCAACTCTCGTCATCTCTCATCAACTCTCATCATCTCTCATCAACTCTCATCATCTCTCATCTTCATCTCTCATCATCATCTCTCGTCATCTCTCATCATCATCTCTCATCATCATCTCTCGTCATCTCTCGTCATCTCTCGTCATCTCTCATCATCATCTCTCATCATCATCTCTCGTCATCTCTCGTCATCTCTCATCATCATCTCTCGTCATCTCTCATCATCTCTCATCATCTATCATCATCTATCGTCATCTCTCATCATCAACTCTCGTCATCTCTCATCATCTCTCATCATCATCTCTCATCATCATCTCTCATCATCATCTCTCGTCATCTCTCATCATCATCTCTCATCATCTCTCATCATCATCTCTCGTCATCTCTCATCATCATCTCTCGTCATCATCTCTCGTCATCTCTCATCATCATCTCTTGTCATCTCTCATCATCATCTCTCGTCATCTCTCATCATCATCTCTCGTCATCTCTCATCATCAACTCTCGTCATCTCTCGTCATCTCTCATCATCATCTCTCATCATCTCTCATCATCATCTCTCGTCAACTGTCATATCTAAGTATATTACTTCATCCATTCAGTTCTATAACTCTCCTCTCTGCACTGCTGGAGGACTCTGCTCCTTCCTCTATAACTCTCCTCTCCTGAAATACTCTGCTCTGCTGGAGGACTCTGCTCCTTCTTCTATAACTCTCCTCTCCTGAAATACTCTGCTCTGCTGGAGGACTCTGCTCCTTCCTCTATAACTCTCCTCTCCTGAAATACTCTGCTGGAGGACTCTGCTTCTTCCTCTATAACTCTCCTCTCCTGAAATACTCTGCACTGCTGGAGGACTCTGCTCCTTCCTCTACAACTCTCATCTCCTGATATACTCTGCACTGCTGGAGGACTCTGCTCCTTCCTCTATAACTCTCCTCTCCTGAAATACTCTGCACTGCTGGAGGACTCTGCTCCTTCCTCTATAACTCTCCTCTCCTGAAATACTCTGCACTGCTGGAGGACTCTGCTCCTTCCTCTATAACTCTCCTCTCCTGAAATACTCTGCTCTGCTGGAGGACTCTGCTCCTTCCTCTATAACTCTCCTCTCCTGAAATACTCTGCACTGCTGGAGGACTCTGCTCCTTCCTCTATAACTCTCCTCTCCTGAAATACTCTGCTCTGCTGGAGGACTCTGCTCCTTCCTCTATAACTCTCCTCTCCTGAAATACTCTGCTCTGCTGGAGGACTCTGCTCCTTCCTCTATAACTCTCCTCTCCTGAAATACTCTGCTCTGCTGGAGGACTCTGCTCCTTCCTCTATAACTCTCCTCTCCTGAAATACTCTGCACTGCTGGAGGACTCTGCTCCTTCCTCTATAACTCTCCTCTCCTGAGATACTCTGCACTGCTGGAGGACTCTGCTCCTTCCTCTATAACTCTCCTCTCCTGAAATACTCTGCACTGCTGGAGGACTCTGCTCCTTCCTCTATAACTCTCCTCTCCTGAGATACTCTGCACTGCTGGAGGACTCTGCTCCTTCCTCTATAACTCTCCTCTCCTGAAATACTCTGCACTGCTGGAGGACTCTGCTCCTTCCTCTATAACTCTCCTCTCCTGAAATACTCTACACTGCTGGAGGACTCTGCTCCTTCCTCTATAACTCTCCTCTCCTGAGATACTCTGCACTGCTGGAGGACTCTGCTCCTTCCTCTATAACTCTCCTCTCCTGAAATACTCTGCTCTGCTGGAGGACTCTGCTCCTTCCTCTATAACTCTCCTCTCCTGAAATACTCTGCACTGCTGGAGGACTCTGCTCCATCCTCTATAACTCTCCTCTCCTGAAATACTCTGCTCTGCTGGAGGACTCTGCTCCTTCCTCTATAACTCTCCTCTCCTGAAATACTCTGCTCTGCTGGAGGACTCTGCTCCTTCCTCTATAACTCTCCTCTCCTGAAATACTCTGCTCTGCTGGAGGACTCTGCTCCTTCCTCTATAACTCTCCTCTCCTGAAATACTCTGCACTGCTGGAGGACTCTGCTCCTTCCTCTATAACTCTCCTCTCCTCAGATACTCTGCACTGCTGGAGGAGTCTGCTCCTTCCTCTATAACTCTCCTCTCCTGAGATACTCTGCTCTGCTGGAGGACTCTGCTCCTTCTTCTATAACTCTCCTCTCCTGAAATACTCTGCTCTGCTGGAGGACTCTGCTCCTTCCTCTATAACTCTCCTCTCCTGAAATACTCTGCTGGAGGACTCTGCTTCTTCCTCTATAACTCTCCTCTCCTGAAATACTCTGCACTGCTGGAGGACTCTGCTCCTTCCTCTATAACTCTCCTCTCCTGAAATACTCTGCACTGCTGGAGGACTCTGCTCCTTCCTCTATAACTCTCCTCTCCTGAAATACTCTGCACTGCTGGAGGACTCTGCTCCTTCCTCTATAACTCTCCTCTCCTGAGATACTCTGCACTGCTGGAGGACTCTGCTCCTTCCTCTATAACTCTCCTCTCCTGAAATACTCTGCACTGCTGGAGGACTCTGCTCCTTCCTCTATAACTCTCCTCTCCTGAAATACTCTGCTCTGCTGGAGGACTCTGCTCCTTCCTCTATAACTCTCCTCTCCTGAAATACTCTGCACTGCTGGAGGACTCTGCTCCTTCCTCTATAACTCTCCTCTCCTGAAATACTCTGCTCTGCTGGAGGACTCTGCTCCTTCCTCTATAACTCTCCTCTCCTGAAATACTCTGCTCTGCTGGAGGACTCTGCTCCTTCCTCTATAACTCTCCTCTCCTGAAATACTCTGCTCTGCTGTAGGACTCTGCTCCTTCCTCTATAACCCTCCTCTCCTGAAATACTCTGCACTGCTGGAGGACTCTGCTCCTTCCTCTATAACTCTCCTCTCCTGAGATACTCTGCACTGCTGGAGGACTCTGCTCCTTCCTCTATAACTCTCCTCTCCTGAAATACTCTGCACTGCTGGAGGACTCTGCTCCTTCCTCTATAACTCTCCTCTCCTGAGATACTCTGCACTGCTGGAGGACTCTGCTCCTTCCTCTATAACTCTCCTCTCCTGAAATACTCTGCACTGCTGGAGGACTCTGCTCCTTCCTCTATAACTCTCCTCTCCTGAAATACTCTACACTGCTGGAGGACTCTGCTCCTTCCTCTATAACTCTCCTCTCCTGAGATACTCTGCACTGCTGGAGGACTCTGCTCCTTCCTCTATAACTCTCCTCTCCTGAAATACTCTGCTCTGCTGGAGGACTCTGCTCCTTCCTCTATAACTCTCCTCTCCTGAAATACTCTGCACTGCTGGAGGACTCTGCTCCTTCCTCTATAACTCTCCTCTCCTGAAATACTCTGCTCTGCTGGAGGACTCTGCTCCTTCCTCTATAACTCTCCTCTCCTGAAATACTCTGCTCTGCTGGAGGACTCTGCTCCTTCCTCTATAACTCTCCTCTCCTGAAATACTCTGCTCTGCTGGAGGACTCTGCTCCTTCCTCTATAACTCTCCTCTCCTGAAATACTCTGCACTGCTGGAGGACTCTGCTCCTTCCTCTATAACTCTCCTCTCCTGAGATACTCTGCACTGCTGGAGGACTCTGCTCCTTCCTCTATAACTCTCCTCTCCTGAAATACTCTGCACTGCTGGAGGACTCTGCTCCTTCCTCTATAACTCTCCTCTCCTGAGATACTCTGCACTGCTGGAGGACTCTGCTCCTTCCTCTATAACTCTCCTCTCCTGAAATACTCTGCACTGCTGGAGGACTCTGCTCCTTCCTCTATAACTCTCCTCTCCTGAAATACTCTACACTGCTGGAGGACTCTGCTCCTTCCTCTATAACTCTCCTCTCCTGAGATACTCTGCACTGCTGGAGGACTCTGCTCCTTCCTCTATAACTCTCCTCTCCTGAAATACTCTGCTGTGCAGGAGGACTCTGCTCCTTCCTCTATAACTCTCCTCTCCTGAGATACTCTGCACTGCTGGAGGACTCTGCTCCTTCCTCTATAACTCTCCTCTCCTGAAATACTCTGCTCTGCTGGAGGACTCTGCTCCTTCCTCTATAACTCTCCTCTCCTGAAAAACTCTGCACTGCTGGAGGACTCTGCTCCTTCCTCTATAACTCTCCTCTCCTGAGATACTCTGCACTGCTGGAGGAGTCTGCTCCTTCCTCTATAACTCTCCTCTCCTGAGATACTCTGCTCTGCTGGAGGACTCTGCTCCTTCCTCTATAACTCTCCTCTCCAGAGATACTCTGCACTGCTGGAGGACTCTGCTCCTTCCTCTATAACTCTCCTCTCCTGAAATACTCTGCACTGCTTGAGGACTCTGCTCCTTCCTCTATAACTCTCCTCTCCTGAGATACTCTGCACTGCTGGAGGACTCTGCTCCTTCCTCTATAACTCTCCTCTCCTGAAATACTCTGCTCTGCTGGAGGACTCTGCTCCTTCCTCTATAACTCTCCTCTGCTGAAATACTCTGCACTGCTGGAGGACTCTGCTCCTTCCTCTATAACTCTCCTCTCCTGAGATACTCTTCACTGCTGGAGGACTCTGCTCCTTCCTCTATAACTCTCCTCTCCTGAAATACTCTGCACTGCTGGAGGACTCTGCTCCTTCCTCTATAACTCTCCTCTCCTGAAATACTCTGCACTGCTGGAGGACTCTGCTCCTTCCTCTATCTAACTCTCCTCTCCTGAGATACTCTGCACTGCTGGAGGACTCTGCTCCTTCCTCTATAACTCTCCTCTCCTGAAATACTCTGCTGTGCAGGAGGACTCTGCTCCTTCCTCTATAACTCTCCTCTCCTGAGATACTCTGCACTGCTGGAGGACTCTGCTCCTTCCTCTATAACTCTCCTCTCCTGAAATACTCTGCTCTGCTGGAGGACTCTGCTCCTTCCTCTATAACTCTCCTCTCCTGAAATACTCTGCACTGCTGGAGGACTCTGCTCCTTCCTCTATAACTCTCCTCTCCTGAAATACTCTGCACTGCTGGAGGACTCTGCTCCTTCCTCTATAACTCTCCTCTCCTGAGATACTCTGCACTGCTGGAGGACTCTGCTCCTTCCTCTATAACTCTCCTCTCCTGAAATACTCTGCTCTGCTGGAGGACTCTGCTCCTTCCTCTATAACTCTCCTCTCCTGAAATACTCTGCACTGCTGGAGGACTCTGCTCCTTCCTCTATAACTCTCCTCTCCTGAAATACTCTGCACTGCTGGAGGACTCTGCTCCTTCCTCTATAACTCTCCTCTCCTGAAATACTCTGCTCTGCTGGAGGACTCTGCTCCTTCCTCTATAACTCTCCTCTCCTGAAATACTCTGCTCTGCTGGAGGACTCTGCTCCTTCCCCTATAACTCTCCTCTCCTGAAATACTCTGCTCTGCTGGAGGACTCTGCTCCTTCCTCTATAACTCTCCTCTCCTGAAATACTCTGCTCTGCTGGAGGACTCTGCTCCTTCCTCTATAACTCTCCTCTCCTGAAATACTCTGCACTGCTGGAGGACTCTGCTCCTTCCCCTATAACTCTCCTCTCCTGAAATACTCTGCACTGCTGGAGGACTCTGCACCTTCCTCTATAACTCTCCTCTCCTGAAATACTCTACACTGCTGGAGGACTCTACTCCTTCCTCTATAACTCTCCTCTCCTGAAATACTCTGCTCTGCTGGAGGACTCTGCTCCTTCCTCTATAACTCTCCTCTCCTGAGATACTCTGCTCTGCTGGAGGACTCTGCTCCTTCCTCTATAACTCTCCTCTCCTGAAATACTCTGCACTGCTGGAGGACTCTGCTCCTTCCTCTATAACTCTCCTCTCCTGAAATACTCTGCTCTGCTGGAGGACTCTGCTCCTTCCTCTATAACTCTCCTCTCCTGAAATACTCTGCACTGCTGGAGGACTCTGCTCCTTCCTGTATAACTCTCCTCTCCTGATATACTCTGTATTGCTGGAGGACTCTGCTCCTTCCTCTATAACTCTCCTCTCCTGAGATACTCTGCTCTGCTGGAGGACTCTGCTCCTTCCTCTATAACTCTCCTCTCTTGAAATACTCTGCACTGTTGGAGGACTCTGCTCCTTCCTCTATAACTCTCCTCTCCTGAGATACTCTGCACTGCTGGAGGACTCTGCTCCTTCCTCTATAACTCTCCTCTCCTGAAATACTCTGCACTGCTGGAGGACTCTGTTCCTTCCTCTATAACTCTCTTCTCCTGAAATACTCTGCTCTGCTGGAGGACTCTGCTCCTTCCTCTATAACTCTCCTCTCCTGAAATACTCTGCACTGCTGGAGGACTCTGCTCCTTCCTCTATACCTCTCCTCTGCTGAAATACTCTGCACTGCTGGAGGACTCTTCTCCTTCCTCTATAACTCTCCTCTCCTCTCCTGAGATACTCTTCACTGCTGGAGGACTCTGCTCCTTCCTCTATAACTCTCCTCTCCTGAAATACTCTGCACTGCTGGAGGACTCTGCTCCTTCCTCTATAACTCTCCTCTCCTGAAATACTCTGCACTGCTGGAGGACTCTGCTCCTTCCTCTATACCTCTCCTCTCCTGAAATACTCTGCACTGCTGGAGGACTCTGCTCCTTCCTCTATAACTCTCCTCTCCTGAAATACTCTGCACTGCTGGAGGACTCTGCTCCTTCCTGTATAACTCTCCTCTCCTGAAATACTCTACACTGCTGGAGGACTCTGCTCCTTCCTCTATACCTCTCCTCTCCTGAAATACTCTGCACTGCTGGAGGACTCTGCTCCTTCCTCTATAACTCTCCTCTCCTGAAATACTCTGCACTGCTGGAGGACTCTGCTCCTTCCTGTATAACTCTCCTCTCCTGAAATACTCTGCTCTGCTGGAGGACTCTGCTCCTTCCTCTATAACTCTCCTCTCCTGAAATACTCTGCACTGTTGGAGGACTCTGCTCCTTCCTCTATAACTCTCCTCTCCTGAGATACTCTGCACTGCTGGAGGACTCTGCTCCTTCCTCTATAACTCTCCTCTCCTGAAATACTCTGCACTGCTGGAGGACTCTGTTCCTTCCTCTATAACTCTCCTCTCCTGAAATACTCTGCTCTGCTGTAGGACTCTGCTCCTTCCTCTAACTCTCCTCTCCTGAAATACTCTGCACTGCTGGAGGACTCTGCTCCTTCCTCTATAACTCTCCTCTCCTGAAATACTCTGCACTGCTGGAGGACTCTGCTCCTTCCTCTATAACTCTCCTCTCCTGAAATACTCTGCTGGAGGACTCTGCTCCTTCCCCTATAACTCTCCTCTCCTGAAATACTCTGTACTGCTGGAGGACTCTGCTCCTTCGTCTATAACTCTCCTCTCCTGAAATACTCTGCACTGCTGGAGGACTCTCCTCTCCTGAAATACTCTGCTCTGCTGGAGGACTCTGCTCCTTCCTCTATAACTCTCCTCTCCTGAAATACTCTGCACTGCTGGAGGACTCTGCTCCTTCCTCTATAACTCTCCTCTCCTGAGATACTCTGCACTGCTGGAGGACTCTGCTCCTTCCTCTATAACTCTCCTCTCCTGAAATACTCTGCACTGCTGGAGGACTCTGCTCCTTCCTGTATAACTCTCCTCTCCTGAAATACTCTGCTCTGCTGGAGGACTCTGCTCCTTCCTCTATAACTCTCCTCTCCTGAAATACTCTGCACTGTTGGAGGACTCTGCTCCTTCCTCTATAACTCTCCTCTCCTGAGATACTCTGCACTGCTGGAGGACTCTGCTCCTTCCTCTATAACTCTCCTCTCCTGAAATACTCTGCACTGCTGGAGGACTCTGTTCCTTCCTCTATAACTCTCCTCTCCTGAAATACTCTGCTCTGCTGTAGGACTCTGCTCCTTCCTCTATAACTCTCCTCTCCTGAAATACTCTGCACTGCTGGAGGACTCTGCTCCTTCCTCTATAACTCTCCTCTCCTGAAATACTCTGCACTGCTGGAGGACTCTGCTCCTTCCTCTATAACTCTCCTCTCCTGAAATACTCTGCTGGAGGACTCTGCTCCTTCCCCTATAACTCTCCTCTCCTGAAATACTCTGTACTGCTGGAGGACTCTGCTCCTTCGTCTATAACTCTCCTCTCCTGAAATACTCTGCACTGCTGGAGGACTCTCCTCTCCTGAAATACTCTGCTCTGCTGGAGGACTCTGCTCCTTCCTCTATAACTCTCCTCTCCTGAAATACTCTGCACTGCTGGAGGACTCTGCTCCTTCCTCTATAACTCTCCTCTCCTGAGATACTCTGCACTGCTGGAGGACTCTGCTCCTTCCTCTATAACTCTCCTCTCCTGAAATACTCTGCTGTGCAGGAGGACTCTGCTCCTTCCTCTATAACTCTCCTCTCCTGAGATACTCTGCACTGCTGGAGGACTCTGCTCCTTCCTCTATAACTCTCCTCTCCTGAAATACTCTGCTCTGCTGGAGGACTCTGCTCCTTCCTCTATAACTCTCCTCTCCTGAAATACTCTGCACTGCTGGAGGACTCTGCTCCTTCCTCTATAACTCTCCTCTCCTGAGATACTCTGCACTGCTGGAGGAGTCTGCTCCTTCCTCTATAACTCTCCTCTCCTGAGATACTCTGCTCTGCTGGAGGACTCTGCTCCTTCCTCTATAACTCTCCTCTCCAGAAATACTCTGCACTGCTGGAGGACTCTGCTCCTTCCTCTATAACTCTCCTCTCCTGAAATACTCTGCACTGCTGGAGGACTCTGCTCCTTCCTCTATAACTCTCCTCTCCTGAGATACTCTGCACTGCTGGAGGACTCTGCTCCTTCCTCTATAACTCTCCTCTCCTGAAATACTCTGCTCTGCTGGAGGACTCTGCTCCTTCCTCTATAACTCTCCTCTCCTGAAATACTCTGCACTGCTGGAGGACTCTGCTCCTTCCTCTATAACTCTCCTCTCCTGAAATACTCTGCACTGCTGGAGGACTCTGCTCCTTCCTCTATAACTCTCCTCTCCTGAAATACTCTGCTCTGCTGGAGGACTCTGCTCCTTCCTCTATAACTCTCCTCTCCTGAAATACTCTGCTCTGCTGGAGGACTCTGCTCCTTCCCCTATAACTCTCCTCTCCTGAAATACTCTGCTCTGCTGGAGGACTCTGCTCCTTCCTCTATAACTCTCCTCTCCTGAAATACTCTGCTCTGCTGGAGGACTCTGCTCCTTCCTCTATAACTCTCCTCTCCTGAAATACTCTGCACTGCTGGAGGACTCTGCTCCTTCCCCTATAACTCTCCTCTCCTGAAATACTCTGCACTGCTGGAGGACTCTGCACCTTCCTCTATAACTCTCCTCTCCTGAAATACTCTACACTGCTGGAGGACTCTACTCCTTCCTCTATAACTCTCCTCTCCTGAAATACTCTGCTCTGCTGGAGGACTCTGCTCCTTCCTCTATAACTCTCCTCTCCTGAGATACTCTGCTCTGCTGGAGGACTCTGCTCCTTCCTCTATAACTCTCCTCTCCTGAAATACTCTGCACTGCTGGAGGACTCTGCTCCTTCCTCTATAACTCTCCTCTCCTGAAATACTCTGCTCTGCTGGAGGACTCTGCTCCTTCCTCTATAACTCTCCTCTCCTGAAATACTCTGCACTGCTGGAGGACTCTGCTCCTTCCTGTATAACTCTCCTCTCCTGATATACTCTGTATTGCTGGAGGACTCTGCTCCTTCCTCTATAACTCTCCTCTCCTGAGATACTCTGCTCTGCTGGAGGACTCTGCTCCTTCCTCTATAACTCTCCTCTCTTGAAATACTCTGCACTGTTGGAGGACTCTGCTCCTTCCTCTATAACTCTCCTCTCCTGAGATACTCTGCACTGCTGGAGGACTCTGCTCCTTCCTCTATAACTCTCCTCTCCTGAAATACTCTGCACTGCTGGAGGACTCTGTTCCTTCCTCTATAACTCTCCTCTCCTGAAATACTCTGCTCTGCTGGAGGACTCTGCTCCTTCCTCTATAACTCTCCTCTCCTGAAATACTCTGCACTGCTGGAGGACTCTGCTCCTTCCTCTATACCTCTCCTCTGCTGAAATACTCTGCACTGCTGGAGGACTCTTCTCCTTCCTCTATAACTCTCCTCTCCTGAGATACTCTTCACTGCTGGAGGACTCTGCTCCTTCCTCTATAACTCTCCTCTCCTGAAATACTCTGCACTGCTGGAGGACTCTGCTCCTTCCTCTATAACTCTCCTCTCCTGAAATACTCTGCACTGCTGGAGGACTCTGCTCCTTCCTGTATAACTCTCCTCTCCTGAAATACTCTACACTGCTGGAGGACTCTGCTCCTTCCTCTATACCTCTCCTCTCCTGAAATACTCTGCACTGCTGGAGGACTCTGCTCCTTCCTCTATAACTCTCCTCTCCTGAAATACTCTGCACTGCTGGAGGACTCTGCTCCTTCCTGTATAACTCTCCTCTCCTGAAATACTCTGCTCTGCTGGAGGACTCTGCTCCTTCCTCTATAACTCTCCTCTCCTGAAATACTCTGCACTGTTGGAGGACTCTGCTCCTTCCTCTATAACTCTCCTCTCCTGAGATACTCTGCACTGCTGGAGGACTCTGCTCCTTCCTCTATAACTCTCCTCTCCTGAAATACTCTGCACTGCTGGAGGACTCTGTTCCTTCCTCTATAACTCTCCTCTCCTGAAATACTCTGCTCTGCTGTAGGACTCTGCTCCTTCCTCTATAACTCTCCTCTCCTGAAATACTCTGCACTGCTGGAGGACTCTGCTCCTTCCTCTATAACTCTCCTCTCCTGAAATACTCTGCACTGCTGGAGGACTCTGCTCCTTCCTCTATAACTCTCCTCTCCTGAAATACTCTGCTGGAGGACTCTGCTCCTTCCCCTATAACTCTCCTCTCCTGAAATACTCTGTACTGCTGGAGGACTCTGCTCCTTCGTCTATAACTCTCCTCTCCTGAAATACTCTGCACTGCTGGAGGACTCTCCTCTCCTGAAATACTCTGCTCTGCTGGAGGACTCTGCTCCTTCCTCTATAACTCTCCTCTCCTGAAATACTCTGCACTGCTGGAGGACTCTGCTCCTTCCTCTATAACTCTCCTGAAATACTCTGCACTGCTGGAGGACTCTGCTCCTTCCTCTATAACTCTCCTCTCCTGAAATAGTCTGCACTGCTGCAGGACTCTGCTCCTTCCTCTAACTCTCCTCTCCTGAAATACTCTGCACTGCTGGAGGACTCTGCACCTTCCTCTATAACTCTCCTCTCCTGAAATATTCTGCACTGCTGGAGGACTCTGCTCCTTCCTCTATAACTCTCCTGAAATACTCTGCTCTGCTGGAGGACTCTGCTCCTTCCTCTATAACTCTCCTGAAATACTCTGCTCTGCTGGAGGACTCTGCTCCTTCCTCTATAACTCTCCTCTCCTGAAATACTCTGCACTGCTGGAGGACTCTGCTCCTTCCTCTATTACTCTCCTCTCCTGAAATACTCTGCACTGCTGGAGGACTCTGCTCCTTCCTCTATAACTCTCCTCTCCTGAAATACTCTGCACTGCTGGAGGACTCTGCTCTTTCCTCTATAACTCTCCTGAAATACTCTGCACTGCTGGAGGACTCTGCACCTTCCTCTATAACTCTCCTCTCCTGAAATACTCTGCACTGCTGGAGGACTCTGCACCTTCCTCTATAACTCTCCTCTCCTGAAATACTCTGCACTGCTGGAGGACTCTGCTCCTTCCTCTATAACTCTCCTCTCCTGAAATACTCTGCTGGAGGACTCTGCTCCTTCCTCTATAACTCTCCTCTCCTGAAATACTCTGCACTGCTGGAGGACTCTGCTCCTTCCTCTATAACTCTCCTCTCCTGAAATACTCTGCTGGAGGACTCTGCTCCTTCCTCTATTACTCTCCTCTCCTGAAATACTCTGCACTGCTGGAGGACTCTGCTCTTTCCTCTATAACTCTCCTGAAATACTCTGCTGGAGGACTCTGCTCCTTCCTCTATAACTCTCCTCTCCTGATATACTCTGCTGGAGGACTCTGCTCTTTCCTCTATAACTCTCCTCTCCTGAAGTACTCTGCACTGCTGGAGGACTCTGCTCCTTCCTCTATAACTCTCCTCTCCTGAAATACTCTGCTCTGCTGGAGGACTCTGCTCCTTCCTCTATAACTCTCCTCTCCTGAAATACTCTGCACTGCTGGAGGACTCTGCTCCTTCCTCTATAACTCTCCTCTCCTGAAATACTCTGCTCTGCTGGAGGACTCTGCTCCTTCCTCTATAACTCTCCTCTCCTGAAATACTCTGCTCTGCTGGAGGACTCTGCTCCTTCCTCTATAACTCTCCTCTCCTGAAGTACTCTGCACTGCTGGAGGACTCTGCTCCTTCCTCTATAACTCTCCTCTCCTGAAATACTCTGCACTGCTGGAGGACTCTGCTCCTTCCTCTATAACTCTCCTCTCCTGAAATACTCTGCTCTGCTGGAGGACTCTGCTCCTTCCTCTATAACTCTCCTCTCCTGAAATACTCTGCTCTGCTGGAGGACTCTGCTCTTTCCTCTATAACTCTCCTCTCCTGAAGTACTCTGCACTGCTGGAGGACTCTGCTCCTTCCTCTATAACTCTCCTCTCCTGAGATACTCTGCACTGCTGGAGGACTCTGCTCCTTCCTCTATAACTCTCCTCTCCTGAAATACTCTGCACTGCTGGAGGACTCTGCTCCTTCCTCTATACCTCTCCTCTCCTGAAATACTCTGCTCTGCTGGAATACTCTGCTCCTTCCTCTATAACTCTCCTCTCCTGAAATACTCTGCACTGCTGGAGGACTCTGCTCCTTCCTCTATAACTCTCCTCTCCTGAAATACTCTGTACTATAGATTATACACTGTTACCTACTCCAGGGTTAGGAAGTTGTCCTTCGCTCTTTGAAGGAATACCTCGACTCTTCTCTTGTATTAGACACAACTATATTGATGGGTCCTTTTGGCAAAGAAAGTGTTAATGGTGGTGTAATTTGTCTTGGCATCACCCGGCATTACTCCAGCAGACTCCCATAATGAGGATTTCATTTCTGGAACAACAGTGAGACATTGTAAATGACAACAAGGCTGAGCAAACAGCCCCCAGACACGTCTGTGCGCTCGCTGCTGCCGGTGAAGCTGCTCATAGATAGGAATGAGTAAGGATGGCTGAAGCTTAAACCCACCACACCAAGGCTGTCCACAGCTCGGCAAAGGCCGAGGAAAACTGGCCAACTTGGCCCATTCCCCCACCCGAACCCCAGCACCATGGATCTGTCATTGTGTGATGGTGGCATCACCAAACACAAGCTAGCTGGGAGATCTGTAGTGCTACTGCCACTAAATGACAGATCCCCGACAGCTGTCTGTAGGTCACTATTAAAGAGTTAGACAAGTGGAAAATTTACCCCAAAGGGCTTTGTAGGCAGCAATGAATTGGAAATAGGTAATAAGATAAAAAATCTTTAATTTAGTGCATAGCTCATTTAGATGTACAATAAATTGAAATACAGACTCTGGTTGACGATACACACAACAGCATAAAACATCGCTTGAGACAGGAAATTATCTCAAATAAAACATGGTTTGTCAATTGCGTTAACAACCTAGTAGTCCAATGGTCCACATGAATATTCCGAGTACCCCAATGCATTTCGACCCATTTTGTGTCTGGGTCTTCTTCAGGGGGAATTGTGGTCTAAGGGAATATATTAAATATTTCTAAGTTAAGAAATTTCCAAAGCATTGTTATGAATTCCAGTTTTGTAATATTGATTATCTCTATATATTATAAGTATATTTACCATCCAATGGATAAAAGAAGCGGGGGTGCATCGCACAAACCAGAGGGCTTAAAAACGTTTGCGTTCAGTGGTCCCACCAGTGGCGGTCCGTCCATAGGGGGCGCCGCCCCCCCCCTCCTGTGGTCACCAAAAAAAAAAAAAAAAATGGCCCTTTAAGAGTTTTTTTTTTCTTTTTAATGTCTTTTTTTTACACATGGCGGCGCGACCATAGTGGGCGCAGAAGCGCCGCTACCGCTCGCTTCTGCGCCCGGCCGTCACTCACCACAACAATACATAGGTTCATGCATTGCATGATCCTATGTATTGCTGCCGCCCATTATTCAGATGGCCGGCCCCTTGAGCGCCGGCCATCTGAATCACAGCGTCTGATTGGCCTTTAGAAGTGCCTATCAGAGCCAGCGGATCTGATAGGCTTCCCGACTACAGCCTGAGGGCTGTAATCGGCTTCTAAATACCTAATGAGAGGACGCACAGGGGTGCGTTCCCTGGCCAATCAGGTTCACCGGGTCTGGTTACCGGTAACCTGATTGGCTGAAGTGACATCGAGGGGAGGAGAAGGACGGCGCTGACTCAAGGAAGGTAAGTGCAGGGCTGGGGGGGACAAACTGGCTGTATTATGAGGACAAACTGGCTGCATTATGGGGGAGAAACTGGCTGTATTATTGGGGGAGAAACTGGCTGTATTATTGGGGGAGAAACTGGCTGTATTATTGGGGGAGAAACTGGCTGCATTATGGGGGAGAAACTGGCTGTATTATTGGGGGAGAAACTGGCTGTATTATGGGGGAGAAACTGGCTGTATTATTGGGGGAGAAACTGGCTGTATTATTGGGGGAGAAACTGGCTGTATTATTGGGGGAGAAACTGGCTGTATTATGGGGGAGAAACTGGCTGTATTATTGGGGGAGAAACTGGCTGTATTATGGGGGAGAAACTGGCTGTATTATTGGGGGAGAAACTGGCTGCATTATGGGGGAGAAACTGGCTGTATTATGGGGGAGAAACTGGCTGTATTATTGGGGGAGAAACTGGCTGTATTATTGGGGGAGAAACTGGCTGTATTATGGGGGAGAAACTGGCTGTATTATGGGGGAGAAACTGGCTGTATTATTGGGGGAGAAACTGGCTGCATTATGGGGGAGAAACTGGCTGTATTATGGGGGAGAAACTGGCTGTATTATTGGGGGAGAAACTGGCTGTATTATGGGGGAGAAACTGGCTGCATTATGGGGGAGAAACTGGCTGCATTATGGGGGAGAAACTGGCTGTATTATTGGGGGAGAAACTGGCTGCATTATGGGGGAGAAACTGGCTGCATTATGGGGGAGAAACTGGCTGTATATTGGGGGAGAAACTGGCTGCATATGGGGGAGAAACTTGCTGTATTATTGGGGGAGAAACTGGCTGCATATTGGGGGAGAAACTGGCTGTAATATGGGGGAGAAACTGGCTGTATTATGGGGGAGAAACTGGCTGCATTATGGGGGAGAAACTGGCTGTATATTGGGGGAGAAACTGGCTGCATATAGGGGAGAAACTGGCTGTATTATTGGGGGAGAAACTGGCTGTATATTGGGGGAGAAACTGGCTGCATATAGGGGAGAAACTGGCTGTATTATTGGGAGAGAAACTGGCTGCATATTGGGGGAGAAACTGGCTGTATTATTGGGGGAGAAACTGGCTGTATTATGGGGGAGAAACTGGCTGCATTATGGGGGAGAAACTGGCTGTATTATTGGGGGAGAAACTGGCTGTATTATTGGGGAGAAACTGGCTGTATTATTGGGGGAGAAACTGGCTGCATTATGGGGGAGAAACTGGCTGCATTATGGGGGAGAAACTGGCTGTATTATTGGGAGAGAAACTGGCTGCATATTGGGGGAGAAACTGGCTGTATTATTGGGGGAGAAACTGGCTGTATTATGGGGGAGAAACTGGCTGCATTATGGGGGAGAAACTGGCTGTATTATTGGGGGAGAAACTGGCTGTATTATTGGGGAGAAACTGGCTGTATTATTGGGGGAGAAACTGGCTGCATTATGGGGGAGAAACTGGCTGTATTATGGGGGAGAAACTGGCTGTATTATTGGGGGAGAAACTGGCTGTATTATTGGGGGAGAAACCGGCTGTATTATGGGGGAGAAACTGGCTGCATTATGGGGGAGAAACTGGCTGTATTATTGGGGGAGAAACTGGCTGCATTATGGGGGAGAAACTGGCTGCATTATGGGGGAGAAACTGGCTGTATATTGGGGGAGAAACTGGCTGCATATGGGGGAGAAACTTGCTGTATTATTGGGGGAGAAACTGGCTGCATATTGGGGGAGAAACTTGCTGTATTATTGGGGGAGAAACTGGCTGCATATGGGGGAGAAACTGGCTGTATTATTGGGGGAGAAACTGGCTGTATTATGGGGGAGAAACTGGCTGCATTATGGGGGAGAAACTGGCTGTATATTGGGGGAGAAACTGGCTGCATATAGGGGAGAAACTGGCTGTATTATTGGGGGAGAAACTGGCTGTATATTGGGGGAGAAACTGGCTGCATATAGGGGAGAAACTGGCTGTATTATTGGGAGAGAAACTGGCTGCATATTGGGGGAGAAACTGGCTGTATTATTGGGGGAGAAACTGGCTGTATTATGGGGGAGAAACTGGCTGCATTATGGGGGAGAAACTGGCTGTATATTGGGGGAGAAACTGGCTGTATTATGGGGGAGAAACTGGCTGCATTATGGGGGAGAAACTGGCTGTATTATTGGGGGAGAAACTGGCTGCATTATAGGGGAAAAACTGGCTGCATTATGGGGGAGAAACTGGCTGTATATTGGGGGAGAAACTGGCTGCATATAGGGGGAGAAACTGGCTGCATATAGGGGAGAAACTGGCTGCATATTGGGGGAGAAACTGGCTGTATTATTGGGGGAGAAACTGGCTGCATATTGGGGGAGAAACTGGCTGTATTATGGGGGAGAAACTGGCTGCATTATGGGGGAGAAACTGGCTGCATTATGGGGGAGAAACTGGCTGTATATTGGGGGAGAAACTGGCTGCATATAGGGGAGAAACTGGCTGTATTATTGGGGGAGAAACTGGCTGTATATTGGGGGAGAAACTGGCTGCATTATGGGGGAGAAACTGGCTGCATATAGGGGAGAAACTGGCTGTATTATTGGGGGAGAAACTGGCTGTATATTGGGGGAGAAACTGGCTGCATATAGGGGAGAAACTGGCTGTATTATTGGGGGAGAAACTGGCTGCATTATGGGGGAGAAACTGGCTGTATATTGGGGGAGAAACTGGCTGCATTATGGGGGAGAAACTGGCTGCATTATGGGGGAGAAACTGGCTGTATATTGGGGGAGAAACTGGCTGCATTATGGGGGAGAAACTGGCTGCATTATGGGGGAGAAACTGGCTGCATTATGGGGGAGAAACTGGCTGTATATTGGGGGAGAAACTGGCTGCATATAGGGGAGAAACTGGCTGTATTATTGGGGGAGAAACTGGCTGTATTATTGGGGGAGAAACTGGCTGTATTATTGGGGGAGAAACTGGCTTCATTATGGGGGAGAAACTGGCTGTATATTGGGTTAGAAACTGGCTGCATTATGGGGGAGAAACTGGCTGCATTATGGGGGAGAAACTGGCTGCATTATGGGGGAGAAACTGGCTGCATTATGGGGGAGAAACTGGCTGCATTATGGGGGAGAAACTGGCTGCATTATGGGGGAGAAACTGGCTGCATTATGGGGGAGAAACTGGCTGCATTATGGGGAAGAAACTGGCTGTATTATGGGGGAGAAACTGGCTGTATTATGGGGGAGAAACTGGCTGCATTTGGGGGAGAAACTGGCTGCATTTGGGGGAGAAACTGGCTGCATATAGGGGACAAACTGGCTGTATTATGAGGACAAACTGGCTGCATTATGGGGGAGAAACTGGCTGTATATTGGGGGAGAAACTGGCTGCATTATGGGGGAGAAACTGGCTGTATATTGGGGGAGAAACTGGCTGCATTATGGGGGAGAAACTGGCTGTATATTGGGGGAGAAACTGGCTGCAATATGGGGGAGAAACTGGCTGCATATAGGGGACAAACTGGCTGCATATAGGGGACAAACTGGCTGTATTATGAGGACAAACTGGCTGCATTATGGGGGAGAAACTGGCTGCATTATGGGGGGAAACTGGCTTCATAATGGGGGATTAACTGGCTTCATAATGGGGGATTAACTGGCTGCATTATGGGGGAGAAACTGGCTGCATTATGGGGGAGAAACTGGCTGCATTATTGGGAAGAAACTGGCTGCATATGGGGGGGGAAAACTGGCTGCATTTGGGGACAAACTAGTGGCGTTTGGGCACAGTGGCTGCGTTTAATGGGCACAGTGGCGGCAATTGATGTTTTTTTTTTTCAGTTTGTTTGCGCCCCCCAAAAAATTTGAGCACCAGCCGCCACTGGGTCCCACTGTTTCCACTCGTACCTACCGCACGCCCTGGGCGAGACCATGTCCCACCAGGCTTGCAAGGGGCCACGCTTTGGGAAGGAGAGGAGGACAGGAGGCAAAACACCTGCAACTAGATATATAGAAAAGTGGCAATAAATAATTGACGGAGATTCCATGAATATTCTGTGCTGCCCTGAGATTACAGACTGGCTATTGTTAAATCAAATAGTTGGTTCATTATAAATTTCTATTCATATTATTACATAGTTTAATTGATTGGATTTGTAGATTAATTAATCTTGTTATTGGTAGGAATAGTTTGATAAAACTGAAAAGTTGGTTAGTGGGATGTGATTGCTTAATTACTAGAAGTATAACTGTGGAGTGAGGTGGTGTAACTCATAATGAGGTGATTGAGAACATAGAGAATGTATTGGGTTTAAAAGAAAAAAAACAAATGGGTGAAATGAAGAGAAAGGTGTACAAAAACGAAAATGTGTGACACGGTGTGACAAGTGTTTTGAGTGTTTAAGTAGTAGAGCCACAACGATATTGAATTAAATAGAAAATATAATTGAAAATATGGCTGTATTAAAGCACATAATAGATTGAAAGATCTTATCATAGATTATAAAAGATACATAATTAGGATATTTCCATAGAAATGGATTAAGGTTCAATTAAACTATGTAATAATATGAATAGAAATTTATAATGAACCAACTATTTGATTTAACAATAGCCAGTCTGTAATCTCAGGGCAGCACAGAATATTCATGGAATCTCCGTCAATTATTTATTGCCACTTTTCTATATATCTAGTTGCAGGTGTTTTGCCTCCTGTCCTCCTCTCCTTCCCAAAGCGTGGCCCCTTGCAAGCCTGGTGGGACATGGTCTCGCCCAGGGCGTGCGGTAGGTACGAGTGGAAACAGTGGGACCACTGAACGCAAACGTTTTTAAGCCCTCTGGTTTGTGCGATGCACCCCCGCTTCTTTTATCCATTGGATGGTAAATATACTTATAATATATAGAGATAATCAATATTACAAAACTGGAATTCATAACAATGCTTTGGAAATTTCTTAACTTAGAAATATTTAATATATTCCCTTAGACCACAATCCCCCTGAAGAAGACCCAGACACAAAATGGGTCGAAATGCATTGGGGTACTCGGAATATTCATGTGGACCATTGGACTACTATGTTGTTAACGCAATTGACAAACCATGTTTTATCTGAGATAATTTCCTGTCTCAAGCGATGTTTTATACTGTTGTGTGTATCGTCAACCAGAGTCTGTATTTCAATTTATTGTACATCTAAATGAGCTATGCACTAAATTAAAGATTTTTTATCTTATTACCTATTTCCAATTCATTGCTGCCTACAAAGCCCTTTGGGGTAAATTTTCCACTTGTCTACATACATTTTGGGTTGAGCAGCCTTGATGGACTCTCGTACATGTGTTTTCTGTTTCTACTATTAAAGAGTTAAATCTTACTGCTCTGTCAAGTCACACACATGTTTATATCGTCCCCCAAACATGGAATTTAAAGGCTTTGTGGATTTTTTATGTTTGCCATGGATCTGTCATTGTGTGATGGTGGCACCACCAAACACAAGCCAGCCGGTGATCTGTAGTGCTACTGCCACTAAATGACAGACCCCCGACTGCTGCTTGTAACTCCCTTTTAAAAGGTTATATTGTACTGTTATGTCACTTCTCATGCCGGTTAATGTTTTGCTCCAAACATGGAATTTAAAGGATTTGTGAGTTTTTATTGTTGCCATGGATCTGTCATTGTGTGACGGTAGCTCCACCAAACACAAGCCAGCCAGGGATCTGCGGTGCTACTGCCACTAAATGACAGATCCCCCGACTGCTGTCTGTAAGTCACTTTTAAAGAGTTATATCTTACTGCTCCGTCACTTCTCATGCCAGTTTATGTCCTCTTCCAAACATGTAATTTAAAGGATTTGTGAATTTTTATTGTTGCCATGGATCTGTCATTGGGTGATGGTGGAACAACCAAACACAAGCCAGCTGGGGATCTTTAGTGCTACTGCCACTAAATGACAGATCCCTGACTACTGTTTCTAACTCACTTTTAAAGGATTATATTGTACCGTTCCGTCACTGCCGGTTTATATAGTCCTCCATTCATGGAATTAAAAGGATTTGTGAATTTTTATTTTCGCCATGGATCTGTCATTGTGTGATGGTAGCACTACAAAACATAAGCCAGCCAGGGATCTGCGGTGCTACTGCCGCTAAATGACAGATCCCCCGACTGCTGTCTTTAGGTCACTTTTAAATCTTATTGCTCTGTCAGGTCACATTCCGGTTTAAATCATCCTCCAAACATGGAGTTTAAAGGATTTGTGAATTGTTATTTTTGCCATGAATCTGTCATTGTATGATGGTGGCACCAGCAAACATAAGCCAGCCGGGGATCCAGGGCCGCTGATAGAAATCATGGGGCCCCGTACAGCCTACTTGACAGGGCCCCCTTCAGCTCCACCCCCAGATGCCATATTGTGCTGCAGATAGTGCCACCCATGCCGCCAATGCCATATTGTGCTGCAGACAGTGCCACCCATGCCGCCAATGGCATATTGTGCTGCAGACAGTGCCACCCATGCCGCCAATGGCATATTGTGCTGCAGACAGTGCCACCCATGCCGCCAATGGCATATTGTGCTGCAGACAGTGCCACCCATGCCGCCAATGGCATATTGTGCTGCAGACAGTGCCACCCATGCCGCCAATGCCATATTGTGCTGCAGACAGTGCCACCCATGCCGCCAATGCCATATTGTGCTGCAGACAGTGCCACCCATGCCGCCAATGCCATATTGTGCTGCAGATAGTGCCACCCATGACTTCAATGGCATAAGGCAGGCAGCACATGCGTTATGACATTAGCGTCATGGGTGGCACTTTCTGCAGCACATTGCGGCATGGGTGGCACTGTCTCTGCAGGCAGCACATGCGTTATGGCCCATAACGCATGTGCTACCTGCAGACAGTGCCACATAGACCAACACAAAGTGGCACATAATTGTGAAGTGGAAGGAAAATGATAAATGGTTTTCAATTTTTTTTACAAATAAATATGTGAGAAGTGTGGGGGGGCATTTGTATTCAGCCCCCTTTATTCTGATACCCCAAACTAAAATCTAGTGGAACCAATTGCCTTCAGAAGTCACCTAATTAGTAAATAGGATCCACCTGTGTGTCATTTAATCTCAGTAGAAATACAGCTGTTCTGTGAAGAACTCAGAGGTTTGTTAGAGAACCTTAGTGAACAAACAGCATCATGAAGGCCAAGGAACACACCAGACAGGTCAGGGATAAAGTTGTGGAGAAGTATATAAAGCAGGATTAGGTTATAAAAAAATATCTCCCAAGCTTTGATCATTTCACGGAGCACTGTTCAATACATCATCGGAATATGAAAAGAGTATGACACAACTGCAACCCTACCAAGACATGGCCGTCCACCTAAATTGACCATGCCGGGCAAGGGGAGCATTCATCAGAGAAGCAGCCAAGAGGCCCATGGTAACTCTGGAGGAGCTGCAGAGATCCACAGCTCAGGGGGGAGAATCTGTCCACAGGACAACTATTAGTCGTACTTCTCCACAAATCTGCCCTTTATGGAAGAGTGACAAGAAGAAAGACATTGGAGAAAGAAAGTCATAAGAAGTCCTGTTTGCAGTTTGTGAGAAGCCATGTGGGGGACACAGCAATCATGTGGGGGACACAGCAATCATGTGGGGGACACAGCAAACATGTGGGGGACACGGCAAACATGTGGGGGACACAGCAAACATGTGGGGGACACAGCAATCATGTGGGGGACACAGCAAACATGTGAGGGACAGCAAACATGTGGAGGACACAGCAATCATGTGGGGGACACAGCAATCATGTGGGGGACACGGCAATCATGTGGGGGACACGGCAATCATGTGGGGGACACGGCAAACAAGTGGGGGACACAGCAAACATGTGGGGGACACAGCAAACATGTGGGGGAAGGTGCTCTGGTCAGATGACACCAAAATTGAACTTTTTGGGCTAAAAACAAAACGCTATGTGTGGCGGAAAACGAATGCCCTGTACACACACGATCGGAATTTCCGATGGCCTAAAATCCGATGGAATTTTTCGTCGGAATTCCGTTCAAGCTGTCTTGCATACACACCATCAGACCAAATTCCGATCGTCAAGAACGCGGTGACATACAACACTACGACGAGCCGAGAAAGTTCAATGCTTCCGAGCATGCGTCGACTTGATTCTGAGCATGCGTGGGTTTTTTCCCCATCGGAGTTCCACACAGACGATAGGAATTTCCTATAGTTTTTTTTTTTTCCATCGGAAAAAAATAAGACATGTTCTATTTCTAAAACACCGACGGAAAAAAATCAGATGGGGCCCACACATGATTGGAATTTCCGATGAAAAAAGTCAGATCGTGTGTACAAGGCATAACACTGCACATCACCCTGAAACACACCATCCCCACCATGAAACATGGTGGTGGCAGCATCATGTGGTGGGGATGCTTTTCTTCAGCAGGAACAGGGAAGCTGGTCAGAGTTGATGGGAAGATGGATGGAGCCAAATACAGGACAATCTTAGAAGAAAACCTGTTATGCCGCGTACACACGATCGGAATTCCGATGGGCTAAAATCCGATGAAATTTTTCGTCGGAATTCCGGTCAAAGCTGTCTTGTCTACACACCATCAGACCAAACTCCGACCGTCCAAAACGCGGTGACGTACAACACAAATACGACGGCACTATAAATGGGAAGTTCAAATCCAACGGCGCCACCCTTTGGGCTGCTTTTGCTGATTTCGTGTTTCCGTGTGTTTGTAAAAGTTTGGTGTTAGCCGATTCAAACTTAAAATAAATATTAAGATATTTTGGAGACCTGACTTTAAAGATAAAACACGAAGATTCATGAGATCACAAGAAAAAAAGAAATACGTTTGTCAGAACTCAGTGTGAATATCCGCAGCGAAAAAGAAAAAATTGTTCTAGCATTAGAAAGAAGAAAAGAATGCGCTACATTTAATGATGCGTTCATTTGTAGTGTGACGAATGTGCCATCTCCATTACGAACGCTAGTTTTACCAGAACGAGTGCTCCCGTCTCCTAATTCAGTCTGAGCATGCGTGGGTTTTTCTCCGATGGAGTTACACACAGACCATCGGAATTTCCTATAGTTTTTATTTTTTTTCCCATCGGAAAAATTTAACCACTTGCTTACTGGTCACATATACCCCCTTCCTGCCCAGGCGAAATTTCAGCTTTCTGCACTGTCACCCTTTGAATGACAATTGTGCGGACGTGCGACGTGGCTCCCAAACAAAATTGACGTCCTTTTTTTCCCACAAATAGAGCTTTCTTTTGGTGGTATTTGATCATTTCTGCGGTTTTTATTTTTTGCGCTATAAACAAAAAAATCTGACAATTTTGAAAAAAAAAACACAATATTTTTTACTTTTTGCTATAATAAATATCCCAATTTTTTTTAAAAAAAAAGTTTTTTTCCCCTCAGTTTAGGCCGATATATATTCTTCTACATATTTTTGGTAAAAAAAAATCGCAATAAGTGTATAGTGATTGGTTTGCGCAAAAGTTATAGCGCCTACAAAATAGGGGATAGAATTATGAAAAAAAAAATTATTCTTTTTTTATTTTTACTAGTAATGGCGGCGATCAGCGATTTTTATTGTGACCGACATTATGGCGGACTCATCGGACACTTTTGACACATTGTTTGGGACCATTCACATTTATACAGCGATCCCTGCTATAAATATGCACTGATTACTGTATAAATGTCACTGGCAGGGAAGGGATTAACACTAGGGGGCGATCAAGGGGTTAAATGTGTTCCCTATTAGTGATTCTTACTGTGGGGGGAGGGAAGTGACTGGGGGAGGAGACCGATGGTTGTCCCTATGTACAAGGGACACAGCATCGGTCTCCCCTCCCTAGCAGGACGTGGATCTCTGTGTTTACACACAGAAATCCACGTCCCTGGCTCTGTGACAGCCAATCTCGGGTACCTGGCGGACATCGCATCGGCACCTGCGTGACACGGCGGGCACAGCTTTTCCCCCGATGCGCGCCCCCGGCGGCGCGCATCGCAGAAGTAAACAGGAGGACGTCCATGGACGTCCACCCGGCAGGAAGGCGCCGCGCTGTAGAAGTCTTTTGTCTATAGCGCGGGCGCCAAGTGGTTAAAACATGTTCTATTTTTTTACCCCAATGGGAAAAAAGTCAGATGGGGCCCACACACGATCAGAATTTCCGATTGAAACAAGTCCATCGGACTTTTTTCATCGGAAATTACAATCGTGTGTACGCGGCATTTGAGTCTGGAAAAGACTTGAGACTGGGGCGGAGGTTCACCTTCCAGCAGGACAACGACCCGAAACATACAGCCAGAGCTACAATGGAATGGTTTAGATCAAAGCATATTCATGTGTTAGAATGGCCCAGTCACAGTCCAGACCTAAATCCCATTGAGAATCTGTGGCAAGACTTGAAAATTGCTGATCACAGACGCTCTCCATCCAATCTGACAGAGCTTGAGATATTTTACAAAGAAGAATGGGCAGAAATGTCCCTCTCTAGATGTGCAAAGCTGGTAGAGACACCCCCAAAAAGACTTGTGGAGAAAGGGGGTTCTACAAAGTATTGATTCCGGGGGGCGCCATACAAATGCCCCCCCCACACTTTTCACATATTTATTTGTATCATTTATCATTTTCTTTCCACTTCACAATTATGTGCCAGTTTGTGTTGGTCCATCACATAAAACCCCTAACAAAATACATTTCTGTTTTTGGTTGTAATCTGACAAAATGTGGAAAATTTCAAGGGGTATGAATACTTTTTCAAGGCACTGTCGTAATGATAGGAAAATTTTGCCGCTGGAGTCCCCTAAAACCCCAGCTGGCTGGTATGCCCTGCCAGGAACCGCGCACAACCCAAAATATTAGTTCTGGGTGGAGCTCAAAGGTTCATGCCTCCAGGTGCCTGCGTAAACAGTCCTAAAAATAATTACGGTGTCAACGCGTTCCTGCCCCCCTCCTCGGCAGCAGCCACCGCGTGTACTAATTGCCCGGCTGATCCCGCCCGTAGGTAACAATCTAGAATAATGTTTACCAGACACTTAAGCTCCTTCTGTGTCTATTTGTCGAAGTTGTTGCTTCTTAAGGCAGCTTGGCTCGGGTCTCTTCCAGACAAACAGCTCGACCACGCGCCTAGCAGCAAAATGGCAGCCGCCCTTGCGAAGACCGGAGCAATTAAAGTCCGTTGGTTCCCATTGTAAATATCAGGTGGGGCCGTGGGGCCAGACGTGGGTTTACAGAACGCAAACTCAGCAAAGCTCAGCTGGGAACAGCCAACGAAAGAGAGAGATTTGATTTGGCGTCTGGTCTGCCGGTCATGATCACCCCCAATATGTATGGCGTGAATTTATTGGATGTGAGGTGTCACCATTATATTCCCCAAAAAAAAAAATATTCCTTCCCTGAGCTCTGATATTTTATTTGTATACACAACCCACAAATGGAGCTTTTTATTGTAACATTTAAATACATTGTTATTAATAGTCCGATACATTGTATCCTCATTACTAATCATTTCAGTGTAAAGCCCGGTACACACGACGAGAGTATCAGACGAATGATCGTCCTTTTTATTTATTTTTTGCATGCTAGTCTCTAGTGGTGCAACGGATCGGTGACGATCCGTGATCCGAACGGGTCACCCTGTTCGGATCGGTACACCACTCAATCCGCGGAGCGATCCGCAGCCTTGGCCTTAGGAAAGGCCGCGGCTTCGGCCTAGCTCTAGAGCGGCGGCCATCTTGGTACACCCGGTGGTGGTGGCTGCCTAGGTGCACGCTGATGTCATCACCCCTCACCCTCACTGCTCGTGGATCTGATCTGGCCAGCTTAAATTCTGTGTGTGGCAGAGATTGTGGCCATTACAGTAAGTGGGGGAGATGCCTATTACAGTGGGGGAGATTGTGGATATTACAGTGGGGGAGATGGACATGTGGATATTACAGTGGGGGAGATGGACATGTGGATATTACAGTGGGGGAGATGGACATGTGGATATTACAGTGGGGGAGATTGTGGATATTACAGTGAGGGAGATGGACATGTGGATATTACAGTGGGGGAGATTGTGGATATTACAGTGGGGGAGATGGACATGTGGATATTACAGTGGGGGAGATGATGTGGATATTACAGTGGGGGAGATGACGTGGATATTACAGTGGCCAGTGGGGGGATTGACGTGGATATTACAGTGGCCAGTGGGGGAGAGGACGTGGATATTACAGTGGGGGGGATGATGTGGATATTACAGTGGCCAGTGGGGGAGAGGACGTGGATATTACAGTGGGGGGGGGATGACGTGGATATTACAGTGGCCAGTGGGGGAGAGGACGTGGATATTACAGTGGGGGGGATGACGTGGATATTACAGTGGCCAGTGGGGGAGAGGACGTGGATATTACAGTGGGGGGGATGACATGGATATTACAGTGGTGGAGATGATGTGGATAATATATTACAATAGTGGGGGAGATGACGTGGATATTACAGTGGCCAGTGAGGGGGATGACGTGGATATTACAGTGGGGGAGATGACGTGGATATTACAGTGGCCAGTGGGGGGGATGACGTGGATATTACAGTGGCCAGTGGGGACGACGACGTGGATATTACAGTGGCCAGTGGGGGGGATGATGTGGATATTACAGTGGCCAGTGGGGGAGATGACGTGGATATTACAGTGGGGGAGATGAAGTGGATATTACAGTGGCCAGTGGGGGGGATGACGTGGATATTACAGTGGCCAGTGGGGGGATGACGTGGATATTACAGTGGCCAGTGGGGGGATGACGTGGATATTACAGTGGGGGAGATGAAGTGGATATTACAGTGGCCAGTGGGGGGGATGACGTGGATATTACAGTGGGGGAGATGAAGTGCATATTACAGTGGCCAGTGGGGGGGATGACGTGGATATTACAGTGGGGGGATGACGTGGATATTACAGTGGGGGAGATGAAGTGGATATTACAGTGGCCAGTGGGGGGGATGACGTGGATATTACAGTGGCCAGTGGGGGGGGGGTGACGTGGATATTACAGTGGGGGAGATGAAGTGGATATTACAGTGGCCAGTGGGGGGGATGACGTGGATATTACAGTGGGGGAGATGAAGTGGATATTACAGTGGCCAGTGGGGGGGATGACGTGGATATTACAGTGGGGGAGATGAAGTAGATATTACAGTGGCCAGTGGGGGGGATGACGTGGATATTACAGTGGGGGAGATGAAGTGGATATTACAGTGGCCAGTGGGGGGATGACGTGGATATTACAGTGGGGGAGATGAAGTGGATATTACAGTGGCCAGTGGGGGGGGGGATGACGTGGATATTACAGTGGCCAGTGGGGGGGATGACGTGGATATTACAGTGGGGGAGATGAAGTGGATATTACAGTGGCCAGTGGGGGGATGACGTGGATATTACAGTGGGGGAGATGAAGTGGATATTACAGTGGCCAGTGGGGGGGATGACGTGGATATTACAGTGGGGGGGATGACGTGGATATTACAGTGGGGGAGATGAAGTGGATATTACAGTGGCCAGTGGGGGGGATGACGTGGATATTACAGTGTAGGGGATGACGTGGATATTACAGTGGGGGGGATGACGTGGATATTACAGTGGGGGGGGTGATGTGGATATTACAGTGGGGGGGATGACGTGGATATTACAGTGGGGGGGATGACGTGGATATTACAGTGGGGGGGGGGGTGATGTGGATATTACAGTGGGGGGGATGACGTGGATATTACAGTGGCCAGTGGGGGGGATGACGTGGATATTACAGTGGGGGGGATGACGTGGATATTACAGTGGGGGGGATGACGTGGATATTACAGTGGGGGGGTGATGTGGATATTACAGTGGGGGGGATGACGTGGATATTACAGTGGGGGGGTGACGTGGATATTACAGTGGGGGGGGTGACGTGGATATTACAGTGGGGGGGATGACGTGGATATTACAGTGGCCAGTGGGGGGGATGACGTGGATATTACAGTGGGGGGGATGACGTGGATATTACAGTGGGGGGGATGACGTGGATATTACAGTGGGGGGGTGATGTGGATATTACAGTGGGGGGATGACGTGGATATTACAGTGGGGGGGATGACGTGGATATTACAGTGGGGGGGATGACGTGGATATTACAGTGGGGGGGTGACGTGGATATTACAGTGGGGGGGGTGACGTGGATATTACAGTGGGGGGGTGATGTGGATATTACAGTGGGGGGGATGACGTGGATATTACAGTGGCCAGTGGGGGGGATGACGTGGATATTACAGTGGGGGGGATGACGTGGATATTACAGTGGGGGGGATGACGTGGATATTACAGTGGGGGGGTGATGTGGATATTACAGTGGGGGGATGACGTGGATATTACAGTGGGGGGGGGGTGACGTGGATATTACAGTGGGGGAGATGACGTGGATTTATGTTGCACTTTAAGCTGTTTCTCATTATGTTAAAAAGAAAATATTATGCCTTGTGCACTTTAACTTGATTTTATATATATATTCAAGTAATTTAAAAGTGTTAAACAAAAAGACAAAACTTATGTTTATTTGTCTTGTCTTTTTCTTTTTTTTTTGCTGATCCGAAAATTGATCCGATCCATGACTCTGATCCGAGGATCGATCCGATCCGTGAGTTTTTTGATCCGTTGCACCCCTACTAGTCTCATATCGAAAACCAATAGGTTACTAGAGCTACGAAATTCTCATAAGACCGAATACAACTTCCTGTGATGATGTCATTTATCGCATTGTAATGTGTTCTTTTATTTTCGAGCATGCGCGGTCTTGATCCCTCGATTTTTTTTTTTACGGACAAATACTGAAAATTGTACGTTCTGGTATCATACGAGAATAATTTTCATGCTTGTCCCTTTTGGATATTTCCGCATTGAACTGTCGTGATCGGCTCTCGAAAGCTGTGTACTAATGATCAGATTATGGGACCAACGCTCCAAAAGCGATATTTACGGTCCTATTTTCTCATCGTGTGTACTAGGCATCAGCCTACCTTAATATTTGTGTGCTGCTGCGGGAAAACGCACAAAATAGTCCGCTTTCCCGCAATGTACAGATACAATCTGATCCTTTTGCAAACGTACGACAAAGCCATTAACTCCCAATGGCTCCCCCATACAGTATATCTGCAAATGCATGCATTTTGTGCACGTGCCAAAATCTATGGCGCCACCGTACCACGCGTGTCAGGGTAGCAGGGTTCCCTAAAGGGATCAGGGACTTCTTTTGAGTGTTTCTCGCACCTACAGCAGCCCATTGAAATGAATAGGCTGCTCTACACGTGACGCGCAGAACCACCCGCACGCTCTGATGGTGGGAATGGAGTCTAATGTAGTGTTTCTTTGTTAAAGTGGTTGTAAACCCATAAATATTTTTTTTTTTACAATGTACCACCTGCAAGACAAAGCCATAATGAGCTAGTATGACTAGCATACTAGCTCATTATGCAGTACTTACCTTAGATTGAAGCCGTCCGCCTCTTCCCCTCCGGCCGCAGTCATCTCGCCGGAAGGTTACTTCCGGGTATCGCCGCTCCATCGCTGTGATTGGCCGGAACTCTGCTCATGCGCGCGGGGGCCGTCAAAACCGGCGTTGCCGGTTTTATGAATGGGCTTTTCACTGCGCCTGCCCTGTTTGTCTACGGCGCGCATGCGCCGTAGACAACGGTGTATACCTCTCAGCAAGCATCTCCCAAACAGTGTAGGTTTAGGAGATATTGCAAACACCTACCTATAGGTAAGCCTTAATCTAGGCGCACCTGTAGGTGTAACTTCCGGGGGAGGGTATACAAGCACTTTAATGCTGATGTATCATTTCTTACGCCACTCTGCAATGGGGAGACCCTCTTCTTCTATCTTCACTTTTGTAGTGAAATAGTTACAATGTAGCGTGTATAATAATTAACAAAATGAAATAAAAAAGACCTGGAAGTAAACTATAATGTGGAGGGATCCCATCAGCTCTGTGTCGTTAGCGCATTGCACTTTTAGGCTTTGTTCACATCTTAGCGCGTCGGGCAAAATTGCGCCGTTTCCCGACACGTACAGAAGAACACAATTGAGTACACTGCACGCGGTTGCAGGGCGGTTGCGACACTACCTGCTGGGTGAGATGGGGGGGGGGATAATTTTTGCTGCGTCATGTGTACACCCCCCATCCACTGTCTTTGCAGCTTAACCCCTTCCTGCCTGTCCCAATGTCCTTTCAAAAGTTCTAAATGCCTGAGGGGGGGGGGGAGCAGGAAGGATCAGTGATCTCATGACTTCGTTGGCCGTCACAATGGTCACATGACCCCCCCCCCACTCCCATTCATTAGTGGGGGCTGAGAGCGGTCTCTGAATCCCCGTTCACATTGGGTGCGGCTTTGAAATGATGCGTTTTCCTCTGAAATCGCACAATTTCACCTGAAATCCCACAATTTCAAAGCATGCAACTTCGGGTGCGACTTTGAAGACATCTGTGAGGCTTCGTGCACAGATGTCTATTGAAGTCGCGCCCGAAATTGCCAAAAGTAGTGCATGTACGACTTTTATACAACCGATGCGGCACCACAAAGTCGGCACCGCATCCGTTTGAACACTGCCGTTGCTGGGGATAGGATGCGACCTGTCAAATCGCATGACAAATCACTCCAATGTGAACGGGGGCTAACAGCCCAGCCTCTGTGACGGGAATGCAGCGGCGCCTCCCACTGGCGCAGACGCATTAAAGCCCACCCCTTTTGCTGATGCACGTATAAGTTACATAGGCAGCAGTAGGTTAACCGTTAAAGGGTAGCAGTTGGGGTGTGGTAAAAATGTGGCTCAACCACCCATGTTTTTACAGTTCCCCCCAACCACAAGTGCCCTTTGTCAATGTAGTCTGAGCCCCAGCAGGTGAGGTTTTCCCTTCCTCCAGGTAGCAGCGCAGCTGGAGCTAATTATCTCCTGTGTAGATAATGTAGTAATTAGCTGTTGGAGGAAATACAATGTAACAACCTCTGATTGGATTGGATTTTCTGCAGATAAATTAGTCATTAGCACTTCTGTGTCACAATAACACACATCACCTGTGCTATGGTGAAATCTGTTTTAAATGCCCCCCCTGCCCCACAATGCACCTGTGTTGCTTTATAAGAAAAAAAGAAAAAATATATCCCCATCCTCCATGGTGATCCTCTGCTGGGACTATTCATGTGTGACAAAGAATGGTAATGATGAGGATCTGTGATGGAACATTGTACTGTATATCAGCACACATAGTAATGATGGCCCGGGCCTGGATTTTCCCCAGACAAGATATAAAACACAGTGTACTGGCGGGCCCCTTTCTCCTGTTCGTTGGGCGGGTTAGGATAGGTGTTGGTTGGCAATGTTGGACAATGTCAGAATTCTTAGGCTGGGTTCACACTAATGCGACTTCAAAATTGCGTGATTTTACCGCGATTTCGCAGCCCTGATTTCCGGGAATGCCTGTCTATAGAGCTGAATTTGCATCGCACACAGGGCCGCCATCAGGGGGGTACAGGCAGTACACCTGTAAGAGGCCGGAGGTCCCCAGGGGCCCGGATGGCAACCCCCCTTTTTTTGTAAGGGGCCCAGAGGTCCCCAGGGCCCCGGATGGTAACCCCCTTTTTTTATGTATTTTTTATTTTTAAAAAAAAGTATTTTATCTTTTTTATAAGGGGCCCGGAGGTCCCCAGGGCCCTGGATGGCACCCCCCCCCCCTTTTTTTTTATAAAAAAAATAAATATTTTTTATTTATTTTTTTATAAAAATAAAAAAAAATGTGTAAGGGGCCCCGGATGGTAACCTCCTTTTTTTATGTACTTTTTTATAAAAAAATATTTTTATTTTATTTTTATTAATTTTTTGTAAGGGGCCCAGAGGTCCCCCAGGACCCCGGATGGCAACCCCCCTTCTCAATTTGCGGTGGCAGCACCCCCCTGGTTCTCCTCTGCTCCAGGGGGCCCATGCCTGAAACTGTGTAAGGGGCCCCAAAATTCCTGATGGCGGCCCTGCTCACACAGGACCCTTTTTTTTCCCCCGCAGCTTAGATTTGCAACGCATTGATGTGAACGGCAGGCACTAATGTAAAACAATGTTATTAAAATGACTTGTGAATTTGAGAAATCGCACCGGCTAAAATTCGCAGCAGTGTGAACCCAGCCTTATAGCCCCATTTAGATCTATGTATGTGCGGAGAGGTTCATTTCTTCGCCGTGTTATGGTGGCCAATACACGGGTCGAATTTTCGATAGAACTTTCTCTTGAAAATCTTATCTAAGAATTTTCGTTCCTATTTCGCACCATTAGTGGGGCTGCGGCAACAGCCGATTTTCGTGCGGCCATTGAATTTTAATAATAAAACATGTTGGAATTATTTTTTGAAAAAAACTAACGATTTTCTAATCAATGATGGGGAGAATCGTGCGAGAAATGTAATCGAAAAAGAAATGCGCATGTGCAAGAAAAGAAAATTCCCAGGAAAGAAAAGAAGATTCCCGGCCACGAAAATTATTTTCTGTAGGAACATGAGGTGAAATTGAAGGTTTGGTCGGTCGAATTTCGAAATCAATAGTGGCGCCATCGGATCACAAAACGCACAAATTTTCTGATTTTCAAAAGAAAGTTATTTTGAAATTCGACCCGTGTATGGCCAGCCAGCATTAGACTTGTGCCAATGTGCGTTTCTTCTGTGCGTTGCCATGCGTTACTGACGTGCATTTCCACTGTGTTTTTGAATTTAGGATTCGGAGTGGACAGAGTTATCGGTTATTGATCACTGATTGTTAGTATTCGTTGCCAATACATCAAAACGCATGTTACGTGCCCCGCCATTCAATTCTATTGGCCTCCCAGGAGAGTAAAACACTGAACACGATGGGCGTGTTGTGATTTCCAAATACGCCGCGGTGAAGAGAAGGTACGGGGGCCATTATATGATGGGACACATGCACTTTAACATTTATTGATTTCAATTGCAATAGTTTGATGGGCCCTTTAAATTTGATGAGGATCGCCGTAACATTCCTGCTTTTATAAATGATACATTGTTGTATTTTTCCATGCATACTTTATTATCCAAGTATACTCTCTTTATTTTTCATGTATATTTTGTTCTCCAAGGATACAGTTTTTTATTTTCCAAGGATACATTGTTTATTTTCAATGTATACATTGTTTATTTTCTAAGGATATTTAGTTAATTTTCCATGTATACATTTTTGTTTATTTTCCCGAGGATTCTTTGTTTGTTTTCCGAGGATTCTTTGTTTGTTTTCCGAGGATTCTTTGTTTGTTTTCCGAGGATTCTTTGTTTGTTTTCCGAGGATTCTTTGTTTGTTTTCCGAGGATTCTTTGTTTGTTTTCTGAGGATTCTTTGTTTGTTTTCCGAGGATTCTTTGTTTGTTTTCCGAGGATTCTTTGTTTTCCGAGGATTCTTTGTTTGTTTTCCGAGGATTCTTTGTTTGTTTTCCGAGGATTCTTTGTTTGTTTTCCGAGGATTCTTTGTTTATTTTTCCGAGGATTCTTTGTTTGTTTTTCCGAGGATTCTTTGTTTGTTTTTCCGAGGATTCTTTGTTTGTTTTTCCGAGGATTCTTTGTTTGTTTTTCCGAGGATTCTTTGTTTTTCCGAGGATTCTTTGTTTGTTTTCCGAGGATTCTTTGTTTGTTTTCCGAGGATTCTTTGTTTTTTTTTCCGAGGATTCTTTGTTTGTTTTTCCGAGGATTCTTTGTTTGTTTTTCCGAGGATTCTTTGTTTGTTTTTCCGAGGATTCTTTGTTTATTTTCCATGTATATATTTTGTTTATTTTCCAAGGCAACTTTTTTTTATTTTCCAAGGATACGTTGTTTATTTTCAATGTATACATTTTGTTTATTTTCCATGTAACTTTCTTAAAGTGGAGTTCCACCCAAAAATGGAACTTCCACTTTTTGGCATCCCCCCCCCTCCGGTGTCACATTTGGCACCTTTCAGGGGGGGAGGAGGGAGCAGATACCTGTCTAATACAGGTATTTGCTCCCATATGCTGGCATAGATCACGCCACTTCCGGTGCCTACTCTGTCCTCCCCCGCTGTCTTCTGGGAGACACACAGGTCCCAGGAGACAGCACGGACCAGTGAGGACGCGCAGCGCGACTCGTGCATGCGCAGTAGGGAACCGGGACGTGAAGCCGCAACGCTTTACTTCCTGATTCCCTTCGCGAGAATGGCGGCGGCAGCCGCCGATCCTCGAGCGATTGATTGGCTTCGGCTGCCAACATCGCTGGACTCCGGGACAGGTAAGTGTCCATATATTAAAAGTCAGCAGCTGCTGGCTTTTAATATTTATTTATTTTTCCCACATTAAATTTCTGAGGATTCTTTGTTTATTTTCTAAGGATATTTTGTTAATTTTTCCATGTATACATTTTTATTTATTTTCCGAGGTTACTTTATTTATTTTCCGAGGATTCTTTGTTTATTTTCCGAGGATTCTTTGTTTATTTTCCGAGGATTCTTTGTTTATTTTCCGAGGATTCTTTGTTTATTTTCCATGTATATATTTTGTTTATTTTCCAAGGATACTTTTTTTTTCTTTTCCAAGGATACGTTGTTTATTTTCCATGTATACTTTCTTTATTTTTCATGAATATATTTTGTTTATTCTCCAAGGATACTGTTTTTTTATTTTCAATGTATAAATTTTGTTTATTTTCTAAGGATACGTTGTTAATTTTCCATGTATACATTTTTGTTTATTTTCCGAGGATTCTTTGTTTATTTTCCATGGATACTTTGTTTATTTTCCGAGGATTCAAAAATCAAAGTTGCGCTGTTAGACCCCTTCCCTTCACACAGGGTGGACTGCGGCTGTGATCCCCTTCCTCAGCAGGATCATCATCATCATCACCTTGCTTTGTGCTCTGGTGCGCAGTCATGTTGGAACAGGAAGGGGCCGTCCCCAAACTGTTCCCACAAAGTTGGGGACATGAAATTGTCCAAAATGTCTTGGTATGGCTGACGCCTTAAGAGTTCTCTTCACTGGAACTAAGGGGCCAAGCCCAACCCCTAAAAAACAACCCCCACATCATAATCCCCCCTCCACCAAATGATTGGGACCAGTACACAAAGCAAGGTCCATAAAAACATAAATGAGCGAGTTTGGGATGGAGGAACTTGATTAGCCTGCACAGAGTCCTGACCTCAACCCGATAGAACACCTTTGGGATGAATTAGAGCGGAGACTGTGAGCCAGGTCTTCTCATCCAACATCAGTGCCTGACCTCAGAAGAAGAATGGTCAAACATTCCCATAGACATCCTCCTAAACCTTGAGGACGGCCTTCCCAGAAGAGTTGAAGCTGTTATAGCTGCAGAGGGAGGGGCCAACTCAATATTGAACCCTACGGACTAAGACTGGGATGCCATTAAAGTTCATGTGCGTGTAAAGGCAGGCGGCCCAATACTTTTGGTAATATAGTGTATAAATACTGATTAACCATAACATTGTGACCACTGACTGGTAAAGTGAATACCATTGATTATCTCATTACAATGGCATCTGAAAGTGGGTGGGATATATAAGGAAGCAAGTAAACATGTGGTTCCTGAAGTTGATGTGTTGAAAGCAGAAAAACATTGACAAGTGTAAAGATTTGAGTGACTTTGACAAGGGCCAAATTGTAATGGCTGGATGACTGGGTCAGAGGAACTCCAAAACTGCGGCTTTCCTGGGATGTTCCATATATGCAGGGGTCAGGAAGGAAAGCTGGAAAACCAGCAACGGGGTCATGGGTAGCCAAGGCTCATTGAGACCTGGGAACTCAGCACAGGGATGGTGGGAACCCCTCATAATGGGCACAGCGGGTGTACAGACCCGGGAACTCAGCACAGGGATGGTGGGAACCCCTCATAATGGGCACAGCGGGTGTTCAGACCCCGGGAACTCAGCACAGGGATGGTGGGAACCCCTCATAATGGGCACAGCGGGTGTTCAGACCCCGGGAACTCAGCACAGGGATGGTGGGAACCCCTCATAATGGGCACAGCGGGTGTTCAGACCCCGAGAACTCAGCACAGGGATGGTGGGAACCCCTCATAATGGGCACAGCGGGTGTACAGACCTGAGAACTCAGCACTATAAGAATAAAAAAATTATCGCGCCCAATCTTAATGAAATAGAACTCAACTAATAAATTCTAGTACAAAATTATTAAAACCTTTAACATACATATTTATGTAAACCATGGCCTGAAAATAGATATATATCCACGGTGATGTATTGTGCAAAGCAGTACTGCAAATAAATGATAAAGATCTAATTTAGCAACCACTGTGTTATTCCTACTAGATTGCACTGCAACTGAATTGTTCTAATGAAAAATATTAACAATCACTATATTATTCCTACTAAATTATAACCCTTAAATACATAAAAACATGTACTGATGTGATGAGAAAGTCCTATGAAAAAATTCCCCACACAATATTACAAAAAGGAATAAAAAAAATTGTCCAATAGTTATATTGATTCTCCAAGGAAAAAATAAAAAAATGAAAAACCCTCAGTGATAATACAATGGAAAAAGTGCCCAAAGGAAATCCACAAATGCCAGAAGAGGAGCCGCATCCACCACGGTGAATATAATTAAAGATGGGTACTTTACCAAAGATGTTGGACCTCCACTGTGGCAAGGTCTATTGGGCCTGCAGATATCACCCTCTGCGGGGTATAGATGTTAATCCCAGGAATCCAGAAGATATCCCCGATCCGAAATCCCGGTGCTGGCTCCTAACACGTACTGCGCTGTCTCATCAACTCCAGCCACTGAGATCTGTAGCTCCAAGCAGCGTGGTGCAAACTTCCGAGTAGGATACCAGTGTATGGAAGAAAGGAAGAAAAGGGGGGGGGGGGACTCCACTAGTGTATTACCTCAAGTTGAAGTTTATTCCATGTTGAAGAGGCATACAAAATAGTACATAAAAAATCTAAGTTTAAAATTGCCGGCACAAAATATGCGTTCGCCCGTGCTAGCGGGGTCACGTAGTAGTGACGTTTAGTGCGTAGCACCGCCCTGACTAGTTTCGTTTAATCAAACGTTCTCAAAGGGCACAGGGATGGTGGGAACCCCTCATAATGGGCACAGCAGGTGTACAGACCCAGGAACTCAGCACAGGGATGGTGGGAACCCCTCATAATGGGCACAGCAGGTGTACAGACCCAGGAACTCAGCACACGGATGGTGGGAACCCCTCATAATGGGCACAGCAGGTGTACAGACCCAGGAACTCAGCACAGGGATGGTGGGAACCCCTCATAATGGGCACAGCAGATGGGCAGATCCGGGAACTCAGCACAGGGATGGTGGGAACCCCTCATAATGGGCACAGCGGGTGTACAGACCCGGGAACTCAGCACAGGGATGGTGGGAACCCCTCATAATGGGCACAGCGGGTGTACAGACCCGGAAAATCAGCACAGGGATGGTGGGAACTCCTCATAATGGGCACAGCGGGTGTACAGACCCGGGAACTCAGCACAGGGATGGTGGGAACCCCTCATAATGGGCACAGCGGGTGTACAGACCCAGGAACTCAGCACAGGGATGGTGTGAACCCCTCATAATGGGCACAGCGGGTGTACAGACCCGGGAACTCAGCACAGGGATGGTGGAAACCCCTCATAATGGGCACAGCAGCTGTACAGACCCGGGAACTCGGCACAGGGATGGTGGGAACCCCTCATAATGGGCACAGCCGGTGTACAGACCCGGGAACTCAGCACAGGGATGGTGGGAACCCCTCATAATGGGCACAGCGGGTGTTCAGACCCGGGAACTCAGCACAGGGATGGTGAGAACCCCTCATAATGGGCACAGCAGATGGGCAGATCCGGGAACTCAGCACAGGGATGGTGGGAACCCCTCATAATGGGCACAGCGGGTGTACAAACCCAGGAACTCAGCACAGGGATGGTGGGAACCCCTCATAATGGGCACAGCAGGTGTACAGACCTGGGAACTCAGCACACGGATGGTGGGAACCCCTCATAATGGGCACAGCGGGTGTACAGACCTGGGAACTCAGCACACGGATGGTGGGAACCCCTCATAATGGGCACAGCGGGTATACAGACCTGGGAACTCAGCACAGGGATGGTGGGAACCCCTCGTAATGGGCACAGCAGGAGTACAGACCCGGGAACTCGGCACAGGGATGGTGGGAACCCCTCATAATGGGCACAGCAGGAGTACAGACCCGGGAACTCGGCACAGGGATGGTGGGAACCCCTCATAATGGGCACAGCAGGTGTACAGACCCAGGAACTCAGCACAGGGATGGTGGTAACTCCTCATAATGGGCACAGCAGGTGTACAGACCCGGGAACTCAGCACAGGGATGGTGGGAACCCCTCTTAATAGGCACAGCAGGTGTACAGACCTGGGAGCTCCGTGAAGGGATGGTGGGAACCCCTTTTTTCCTGACATCTGTGCTGCTGATCTCCTGCTGTCTCTTTCAGACACTTCCTGTCCACATGCACTCGTTCCTTCATCCACTGCACATCATTGATCTGAAAAGGCTTCTGGATAGTGACAGTGGACCACGCCTGCATGTCGCCACTGCCACGTGTCTCCACCAGGGGAGCGTATGACAGGGTGACAACACAGCACACCTGCACCTGGAAGACAGTTGTCATCCTATAACAGGAAGTGCCAAAACAAGGACCTTTATGGCAGGATCATCCCGGATCATTGTCTTGCCCCATTCACACTTCAGTGCATTGAGCCCTGGTTCCCACCAATGTGACTTGCCATGCGACTTTGGCCTTCGAAAATTCGGACAAATTTAGATTTTTCAGGAAATTCGAATGGATCCGAATTCCCAAGTTAGAATAGTACCGAAATTTAAACGAATCCAAAATAATGAAAAAAAATTATTGGGATGAAATTCGATTAATTTTCCAATACTTTTTAGAATTCAAAAACTTTTAGAATTCAAACAGTTTTCAAATTCGAAAACGTTTCGAGTTCAAATCGTTTTTTTACAATTTCTAAATAGAATAAAATGGTTTAGAAAATAAAGGAATAGAATAGAGGAACAATAAAAAAAATCTATTCTATCCGCCTTATTTTCTATTCTATTTTATTCTCTTAGGAAATTGAAAAACGATTCGAATTTGAAAACTATTTGAAAATTATTATTTCATAGTGATGTATCCGAATTTCTGAATTAGAAAAGTACAGAATTTAAACGAATCCAAAATAACGAAAAGAAATTTGAATAATTTTCTAATTCGAATTCAAAAACTTTTCTGATTCAGTTTTCAAATTCGAAAACGTTTCAAGTTCGAATAGTTTTCCAATTTCCAAAGAGAATAAAATAGAATAGAAAATAAAGGAATAGAATAGAGGAAAAATAAAAAATACATTTATTCTATCCCCTTATTTTCTATTCTATTTCATTCTCTTAGGAAATTGGAAAACTATTCGAACTCGAAACGTTTTCGAATTTGAAAATTGTTTGAATTAGAAAAGTTTTTGAATTAGAAAATTATTCGAATTTCATAAAAAAAAAAAAAATGTTATTTCGGATTCGTTTAAATTCTGTGCTTTTCTAATTCAGAAATTTGGATACATCACAATGAAACAATCATTTTCGAATAGTTTTCGAATTCGAATCGTTTTTCAATTTCTTAAGAGAATAAAATAGAATAGAAAATAAGTGGATAGAATAGATTTTTTTTATTTATCCTCTATTCTATTCCTTTCATTTTCTATTCCATTTTATTCTCTTTGTAAAATGTAAAAAAAACGATTCGAACTCTAAATGTTTTCAAATTTGAAAACTGTTTGAATTAGAAAAGTTTTTGAATTCGAATTTGAAAATTGTTCGAATTAGAAAAGTATTAAAAAATTATTTGAATTTCATTCAAATTTTTTTTCGTTATTTCGGATTCGTTTTAAATTCTGTACTTTTCTAATTCGGAAATTCGAATACATCACAGTGAAACAATCATTTTCGAATAGTTTTCGAATTCGAATAGTTTTTCAATTTCCTAAGAGAATAAAATAGAATAGATTTTTTTTTTATATTTATCCTCAATTCTATTCCTTTATTTTCTATACCATTTTATTCTCTTTGGAAATTGGAAAAAAAAACTATTCGAACTCGAAACGTTTTCAAATTCAAAAACTGTTTGAATTCGGAAAATTTTTGAATTCGAAAAATATTCGAAAAATGTTATGTTTTATCCTGATGTATCCAAATTTCCGAATTAGAAAAGTACAGAATCCGAAATAACGAAAAAAAAAAATTGTCTGGAATTTGAATTCAAATCGTTTTCAAATATTTTTCGAATTAGATTTTTTTCGAATTCGCTATATGTGTCTATAGACAGAGACAGGTGGCACCTCCAAAAAAAGACAAAACTTTGCTTTTAATGAACCTTTAACCCTTGCAGTGCCGGGTGTATTTTGTGTTGTTCCCTTTAAAAAGTGTTGTACAAGAAAGCATAAAATATTGTAACAAAGTAACGGAGTGAGAAGATACACATTGAACAATTTGCCCCCCCCAGTTGTCCCCGTTGCTGGACGTCGTGTCATCTGGCGCAGAGCTTCCAAACAGCTTAAGCAATCAGAAAGAAGAGTCTCTACCCCTCGTCTGAAGACGGTAATGACTCTGTAAAGATCTGCAGATACGTTATGTGGGCCAATTATAATGGAAAGCACACAATGTGACACAGGATTTTCCCAAACTGCCCGCTCTGTCTCCGAAATATCCCCCCATAATGGCTTTCAAATGTCCTGGTAATGGGCATCAGAGGAGGATCGTAAAGATTAGATGAGGAGCACATGTGAGACTCCGCAAAATCAGGATCTCTCATCTATCATTGTCAGAACTCTTCTCCTTCCTGAAATATTCTACTCCTTCCTCCATAACTCTCCTCTCCTGAGATACTCTGCTCTGCTGGAGGACTCTGCTCCTTCCTCTATAACTCTCTTCTCCTGAAATACTCTGCTCTGCTGGAGGACTCTGCTCCTTCTTCTATAACTCTCCTCTCCTGAGATACTCTGCTCTGCTGGAGGACTCTGCTCCTTCCTCTATAACTCTCCTCTCCTGAAATACTCTGCACTGCTGGAGGACTCTGCTCCTTCCTCTATAACTCTCCTCTCCTGAAATACTCTGCTCTGCTGGAGGACTCTGCTCCTTCCTCTATAACTCTCCTCTCCTGAAAAACTCTGCTCTGCTGGAGGACTCTGCTCCTTCCTCTATAACTTTCCTCTCCTGAAATACTCTGCTCTGCTGGAGGACTCTGCTCCTTCTTCTATAACTCTCCTCTCCTGAGATACTCTGCTCTGCTGGAGGACTCTGCTCCTTCCTCTATAACTCTCTTCTCCTGAAATACTCTGCTCTGCTGGAGGACTCTGCTCCTTCTTCTATAACTCTCCTCTCCTGAGATACTCTGCTCTGCTGGAGGACTCTGCTCCTTCCTCTATAACTCTCCTCTCCTGAAATACTCTGTACTGCTGGAGGACTCTGCTCCTTCCTCCATAACTCTCCTCTCCTGATATACTCTGCTCTGCTGGAGGACTCTGCTCCTTCCTCCATAACTCTCCTCTCCTGATATACTCTGCTCTGCTGGAGGACTCTGCTCCTTCCTCTATAACTCTCCTCTCCTGATATACTCTGTACTGCTGGAGGACTCTGCTCCTTCCTCCATAACTCTCCTCTCCTGATATACTCTGCTCTGCTGGAGGACTCTGCTCCTTCTTCTATAACTCTCCTCTCCTGAGATACTCTGCTCTGCTGGAGGACTCTGCTCCTTCCTCTATAACTCTCCTCTCCTGAAATACTCTGCACTGCTGGAGGACTCTGCTCCTTCCTCTATAACTCTCCTCTCCTGAAATACTCTGCTCTGCTGGAGGACTCTGCTCCTTCCTCCATAACTCTCCTCTCCTGAGATACTCTGCTCTGCTGGAGGACTCTGCTCCTTCCTCCATAACCCTCCTCTCCTGAAATACTCTGCTGGAGGACTCTGCTCCTTCCTCTATAACTCTCCTCTCCTGAAATACTCTGCTCTGCTGGAGGACTCTGCTCCTTCCTCTATAACTCTCCTCTCCTGAAATACTCTGCACTGCTGGAGGACTCTGCTCCTTCCTCTATAACTCTCCTCTCCTGAAATACTCTGCTGGAGGACTCTGCTCCTTCCTCCATAACCCTCCTCTCCAGAAATACTCTGCTGGAGGACTCTGCTCCTTCCTCCATAACTCTCCTCTCCTGATATACTCTGCTCTGCTGGAGGACTCTGCTCCTTCTTCTATAACTCTCCTCTCCTGAGATACTCTGCTCTGCTGGAGGACTCTGCTCCTTCCTCCATAACCCTCCTCTCCAGAAATACTCTGCTGGAGGACTCTGCTCCTTCCTCCATAACTCTCCTCTCCTGATATACTCTGCTCTGCTGGAGGACTCTGCTCCTTCTTCTATAACTCTCCTCTCCTGAGATACTCTGCTCTGCTGGAGGACTCTGCTCCTTCCTCCATAACCCTCCTCTCCAGAAATACTCTGCTGGAGGACTCTGCTCCTTCCTCCATAACTCTCCTCTCCTGATATACTCTGCTCTGCTGGAGGACTCTGCTCCTTCTTCTATAACTCTCCTCTCCTGAGATACTCTGCACTGCTGGAGGACTCTGCTCCTTCCTCCATAACCCTCCTCTCCAGAAATACTCTGCTGGAGGACTCTGCTCCTTCCTCTATAACTCTCCTCTCCTGAAATACTCTGCTCTGCTGGAAGACTCTGCTCCTTCCTCTATAACTCTCCTCTCCTGAGATACTCTGCACTGCTGGAAGACTCTGCTCCTTCCTCTATAACTCTCCTCTCCTGAAATACTCTGCACTGCTGGAGGACTCTGCTCCTTCCTGTATAACTCTCCTCTCCTGAGATACTCTGCACTGCTGGAGGACTCTGCTCCTTCCTCTATAACTCTCCTCTCCTGAAATACTCTGCACTGCTGGAGGACTCTGCTCCTTCCTCTATAACTCTCCTCTCCTGAAATTCTCTGCTCTGCTGGAGGACTCTGCTCCTTCCTCTGTAACTCTCCTCTCCTGAAATACTCTGCTCTGCTGGAGGACTCTGCTCCTTCCTCTAACTCTCCTCTCCTGATATACTCTGCACTGCTGGAGGACTCTGCTCCTTCCTCTATAACTCTCCTCTCCTGAAATACTCTGCACTGCTGGAGGACTCTGCACCTTCCTCTATAACTCTCCTCTCCTGAAATACTCTGCTCTGCTGGAGGACTCTGCTCCTTCCACTATAACTCTCCTCTCCTGAGATACTCTGCTCTGCTGGAGGACTCTGCTCCTTCCTCTAACTCTCCTCTCCTGAAATACTCTGCACTGCTGGAGGACTCTGCTCCTTCCTCTATAACTCTCCTCTCCTGATATACTCTGTACTGCTGGAGGACTCTGCTCCTTCCTCTATAACTCTCCTCTCCTTGAAATACTCTGCACTGCTGGAGGACTCTGCTCCTTCCTCTATAACTCTCCTCTCCTGAAATACTCTGCACAGACCATGACCATCATAAATTTGATTTTTTTCCCTCTTTCTCCTGGAAAGTTCTGGAGTCTCCCTTTAAACGACCACCTTGGGTGTCTCCTCTCCCCTCGCACTCGGAATCCTCTAATCTCATTATTACAGGGCACAGGACTCGGGACACTAACTGTCACTGGTGTAATTAAAGTTTTAGTCCGGGGCGCGGCCTGTCCTGGGAGGACACCTGTCCTTTTATATTACAAAGTAGCCGAGGCTCTAATGCTCAGCTAATCTTTGGGGGATTTTCAAGGGACCCGTCCGAAAGTGATAATTACCGCCCCCCACCCTCCTCATCTCAGGTGTAATTTCTCCAGGACTTGCGACTTCACACACGCTCCCAACAAAGGCCAACTTGTTTCTGTTATTAATGAACGCCAATTTTCCGTAAATTATAGGGTTACCTGCTGGACTTTGTCCTCGCTAAGTGCTCAATTCTCACACGTGACAAGCCCTTCCATCTCCGAATTCCTCATTATAGTCCAGTCATCTGGAATTCCATCACATGGCACATCCATTATTGGACCATTTACATTATGCATTGTGGTAATGAGCGCTTTAACGCACAAAAATGTGCGTCATTGTATCACAGTGCAATTCACTAGGGAATTTTGCATTACAATAATGCGCGGCCAGCGACGTGGTGCCATTGACTTCAACTGGTGGGGTACCATTGACTTCAATAGGCCTGTTTTAGCATTGTGGATTGAGGTACCATGCAGCAACTGGTGGAGTACCATTGACTTCAATAGGCCTGTTTTAGCATTGGGGATTGAGATACCACGCGGCAACTGGTGGGGTTCCATTGGCTTCAATAGGCCTGTTTTGGCATGCGGCATTGGGGACTGAGATACCACGCGGCAACTGGTGGGGTTCCATTGACTTCAATAGGCCTGTTTTGGCATGCGGCATTGGTGATTGAGATACCACGCGGCAACTGGTCAGGTGCCATTGACTTCAATCGGCCTGTTTTGGCACGCGACACTGGGGATTGAGCTACCACACGGCAACTAGTAGGGTGCCATTGACTTCAATAGGCCTGTTTTGGCATGCGGCATTGGGGATTGAGATACCACGCGGCAACTGGTGGGGTGCCATTGACTTCAATAGGCCTGTTTTGGTATGCGACACTGGGAATTGAGGTACCACGCGGCAACTGTTGGGGTACCATTGACTTCAATAGGCCTGTTTTAGCATTGGGGATTGAGATGCCACGCGGCAACTGGTGGGGTGCCATTGACTTCAATAGGCCTGTTTTGGCACGCGACACTGGGGATTGAGCTTCCACACGGCAACTAGTAGGGTGCCATTGACTTCAATAGGCCTGTTTTGGCATGCGGCATTGGTGATTGAGATACCACGCGGCAACTGGTGGGGTGTCATTAACTTCAATAGGCCTGTTTTGGCATTGCGACACTAGGGATTGAGATACCATGCGGCAACTGGTGGGGTGCCATTGACTTCAATAGGCCTGTTTGGGCAAGAATTCTGTCACCCACAGGTGAAGTGAGACTGGTACGTACAGTAGCCAGAATGCGATCGGGAGGTATCGCAGGAATAGGAATCGACTCCATCTTGAAAGCAGAGGAAAACTGTCGCAACAATGCGTTGGCTCTTACATTCTTAGTACCGGGTAAAAATGAGACCATGTAATTGAATCTTGACAGAAAAAGAGCCCATCGCGCTCTTCTGGGAAATAAGTGTTTTTGCCTCAGACAAGAATGTGAGATTCTTGTGGTCAGTCAAAATGAGGCCCGGCACAGTGGTGCCTTCAAGGAGATGCCTCCATTCTTAAAGAGCTAAAATGATCGCTAACAATTCTCTGTCCCCAATCTCGTGATTGCATTCTGCAGGAATGCATAGCGCTCTCAGAGGTAGGACGTTGAAACAGAAGGGACGCCTACTTCAGTCTCAGATGAATCAACCTCAAGGATGAAGGGTAGCGTAGGGTCAGAATGTGCCAGCACAGGAGCTGAAACCAAGGCAGCCTTGAGAGACTCAAAAGCTTTAATGGAATCCGGAGACCAATTCAGTGGTGTCACTAGGGTTGGTGTCACCCGGTGCGAAACATAATGGTGTCACCCCCCCCCACCAACTATAGTCCCCCCTCCACTAACTACAGATCCCCCTCCCGCAGTATAGATCCCCCTCCCTCAGTACAGACCCTCCCACTAAGTACAGACCCCCTTCCCTCAGTATAAACCTCCCCCCTCCGTGCAGACCCCGCCATCAGTACAGACCCCCCCTCAGTTCAGACCCCCCCTCAGTTCAGACCCCTCCCCCTCAGTTCAGACCCCTCCCCCTCAGTATAGACACCCCCCACCAGTACAGACACCCCCCCCAATCCAGACCCCCCTCAGTTACTGACCCCTCCCCTCAGTGCAGACCCCACTCGGTGCAGACACCCCCCTAGCAGTACAGACCCCCAAGTGCAGACCTCCCTCAGTACAGACACCCCCCATCGGACTAGATGCCCCCCTTACAGACCTCAGAACAGCAGATACACACAGCGGTGTGTGTCCCTCGAGTGCGGGCTCCTCCTCCTCTGTGAATGTAAACAGAGAGGAGGGGGAGGCGGCTTTGTTCCGCTCTGCTGAGGGACACAGCTGCGGCGCGAGGCACAGGGCAGTGGGCGGTGTTAGTGGTGCCGCTACCCACAGGTGTCACCCGGGTGCGGTCCGCACCCCCTGCCTAGCAACGCCACTGGACCATTTCTGTGGGTTATCATCCTTTTTGGTCATATCAGTCAGGGGGTTTGACCAGAGAAGAGAAGTTCCGAATAAATTTCCGATAATAATTGGCAAAGCCTAGAAAGTTCTGTAGCTGACGTAGACCTACGGGTCGAGGCCACTGTAGCACTGCAGATCATTTCTCTGGGTACATCGAAAAACCTGCAGTAGAAATGTCATAACCCAGAAATGTAACCCGTTCACAATGGAACTCGCACTTCTCCAACTTGCAATACAGGTTATTCTCTCTCAGCCTCTGTAGCACTCGGGGGACATCTGTGTGGTGACTCTCCAGGGATTTAGAATACATGAGAATATCGTCTAGATAAACCACCACACATTGCTGCAACATATCTCGGAGGACGTCGCTGATGAATTCCTGAAAAACTGCAGGAGCATTGCAAAGACCAAACGGCATTACCAGGTATTCATACAGTGCCTTGAAAAAGTATTCATACCCCTTGAAATTTCCCACATTTTGTCATGTTACAACCAAAAACGTAAAATGTATTTTTTTGGGATTTTATGTGATAGACCAACACAAAGTGGCACATAATTGTAAAGTGAAAGGAAAATGATAAATGATAAAAAATAAATATGTAATAAGTGGGGGTTGGGCATTTGTATGGCGCCCCCCGGAGTCAATACTTTGTAGAACCCCCTTTCTCTGCAATTACAACTGCAAGTCTTTTTGGGGATGTCTCTACCAGCTTTTCACATCTAGAGAGGGACATTTCTGCCCATTCTTCTTTGTAAAATATCTCAAGCTCTGTCAGATTGGATGGAGAGCGTCTGTGATCAGCAATTTTCATGTCTTGCCACAGATTCTCAATGTGATTTAGGTCTGGACTGTGACTGGGCCATTCTAACACATGAATAGGCTTTGATCTAAACCATTCCATTGTAGCTCTGGCTGTATGTTTCGGGTCGTTGTCCTGCTGGAAGGTGAACCTCCGCCCCGGTCTCAAGTCTTTTGCAGTCTCTAACAGGTTTTCTACTAAGATTATCCTGTATTTGGCTCCATCTATCTTCCCATCAACTCTGACCAGCTTCCCTGTCCCTGCTGAAGAAAAGCATCCCCGCCACATGATGCTGCCACCACCATGTTTCACAGTGGGGATGGTGTGTTCAGCGTGATGTGCAGTGTTAGTTTTCTGCCACACATAGCGTTTTGCTTTTAGGCCAAAAATTTTGGTCTCATGTGGTCCCTTCTTCCACATGATTGCTGTGTCCCCCACATGATTGCTGTGTCCCCCACATGTTTGCTGTGTCCCCCACATGGCTTCTCACAAACTGCAAACAGGACTTCTTATGACTTTCTTTCACCAATGTCTTTCTTCTTGTCACTCTTCCATAATGGACAGATTTGTGGAGAAGCACGACTAATAGTTGTCCTGTGGACAGATTCTCCCCCCTGAGCTGTGGATCTCTGCAGCTCCTCCAGAGTTACCATGGGACCTCTTGGCTGCTTCTCTGATGAATGTTCTCCTTGCCCGGCCGGTCAGTTTAGGTGGACGGCCATGTCTTGGTACGTTTACAGTTGTGCCATACTCTTTCCATTTTCCGATGATGGATTGAACAGAGCTCCGTGAGATCTTCAAAGCTTGGGAGATTTTTTTTCTATAACCTAACCCTGCTTTACACTTCTCCACAACTTTATCCCTGACCTGTCTGGTGTGTTCCTTGGCCTTCATGATACTGTTTGTTCACTAAGGTTCTCTAACAAACCTCTGAGGGCTTCACAGAACAGCTGTGTTTATACGGAGATTAAATTACACAGGTGGACTCTATTTACTAATTGGGTGACTTTTGAAGGCAATTTTTCCACTAGATTTTAGTTAGGGGTATCAGAATACAAATGCACGCCAAAGTTTTCAAATATTTATTTGTAAAGAAATGTGAAAACCATTTATCATTTTCCTTCCACTTCACAATTATGTGCCACTTTGTGTTGGTCTATCACATAAAATCCCAATAAAATACATTTACGGTTTTGATTGTAACGTGAGAAAATGTGGAAAATTTCAAGGGGTGTGAATACTTTTTCAAGGCACTGTAGGTATTCTATCCTAATCTGTTGACTTTGGGGTTAGCATTGCTTTATAAAAAAATCAAACATTGGCAACAAAAATTATTAACTCTGAAAAAGGATCACAAGGCAGGGCCAATTAGTTGGGGTACCATTTGGGCCTCCAAGGAATCTCACGTACGTTTTGCGCCTTTGTCCAGATCCCAAGCTGCCTGACTCTGGCAGGGATGGGGGACAGACGGGGACTGTCCTGGGGAAACCCTAGACCCGTATAAAACACCCAGCCACCTCCTTTCATGTGCGATCTCTGCTCTGAGTCACTCCAGACTCCGGGGATGATTGTGTGGTGAATCAGAGATTGATAAATCATCTTTTATGTAGACGTGGGAGAAGATGTGATCTGTCCCGCATTGTGACATGTCTGCCTTTTATCGCTTTGTTTTGGGTGTGGGAAGAATTTTTTTTTTTTTTTTTTTTTACATGAAGGCATTTCTTCTCTTTCCTTCAATTAGGTAACATTTTACTCCTGTGTCAGTGTATTACGGTTAAACCACGTGACCCCGCTACATAAGGATCGCTGTTCCTCCACAGGGCGTTGGCGGTAAATAGAATAATACACCCTTCCCTGAGATAGATAGGCTACCTGGAAGAAACTGGAGATCACTCTCAGGCCTCGTACACATGGCCGGTTTTCTCAAGAAATCACAAGAGAACTGCTGGGAGGGCTTTCTTGCCGAGAAAACCGGTCGTGTGTGTGTGTGGTTCCTCGTCTCGAAAACTGCCGGGAATCTCCATGAGAAAAATCGAGAACCTGCTCTCTATTTTCTCGTCGGGATTCTTGTAAGCCCGCGCATGCTCGAAATGACTTTGACGCATGCACGGTAGCTTCCTAGGCATAGGTAGGGTGTAGCAAGATGGCAGCAACGGCATCGAATGTGACGAGCACATGCCCGTCCCCTTCTCCTCTCCCCATAATGTCCCCTTCTCCTCTCCCCATACTGTCCCCTTCTCCTCTCCCCATACTGTCCCCTTCTCCTCTCCTCTCCCCTTCTCCTCTCCCCATACTGTCCCTTTCTCCTCTCCTCTCCCCTTCTCCTGTCCTCATACTATCCCCTTCTTCTCTCCACTCCCCTTCTCCTCTCCTCTCCCCTTCTCCTCTCCTCTCCCCTTCTCCTCTCCTCTCCCCTTCTCCTCTCCTCTCCCCTTCTCCTCTCCCCATACTGTCCCTTTCTCCTCTCCTCTCGCCTTCTCCTGTCCTCATACTATCCCCTTCTTCTCTCCACTCCCCTTCTCCTCTCCTCTCCCCTTCTCCTCTCCTCTCCCCTTCTCCTCTCCTCTCCCCTTCTCCTCTCCTCTCCCCTTCTCCTCTCCCCATACTGTCCCCTTCTCCTCTCCCCATACTGTCCCCTTCTCCTCTCCCCATACTGTCCCCTTCTCCTCTCCTCTCCCCATCCCCTTCTCCTCTCCTCTCCCCATCCCCTTCTCCTCTCCTCTCCCCATCCCCTTCTCCTCTCCTCTCCCCATCCCCTTCTCCTCTCCTCTCCCCTTCTCCTCTCCTCTCCCCTTCTCCTCTCCTCTCCCCTTCTCCTCTCCTCATACTGTCCCCTTCTCCTCTCCTCATACTGTCCCCTTCTCCTCTCCTCATACTGTCCCCTTCTCCTCTCCCCATACTGTCCCCTTCTCCTCTCCCCATACTGTCCCCTTCTCCTCTCCCCATACTGTCCCCTTCTCCTCTCCCCATACTGTCCCCTTCTCCTCTCCCCATACTGTCCCCTTCTCCTCTCCCCATACTGTCCCCTTCTCCTCTCTCCATAATGTCCCCTTCTCCTCTCTCCATAATGTCCCCTTCTCCTCTCCCCATACTGTCCCCTTCTCCTCTCCCCATACTGTCCCCTTCTCCTCTCCTCTCCCCTTCTCCTCTCCCCATTCTGTCCCCTTCTCCTCTCCTCTCCCCTTCTCCTCTCCTCTCCCACTTCTCCTCTCCCCATACTGTCCCCTTCTCCTCTCCCCATACTGTCCCCTTCTCCTCTCCCCATACTGTCCCCTTCTCCTCTCCCCATACTGTCCCCTTCTCCTCTCCCCATACTGTCCCCTTCTCCTCTCCTCTCCCCTTCTCCTCTCTCCATACTGTCCCCTTCTCCTCCCCCCATACTGTCCCCTTCTCCTCTCCTCTCCCCTTCTCCTCTCTCCATACTGTCCCCTTCTCCTCTCCTCTCTCCATACTGTCCCCTTCTCCTCTCTCCATACTGTCCCCTTCTCCTCTCTCCATACTGTCCCCTTCTCCTCTCTCCATACTGTCCCCTTCTCCTCTCCCCATACTGTCCCCTTCTCCTCTCTCCATAATGTCCCCTTCTCCTCTCCCCATAATGTCCCCTTCTCCTCTCCCCATAATGTCCCCTTCTCCTCTCCCCATAATGTCCCCTTCTCCTCTCCCCATAATGTCCCCTTCTCCTCTCCCCATACTGTCCCCTTCTCCTCTCCCCATACTGTCCCCTTCTCCTCTCCCCATACTGTCCCCTTCTCCTCTCCCCATACTGTCCCCTTCTCCTCTCCCCATACTGTCCCCTTCTCCCCTCCCCTCCCCATACTGTCCCCTTCTCCCCTCCCCTCCCCATACTGTCCCCTTCTCCCCTCCCCTCCCCATACTGTCCCCTTCTACTCTCCCCATACTGTCCCCTTCTCCTCTCCTCTCCCCTTCTCCTCTCCCCATACTGTCCCTTTCTCCTCTCCTCTCCCCTTCTCCTGTCCTCATACTATCCCCTTCTTCTCTCCACTCCCCTTCTCCTCTCCACTCCCCTTCTCCTCTCCTCTCCCCTTCTCCTCTCCTCTCCCCTTCTCCTCTCCCCATACTGTCCCCTTCTCCTCTCTTCATATTGTCCCCTTCTCCTCTCCTCTCCTCTCCCCTTCTCCTCTCCCCATACTGTCCCCTTCTCCTCTCCTCATACTGTCCCCTTCTCCTCTCCCCTTACTGTCCCCTTCTCCTCTCCCCTTACTGTCCCCTTCTCCTCTCTCCATACTGTCCCCTTCTCCTCTCTCCATACTGTCCCCTTCTCCTCTCTCCATACTGTCCCCTTCTCCTCTCCCCATACTGTCCCCTTCTCCTCTCCCCATACTGTCCCCTTCTCCTCTCCCCATACTGTCCCCTTCTCCTCTCCCCATACTGTCCCCTTCTCCTCTCCCCATACTGTCCCCTTCTCCTCTCCCCATACTGTCCCCTTCTCCTCTCCCCATACTGTCCCCTTCTCCTCTCCCCATACTGTCCCCTTCTCCTCTCTCCATAGTGTCCCCTTCTCCTCTCTCCATACTGTCCCCTTCTCCTCTCCTCTCTCCATACTGTCCCCTTCTCCTCTCTCCATACTGTCCCCTTCTCCTCTCTCCATACTGTCCCCTTCTCCTCTCCCCATACTGTCCCCTTCTCCTCTCTCCATACTGTCCCCTTCTCCTCTCTCCATACTGTCCCCTTCTCCTCTCTCCATACTGTCCCCTTCTCCTCTCTCCATACTGTCCCCTTCTCCTCTCCCCATACTGTCCCCTTCTCCTCTCCCCATACTGTCCCCTTCTCCTCTCCTCTCCCCTTCTCCTCTCCCCATACTGTCCCCTTCTCCTCTCCCCATACTGTCCCCTTCTCCTCTCCTCTCCCCTTCTCCTCTCCCCATACTGTCCCCTTCTCCTCTCCCCATACTGTCCCCTTCTCCTCTCCTCTCCCCTTCTCCTGTCCTCATACTATCCCCTTCTCCTCTCCTCTCCCCTTCTCCTCTCCTCTCCCCTACTCCTCTCCCCTTCTCCTCTCCTCATACTGTCCCCTTCTCCTCTCCTCATACTGTCCCCTTCTCCTCTCCTCATACTGTCCCCTTCTCCTCTCCCCTTACTGTCCCCTTCTCCTCTCCCCATACTGTCCCCTTCTCCTCTCCCCATACTGTCCCCTTCTCCTCTCCTCTCCCCTTCTCCTCTCCCCATACTGTCCCCTTCTCCTCTCCTCTCCCCTTCTCCCCTCCCCATACTGTCCCCTTCTCCTCTCCTCTCCCCTTCTCCTCTCCTCTCCCCTTCTCCTCTCCTCTCCCCTTCTCCTCTCCTCTCCCCCTTCTCCTCTCCCCATACTGTCCCCTTCTCCTCTCCCCATACTGTCCCCTTCTCCTCTCCCCATACTGTCCCCTTCTCCTCTCCCCATACTGTCCCCTTCTCCTCTCCCCATACTGTCCCCTTCTCCTCTCCCCATACTGTCCCCTTCTCCTCTCCCCTTCTCCTCTCCCCATACTGTCCCCTTCTCCTCTCCTCTCCCCTTCTCCTCTCCTCTCCCCTTCTCCTCTCCTCTCCCCTTCTCCTCTCCTCTCCCCCTTCTCCTCTCCCCTTCTCCTCTCCTCTCCCACTTCTCCTCTCCCCATACTGTCCCCTTCTCCTCTCCCCATACTGTCCCCTTCTCCTCTCCCCATACTGTCCCCTTCTCCTCTCCCCATACTGTCCCCTTCTCCTCTCCCCATACTGTCCCCTTCTCCTCTCCCCATACTGTCCCCTTCTCCTCTCCCCATACTGTCCCCTTCTCCTCTCCCCATACTGTCCCCTTCTCCTCTCCTCTCCCCTTCTCCTCTCTCTATACTGTCCCCTTCTCCTCTCTCCATAATGTCCCCTTCTCCTCCCCCATACTGTCCCCTTCTCCTCTCCCCTTCTCCTCTCCCCAAACTGTGCCCTTCTCCTCTCCCCAAACTGTGCCCTTCTCCTCTCCCCAAACTGTGCCCTTCTCCTCTCCCCAAACTGTGCCCTTCTCCTCTCCCCAAACTGTGCCCTTCTCCTCTCCCCAAACTGTCCCCTTCTCCTCTCTCCATACTGTCCCCTTCTCCTCTCCTCTCTCCATACTGTCCCCTTCTCCTCTCTCCATACTGTCCCCTTCTCCTCTCTCCATACTGTCCCCTTCTCCTCTCCCCATACTGTCCCCTTCTCCTCTCCCCATAATGTCCCCTTCTCCTCTCCCCATACTGTCCCCTTCTCCTCTCCCCATACTGTCCCCTTCTCCTCTCCCCATACTGTCCCCTTCTCCTCTCCCCATAATGTCCCCTTCTCCTCTCCCCATACTGTCCCCTTCTCCCCTCCCCATACTGTCCCTTTCTCCTCTCCTCTCCCCTTCTCCTCTCCTCTCCCCTTCTCCTCTCCCCATACTGTCCCCTTCTCCTCTCCTCTCCCCATAATGTCCCCTTCTCCTCTCTCCATAATGTCCCCTTCTCCTCTCTCCATAATGTCCCCTTCTCCTCTCTCCATAATGTCCCCTTCTCCTCTCTCCATAATGTCCCCTTCTCCTCTCTCCATAATGTCCCCTTCTCCTCCCCCCATACTGTCCCCTTCTCCTCTCCTGTCCCCTTCTCCTCTCCTGTCCCCTTCTCCTCTCCCCATACTGTCCCCTTCTCCTCTCCCCATACTGTCCCCTTCTCCTCTCCCCATACTGTCCCCTTCTCCTCTCCTCTCTCCATACTGTCCCCTTCTCCTCTCCTCTCTCCATACTGTCCCCTTCTCCTCTCCTCTCTCCATACTGTCCCCTTCTCCTCTCCTCTCTCCATACTGTCCCCTTCTCCTCTCCTCTCTCCATACTGTCCCCTTCTCCTCTCTCCATACTGTCCCCTTCTCCTCTCCCCATACTGTCCCCTTCTCCTCTCCCCATACTGTCCCCTTCTCCTCTCCCCATACTGTCCCCTTCTCCTCTCCCCATACTGTCCCCTTCTCCTCTCCCCTTCTCCTCTCCCCTTCTCCTCTCCCCTTCTCCTCTCCCCTTCTCCTCTCCCCTTCTCCTCTCCCCATACTGTCCCCTTCTCCTCTCCCCATACTGTCCCCTTCTCCTCTCCCCATACTGTCCCCTTCTCCTCTCACCATACTGTCCCCTTCTCCTCTCCTCTCCCCTTCTCCTCTCCCCATACTGTCCCCTTCTCCTCTCCTCTCCCCTTCTCCTCTCCCCATACTGTCCCCTTCTCCTCTCCTCTCTCCATACTGTCCCCTTCTCCTCTCCCCATACTGTCCCCTTCTCCTCTCCCCATACTGTCCCCTTCTCCTCTCCCCATACTGTCCCCTTCTCCTCTCCCCATACTGTCCCCTTCTCCTCTCCCCATACTGTCCCCTTCTCCTCTCCCCATACTGTCCCCTTCTCCTCTCCCCATACTGTCCCCTTCTCCTCTCCTCATACTGTCCCCTTCTTCTCTCCCCATACTGTCCCCTTCTCCTCTCCCCATACTGTCCCCTTCTCCTCTCCCCATACTGTCCCCTTCTCCTCTCCCTATACTGTCCCCTTCTCCTCTCCCCATACTGTCCCCTTCTCCTCTCCCCATACTTTCCCCTTCTCCTCTCCCCATACTGTCCCCTTCTCCTCTCCTCATACTGTCCCCTTCTCCTCTCCCCATACTGTCCCCTTCTCCTCTCCCCATACTGTCCCCTTCTCCTCTCCCCATACTGTCCCCTTCTCCTCTCCCCATACTGTCCCCTTCTCCTCTCCCCATACTGTCCCCTTCTCCTCTCCCCATACTGTCCCCTTCTCCTCTCCCCATACTGTCCCCTTCTCCTCTCCCCATACTGTCCCCTTCTCCTCTCCCCATACTGTCCCCTTCTCCTCTCCCCATACTGTCCCCTTCTCCTCTCCTCATACTGTCCCCTTCTCCTCTCCCCATACTGTCCCCTTCTCCTCTCCCCATACTGTCCCCTTCTCCTCTCCCCATACTGTCCCCTTCTCCTCTCCCCATACTGTCCCCTTCTCCTCTCCCCATACTGTCCCCTTCTCCTCTCCGCATACTGTCCCCTTCTCCTCTCCTCATACTGTCCCCTTCTCCTCTCCTCATACTGTCCCCTTCTCCTCTCCCCATACTGTCCCCTTCTCCTCTCTCCATACTGTCCCCTTCTCCTCTCTCCATGCTGTCCCCTTCTCCTCTCTCCATACTGTCCCCTTCTCCTCTCTCCATACTGTCCCCTTCTCCTCTCTCCATGCTGTCCCCTTCTCCTCTCTCCATACTGTCCCCTTCTCCTCTCTCCATACTGTCCCCTTCTCCTCTCCCCATACTGTCCCCTTCTCCTCTCCCCATACTGTCCCCTTCTCCTCTCCTCTCCCCTTCTCCTCTCCCCATACTGTCCCCTTCTCCTCTCCTCTCCCCTTCTCCTCTCCCCATACTGTCCCCTTCTCCTCTCCTCTCTCCATAATGTCCCCTTCTCCTCTCCTCTCTCCATACTGTCCCCTTCTCCTCTCCCCATACTGTCCCCTTCTCCTCTCCCCATACTGTCCCCTTCTCCTCTCCCCATACTGTCCCCTTCTCCTCTCCCCATACTGTCCCCTTCTCCTCTCCCCATACTGTCCCCTTCTCCTCTCCCCATACTGTCCCCTTCTCCTCTCCCCATACTGTCCCCTTCTCCTCTCCCCATACTGTCCCCTTCTCCTCTCCTCATACTGTCCCCTTCTTCTCTCCCCATACTGTCCCCTTCTCCTCTCCCCATACTGTCCCCTTCTCCTCTCCCTATACTGTCCCCTTCTCCTCTCCCCATACTGTCCCCTTCTCCTCTCCCCATACTGTCCCCTTCTCCTCTCCCCATACTGTCCCCTTCTCCTCTCCTCATACTGTCCCCTTCTCCTCTCCTCATACTGTCCCCTTCTCCTCTCCCCATACTGTCCCCTTCTCCTCTCCCCATACTGTCCCCTTCTCCTCTCCCCATACTGTCCCCTTCTCCTCTCCCCATACTGTCCCCTTCTCCTCTCCCCATACTGTCCCCTTCTCCTCTCCCCATACTGTCCCCTTCTCCTCTCCCCATACTGTCCCCATCTCCTCTCCCCATACTGTCCCCTTCTCCTCTCCTCATACTGTCCCCTTCTCCTCTCCCCATACTGTCCACTTCTCCTCTCCCCATACTGTCCCCTTCTCCTCTCCTCTCTCCATACTGTCCCCTTCTCCTCTCTCCATACTGTCCCCTTCTCCTCTCTCCATACTGTCCCCTTCTCCTCTCTCCATGCTGTCCCCTTCTCCTCTCTCCATACTGTCCCCTTCTCCTCTCTCCATACTGTCCCCTTCTCCTCTCTCCATACTGTCCCCTTCTCCTCTCTCCATACTGTCCCCTTCTCCTCTCCCCATACTGTCCCCTTCTCCTCTCTCCATACTGTCCCCTTCTCCTCTCTCCATACTGTCCCCTTCTCCTCTCTCCATACTGTCCCCTTCTCCTCTCTCCATACTGTCCCCTTCTCCTCTCTCCATACTGTCCCCTTCTCCTCTCTCCATACTGTCCCCTTCTCCTCTCTCCATACTGTCCCCTTCTCCTCTCTCCATACTGTCCCCTTCTCCTCTCTCCATACTGTCCCCTTCTCCTCTCCCCATACTGTCCCCTTCTCCTCTCCCCATACTGTCCCCTTCTCCTCTCCTCTCCCCTTCTCCTCTCCCCATACTGTCCCCTTCTCCTCTCCCCATACTGTCCCCTTCTCCTCTCCCCATACTGTCCCCTTCTCCTCTCTCTATACTGTCCCCTTCTCCTCTCCTCTCTCTATACTGTCCCCTTCTCCTCTCCTCTCTCTATACTGTCCCCTTCTCCTCTCCTCTCTCTATACTGTCCCCTTCTCCTCTCCTCTCTCTATTCTGTCCCCTTCTCCTCTCCTCTCTCTATTCTGTCCCCTTCTCCTCTCCTCTCTCTATACTGTCCCCTTCTCCTCTCCTCTCTCTATACTGTCCCCTTCTCCTCTCCTCTCTCTATACTGTCCCCTTCTCCTCTCCTCTCTCTATACTGTCCCCTTTTCCTCTCCCCATACTGTCCCCTTTTCCTCTCCCCATACTGTCCCCTTTTCCTCTTCCCATACTGTCCCCTTTTCCTCTCCCCAAACTGTCCCCTTTTCCTCTCCCCATACTGTCCCCTTTTCCTCTCCCCATACTGTCCCCTTTTCCTCTCCCCATACTGTCCCCTTCTCCTCTCTCCATACTGTCCCCTTCTCCTCTCCTCTCCCCTTCTCCTCTCCCCATACTGTCCCCTTCTTCTCTCCCCATACTGTCCCCTTCTCCTCTCCCCATACTGTCCCCTTCTCTCCCCTACCCTTCTCCTCTCCCCATACTGTCCCCTTCTCCTCTCCCCATACTATCCCCTTCTCCTCTCCCAATACTGTCCCCTTCTCCTCTCCCCAAACTGTCCCCTTCTCCTCTCCTCTCTCCATACTGTCCCCTTCTCCTCTCTCCATACTGTCCCCTTCTCCTCTCTCCATACTGTCCCCTTCTCCTCTCCCCATACTGTCCCCTTCTCCTCTCCCCATACTGTCCCCTTCTCCTCTCCCCATACTGTCCCCTTCTCCTCTCTCCATACTGTCCCCTTCTCCTCTCCCCATACTGTCCCCTTCTCCTCTCCTCTCCCCTTCTCCTCTCCCCATATTGTCCCCTTCTCCTCTCCTCTCCCCTTCTCCTCTCCCCATACTGTCCCCTTCTCCTCTCCTCTCTCCATACTGTCCCCTTCTCCTCTCCTCTCTCCATACTGTCCCCTTCTCCTCTCCTCTCTCCATACTGTCCCCTTCTCCTCTCCTCTCTCCATACTGTCCCCTTCTCCTCTCCCCATACTGTCCCCTTCTCCTCTCCCCATACTGTCCCCTTCTCCTCTCCCCATACTGTCCCCTTCTCCTCTCCCCATACTGTCCCCTTCTCCTCTCCCCTACCCTTCTCCTCTCCTCATACTGTCCCATTCTCCTCTCCTCATACTGTCCCATTCTCCTCTCTCCATACTGTCCCATTCTCCTCTCTCCATACTGTCCCATTCTCCTCTCTCCATACTGTCCCATTCTCCTCTCTCCATACTGTCCCATTCTCCTCTCTCCATACTGTCCCCTTCTCCTCTCCCCATACTGTCCCCTTCTCCTCTCCCCATACTGTCCCCTTCTCCTCTCCTCATATTGTCCCCTTCTCCTCTCCTCATACTGTCCCCTTCTCCTCTCCTCATACTGTCCCCTTCTCCTCTCCTCATACTGTCCCCTTCTCCTCTCCTCTCCCCTTCTCCTCTCCCCATACTGTCCCCTTCTCCTCTCCTCATACTGTCCCCTTCTCCTCTCCTCATACTGTCCCCTTCTCCTCTCCTCTCCTCTCCCCTTCTCCTCTCCCCATACTGTCCCCTTCTCCTCTCCCCATACTGTCCCCTTCTCCTCTCCCCATACTGTCCCCTTCTCCTCTCCTATCTCCATACTGTCCCCTTCTCCTCTCCCCATACTGTCCCCTTCTCCTCTCCCCATACTGTCCCCTTCTCCTCTCCCCATACTGTCCCCTTCTCCTCTCCCCATACTGCCCCCTTCTCCTCTCCTATCTCCATACTGTCCCCTTCTCCTCTCCTATCTCCATACTGTCCCCTTCTCCTCTCCTATCTCCATACTGTCCCCTTCTCCTATCTCCATACTGTCCCCTTCTCCTCTCCCCATACTGTCCCCTTCTCCTCTCCCCATACTGTCCCCTTCTCCTCTCCCCATATTGTCCCCTTCTCCTCTCCCCATACTGTCCCCTTCTCCTCTCCCCATACTGTCCCCTTCTCCTCTCCCCATACTGTCCCCTTCTCCTCTCCCCATACTGTCCCCTTCTCCTCTCCCCATACTGTCCCCTTCTCCTCTCCCCATACTGTCCCCTTCTCCTCTCCCCATACTGTCCCCTTCTCCTCTCCCCATACTGTCCCCTTCTCCTCTCCCCATACTGTCCCCTTCTCTCCCCTACCCTTCTCCTCTCCCAATACTGTCCCCTTCTCCTCTCCCAATACTGTCCCCTTCTCCTCTCCTCTCTCCATACTGTCCCCTTCTCCTCTCCTCTCTCCATACTGTCCCCTTCTCCTCTCCTCTCTCCATACTGTCCCCTTCTCCTCTCTCCATACTGTCCCCTTCTCCTCTCTCCATACTGTCCCCTTCTCCTCTCTCCATACTGTCCCCTTCTCCTCTCTCCATACTGTCCCCTTCTCCTCTCCCCATACTGTCCCCTTCTCCTCTCTCCATACTGTCCCCTTCTCTCCCCTACCCTTCTCCTCTCCCCATACTGTCCCCTTCTCCTCTCCCAATACTGTCCCCTTCTCCTCTCTCCATACTGTCCCCTTCTCCTCTCTCCATACTGTCCCCTTCTCCTCTCTCCATACTGTCCCCTTCTCCTCTCTCCATACTGTCCCCTTCTCCTCTCTCCATACTGTCCCCTTCTCCTCTCTCCATACTGTCCCCTTCTCCTCTCCCCATACTGTCCCCTTCTCCTCTCCCCATACTGTCCCCTTCTCCTCTCCCCATACTGTCCCCTTCTCCTCTCTCCATACTGTCCCCTTCTCCTCTCTCCATACTGTCCCCTTCTCCTCTCCCCATACTGTCCCCTTCTCCTCTCCCCATACTGTCCCCTTCTCCTCTCCTCTCTCCATACTGTCCCCTTCTCCTCTCCCCATACTGTCCCCTTCTCCTCTCCTCTCCCCTTCTCCTCTCCCCATACTGTCCCCTTCTCCTCTCCTCTCTCCATACTGTCCCCTTCTCCTCTCCTCTCCCCATACTGTCCCCTTCTCCTCTCCCCATACTGTCCCCTTCTCCTCTCCCCATACTGTCCCCTTCTCCTCTCCCCATACTGTCCCCTTCTCCTCTCCCCATACTGTCCCCTTCTCCTCTCCCCATACTGTCCCCTTCTCCTCTCCCCATACTGTCCCCTTCTCCTCTCCCCATACTGTCCCCTTCTCCTCTCCCCTACCCTTCTCCTCTCTCTCCATACTGTCCCATTCTCCTCTCTCCATACTGTCCCATTCTCCTCTTCCCATACTCTCCCCTTCTCCTCTCCCCATACTCTCCCCTTCTCCTCTCCCCATACTCTCCCCTTCTCCTCTCCCCATACTGTCCCTTCTCCTCTCCTCTCCCCTTCTCCTCTCCCCATACTGTCCCCTTCTCCTCTCCCCATACTGTCCCCTTCTCCTCTCCCCATACTGTCCCCTTCTCCTCTCCTCTCCCCTTCTCCTCTCCCCATACTGTCCCCTTCTCCTCTCCCCATACTGTCCCCTTCTCCTCTCCCCATACTGTCCCCTTCTCCTCTCCTCTCCCCTTCTCCTCTCCCCATACTGTCCCCTTCTCCTCTCCTCTCCCCTTCTCCTCTCCCCATACTCTCCCCTTCTCCTCTCCCCATACTTCCCCTCTTCTCTTTCTCTTGACCCCCAATCCCCTTCTACCCCCTGCTCATCTTTTTTCTTTTTCTTCATCTCTTATGTCTATCTTTTTTATCTCCTCTCCATCCATCTCATTTCCTTTTTATCCCTTTCTCTCCCTCTCCCTTCTACACCCCATCCCCCCCCCCCCTCCTCTCCCATCCACCTCTCTCTAACTTCCTTAGCACACTGTACAGCTGCCCTATATACATATGTTGTGTCAACGTGTGTCATAATGAATGCATTATGTACATTAATTACATATTTCACGTTAATTATTATCACAGATGAGTTTTCACAACATATGGATGCCATTTCCAGAGACAATTTGCTGCTAGGCAGTCACATCCGTCCACGAAACGCGTGTCGCAATCCATGCAAACATATGGCTCTGCGGCCCTAATATGACACTAAACATATGTACAGAATTGTATTCTGCTATAACTGTTTAACTGCGATACAGCGGAGATCTCCAGAAATTCACAATGGCACGCATCCCGAGAAATCCCTGCTAAATTCCATCCAGAATATCCAGCTCCGCTGGGAGAAGGGCGCAAATCTCAGCCTGCCATAGGATAGCGGAAAAGGTTAGATCTGGTGTCAATATATTTTGGCTGTCCGTGTCCCCAATTTATCATATCTTCAGCTTAAGTCATTAGCAGTTCAACACTTCCTAAGGCAAATGAGTTGTCCAAATCGGATTGTTTTCTATACAAATGGCGTGAACTTACACATAAAGTGTTGCAAAAAATTCTTAATTGGTCTTTAAACTAATTACACCCAATAGGGATTTTTTTCTGCTGCATTCTCCACTATATAAAATATAATTCTTAAAACAAAAAAAAACAAAAAATTATTTTATTAAAAATATTACTTCTAATATTTATATTACTAAAATATTTATTTCTTGGTAAACAAAACACCATCTGTATGACAATTGTAAAATGCGTGCTTCACCAAAAAAAAAAAATTATATATATATATATATATATATATATATATATATATATATTTAAAAAAATGCAAACTGAATATGAATTTTTGATATTTTAAAAATATGTCATCTATATAATGAGATAAAAAAAATTTAATCACCAAATTTTATATATATATATATATATATATATATATATATATATATATATATATATATAATTTTTTTTAATAAAAATAAAATGCAAAATTATTTTTTGGTATTTAAAAAATACAATGTCATCTATACAAGTTAGGAAAAAAAATTAATATAAAAAGTGCAAAATGTATATTTATTTTTTGTCAAATTATAAATAAAATGTCATCTATTTAACAAGTAAAAATGTGTTGTTTTTTTTTGTTTTTTCTACATATTTTACCTGTAAAATCCATTTCTTGGAGTACATCACAGGATACAAAGCAGGCTATAAATAGATTTTTACATACTTACCTGTATAATTAATTTCTTGGAGTACATCACGGGACACACAGCAGGCTATCAACATAACTATCTGGCGCATAACCCAGATAGTTATGTTTGTAGCCTGCTCTGTGTCCCATGATGTATGATAATAAAAAAAATAAACTTTTTTTTTATTAAAAATAAAATGTCATCTATATAACATGTGAAAAATACATTTAAAAAAATGTATATGTATAGGTTTTAAACAAAAAAAGTGCAAAATTAATATTTGTTTCTTGTTCAATTATAAATAAAATGTCACCTACAGTGACAACCCCTTGAAGTTTTCCACATTTTGTCACGTTGTTACAACCAAAAATGTAAATGTATTTTATTGGGATTTTATGTGATAGACCAACACAAAGTGGCACATAATTGTCAAGTGGAAGGAAAATGATAAATAGTTTTCTTTTTTTTTTTACAAATAAATCTGTGAAAAGTGTGTGGGGGGGGGGGGGCGCATTTGTATTCAGCCCCATTTACTCTGATACCCCTAACTAAAATCCAGTGGAACCAATTGCCTTCAGAAGTCACCTAATTAGTAAATAGTGTCCAGCTGTGTGTAATTTAATCTCAGTATTAATGCAGCTGTTCTGTGAAGCCCTCAGAGGTTTGTTAGAGAACCTTTTTTAACAGTAAACATTTTATTAAAGGTGTATCAAGGTAAATGCAACAAGTGATTGTATAAAAATTCAAGTAGTACATCTGTAACAGAGAATATTCTAATGACACTTCACGTATTCTTTACAGGGTTAGTCCAACTAAGTCCTTTGGTTTGTTAGAGAACCTTAGTGAACAAACAGCATCATGAAGGCCAAGGAACACACCAGACAGGTCAGGGATAAAGTTGTGGAGAAGTATAAAGCAGGGTTAGGTTATAATAAAATCTCCTAAGCTTTAAACATCTCACGGAGCTCTGTTCAATCCATCATCGGAAAATGGAAAGAGTATGGCACAACTGCAATCCTACCAAGACATGGCCGTCCACCTAAACTGACCGCGCCCGTCATGGTAACTCTGGAGGAGCTGCAGAGATCCACAGCTCAGGGGGGAGAATCTGTCCACAGGACAACTATTAGTCGTGCTTCTCCACAAATCTGCCCTTTATGGAAGAGTGACAAGAAGAAAGACATTGGGGAAAGAAAGTCATAAGAAGTCTTGTTTGCAGTTTGTGAGAAGCCATGTGGGGGACACAGCAAACATGTGGGGGACACAGCAAACATGTGGGGGACACAGCAAACATGTAGGGGACACAGCAAACATGTGGGGGACACAGCAAACATGTGGGGGACACAGCAAACATGTAGGGGACACAGCAAACATGTGGGGGACACAGCAAACATGTGGGGGACACAGCAAACATGTAGGGGACACAGCAAACATGGGGAAGAAGGTGCTCTGGTCACATGACACCAAAATTGAACATTTTGTCCTAAAAGCAAAATGATACGTGTGGTGGAAAACTAACACTGCACATCACCCTGAACACACCATCCCCACTGTGAAACATGGTGGTGGCAGCATCATGTGGTGGGGATGCTTTTCTTCAGCTTTTCTTCAGCAGGGACAGGGAAGCTGGTCAGAGTTGATGGGAAGATGGATGGAGACAAATACAGGACAATCTTAGAAGAAATCCTGTTAGAGTCTGCAAAAGACTTGAGACCGGGGGGAGGTTCACCTTCCAGCAGGACAACGACCCTAAAGTACAGCCAGAGCTACAATGGAATGGTTTAGATCAAAGCATATTCATGTGTTAGAATCGCCCAGTCACAGTCCAGACCTAAATCACACTGAGAATCTGTGGCAAGACTTGAAAATTGCTGTTCACAGACGCTCTCCATCCAATCTGACAGAACTTGAGATATTTTGCAAAGAAGAATGGGCAGAAATGTCCCTCTCTAGATGTGCAAAGCTGGTAGAGACATCCCCAAAAAGACTTGCAGCTGTAATTGCAGAGAAAGGCGGTTCTACAAAGTATTGACTCCGGGGGGCGCCATACAAATGCCCCTCCCCCCACTTTTCACATATTTATTTGTATCATTTATCATTTTCTTTCCACTTGACAATTAGGTGCCACTTTGTGTTGGTCTGTCACATAAAATCCCAATAAAATACATATTAAACGTTTTTGGTTGTAACAACATGACAAAATGTGGAAAATTTCAAGGGGTATGAATACTTTTTCAAGGCACTGTATATAAAAATAAAAATTTGATTTTTTCCTACATACTTACCTGTAAAATCCATTTCTTGGAGTACATCACGGGACACAGAGCAGGCTATAAACATATGTGGCACATAACCAAGATAGTTATGTTCAGGCCCGCCATCACAAATTTTGGGGCCCCTTACACAGCTTTAGGCAGGGCCCTCCTGGAGCAGAGAACTGGGGGGGGGGGGGGCGGTGCTCTGACGAAAAGAAAACAAGTGTAATCTCTTCTCTCCTGACGCGAGATAAGCGGGGGGGGGGGGGGCGACCATTGGGCCCCTTACAGGTGTAATGCACAGAAAGTAAAAAAAAATTTTAAAATAAGAACAAACAGGAGGGGGGCCAGCCGGGCCCCTTACAGGTGTAATGCCTGTATCCCCCCCCCCCCCCCCCAATGGTGGCCCTGGTTATTTTTTATAGCCTGCTCTGTATACCGTGATGTACGATTTAAAAATTTACTTTTTTTTTTTTATATAAAAAAAAGTGCAAAATTAATTCTCATTTTTGATAAATTATAAATAAAATGTCATCTATAAAACCAGTAAAAAAAAAAAAAAAAAATTAAATATAAAAATAGTGCAAAATTAATATTTATTTTGTGTTCAATTATAAATAAAATTGTCATCTATATAACAAGTATAATATAAAAGCAGTTATCTAAAATGAAAGAAAGTAGGCCAGGAGGAGGGTGAAGGTGCCCCCATGGCCGTTCCATTCTTCTTTGGATCATAATCAAAGTCAACCTTATTGTGGCTTGTCAAGTATTAAAAGAAGGAAGCGCAGAAAAAAAAAAGTTACAATTTAAGCCAATCAGTAACTTTAAGATCAGTAAATAAATAATAGAAAGATAGAAGTCGTATTAAACTTGCAGGTGTTGCTGCCATTCAGATGTGAGGTGTTACGTAGGCGTTAAAAGCCCCCTCGTGCCTCCTTTCCACCTCATCTATGGCGAATCCTCGGCGCGCGTGGAGTTAAACTCAGGTCTCGTCAATTAACGATCGCACTTTCAACTCTCTGGTAGGAGAGGCCGATTTATATTTAAATCAGACGGATTAATTAGGCGCCATCCTTCGCCACTAATTAGACTAATTGACGGTGGCCCCCCGATGCCATCAAGAGTTGTTGTGACAAGAAGAAATCAGGTTGTCACGGCGATGCGTACAAGGTGAGCGAGGATGGCGCCTCGTTCGATGGCAGGTAAAGGTAGATAGGATAGTTGAAAATAGTATTTTTTTTTTCCCCATCAACAAATGAGTTTTACTTTTCAGAATTTGTGACTGCAGTGACGGCACAGCGCACAAGGGAGGTGAATTAATTTTGTCTTCAGTTTTCATACGTTTTTGGCATATATTATATAACGTTGTGACAGATGCAAAAAAAAAAAAAAAAAAAAAAAAGCTGAAATCTTTTTGCAAGTGAGATTGTTTTTTTTTGTTTTTTTGGTGAAAAAAAATATGCATATTTAAATACAGTTTCAAATAGCAGCAAGGAAAAAAAACTTGACAATGATGGAAATTAAATAATCAAAATTAATTATTTTTTAAAAATGTATAAATTATTTTAAAAAAATGTAATATATTTTTTTTAAATGTAATAAATGATTTTAAAAAATGTAATAAATTATTAAAATAATTATTAAAAATTAAATTAAAATATTATATTAAAGGCCTAAGCTTATCTGATATCCTTGCACGTTGGCCGCTCTTGTTACTATCACTTTCCCACATACTGAAGTGTCAGAAGCCCTGACACATTCCTGAATTCTGTGTGTTACTGGAAAACCTCCCCATCCTCCGCCAGGGCCCGAAATAAGAGATTGTCACTGCTATTGTGTATGAATCACCCAGAAGCTTTGTAGAGAGGAATTCATGTCACTTGTTGATAGGCTAGTGGAAAAAAAATCTTTTTTTTTTTTTTTTCTTTTTTTTTCTTCTTCAAACTATCCAGTGAATATTTAAAGAAAGTTGCTCTGTAGTTTGTGCGTTTTGTGCACAAAAGTCACCAAATTATGTGACCAAAGCATGTGAAGATTTAAGGGTCTATTTATAAAACATTCATTGGACGAAAATCGGAAGCATCCATTTAGGCTGCACTGTATTTTCTAATACTATGATTTCCTATGATAATCGGCTCCATCTAGTGGCTATACATGGTATATTTTCTAATTGAAGTACAGTATTTTAGAAAAACAAAGCGCATTTTGGCCACTAGGTGGAGCTGACGATCATAGGAATCAGAGAAAATATGGTAAACATTTGTGCAACCTGTATGAATTTTAGGTGGCGTAGGAAAGGGATAAAAAAAAAAAAAAAAAGTAATAAAAAAAAAAATATTCAATAAAAATAATAAAGCAAATATAAAAAAAAAATCAAATCATTTTTTTTTTTTTATTGCTGTCTGTGTTCCCATTAGAAATTCACCCTCTCTATTGGTCCTGGAGACATTTATCTCCAACAGGAAGTGATGAGAAATCCAAAGTTTGACATTTATCACCAGGACGGGAGGCAAGGGGAACTCTTCCAATGGAGGCAACTGTCTAAGTGGGAATTTCCCTCCCGTTGTAGAAATTTGTTCTCACTTCCTGTTGCAATTCTTAGACAGGAAGTCAAGGGAAATCTCCCCAACAGGATATAGACAGGAAAAAAAAATCTCTGTGTTATTTAAATAAAAAAAAAAGTTTTGTCTTAGCAAACCCTTCCAATACCACTGGCAAAGTTTGTTACTTTGTTACCATTTTAACGGGAATAAATTGTTACACTTTTAAGCAGCGAGTGTCAGATTTGTTACACGTTCTTATTGCTTAGGGGGGGGGGGGGGGGCATAAAGATCCTTTTATTCAGAGATATCCCTATTGTGAGAAGGGGCCGCAACACCCTACAGTATTTTTATTTTTATTTTTTACAGAAAGAACACCGACTTATATTACCAGATCTTCAGCAATATAATTTTCCCCGATCCAGTAGAAGATGGAAAAAGTATTTTAATTTTTTTTGAAAAAGTATAACAATGTAAACAAATAAAAAGAAGTATACAAAAGTATAAAAATAAATAAATAAAATGTATCAAAAAAGTACCATTAATTTAATGGGATCCCTAGTGTTAGTTTTTTTTCTTTAATTATTGTATTAAAAAAAAAATCTAAAAGTCTATTTGCAGTAATATTTTTTCTTTTTTTTTTATCAAAAATTATCATTAATTTATTGGGATTCCTCGTGTTTTTTTTTTTTTTGTAATACAATAATTAAAGAAAAAAACTAACACTAGAAATCCCAATAAATTAATGATACTTTTTGATTAAAAAAAAATATATATATTACTGCAAATAGTTTTTTTTCTTTAATTATTGTATTTTAAAAAAAAAAATCTAAAAGTCTATTTGCAGTAATAATGTTTTTGATAAAAAAGAAAAAAAAAAGTATCATTAATTTATTAGGATTCCTAGTGTTAGTTTTTTTTCTTCAATTATTGTATTAAAGAAAAAAAAAATCTAAAAGTCTATTTGCAGTAATAATTTTTTTTTTTAATTTTTATCAAAAAGTATCATTCACTTATTGGGATTCCTAGTGTTAGTTTTTTTTTTTTTTTTTTTTTATTATTGTATACATTTTTTTTAAAGTCTATTCGCAAGAAAAAAAAAAAAAAACTGTTCTATTTTTTAGCTTAATAGATTAATGGACTCATAGTCCATAGCAACTCAGTTACATTAAGGATAGCTACAGATTTGCTGCCTTAGGACAGGACTACAGAACACCTCCCCCACACATCCTTTCGATAACATGAGAGGTTCATGTTCAGTAGTCTGGGAACAATGTAACTGATAGCAGTCAGCACAGGCTGAGAGCGCAGTAGGTTTATCCACTTACATGATTTCTGGCAGGATCAACGGTATTTTTTGCACTTCTAGAGCAGATATCAAAAAAATGCCTTCAGGCCCCATTCACACACACTTAGTGATTTGGAATCGAGGGCGGAATCGCTGCAATTCCAAAACACGAGTCAATCGCCGCAGAATGAAGGAAAACACTCTAAATGGCACCCCAATGGCAACCCGCGATTGTCAGTGGTTCCCATCTCCACTCCAAGTCGCCCGAAGCTCAAAAAAGTTCTAGAGCTGCTCTTGTAGCTCGAATCGGACAGATTGGTGCATTTTTTAAGTGACCCTTTTTTGTTCCATAGAAACAGAGTGTTCTAGTGCTCAAATGCAATAATTAAATACAAATAAACAATAATAATTAATAAAAAAATAAATAGTAATCATAAATAAATGCATAATAAATAAAATTCTAAAAAATAAAATAACCCCAACCCCTAACCCTAATATTAACCCCGTTCCCAACACCTAATTCTAACGCCTAACCCAACAAAATAAATAATAATAGGTAAGTAAATAATACATAATAATAATAATAATAATAATAATAGTAATAATAATAAATACATAATAAATAAAATAAATAACCTCAAGCCCTAATTCTAATATTAACCCCTTAACCCCTATCCTAACCCCTAACCCTTAACCTAACAAAGTAAATAATAATAACAATAATTACATAATAAAAAATATATATTTTTTGTATTCTTTTTTTTGTTTTTTTATTATGTAATTATTGCTATTAATATTATTAATTTACTTATTGTTTTTTTATTTTTGTTCGGTTAAGGGTTAGAATTAGGGTTAGGGGTTAGGATTGGGGTTAGTATTAGGGTTAGGGGTTAGGATTAGGGGTTAATATTAGGTTTGGGTTTTTATTGATTTATTTGTATTGTTTTATGTATTATGTAATTTTTGTTTATTATTATTAATAATAATAATATAAAATCATCATTTTTTTATTATGTAATTATTAATATTATTAATTTACTGTATTATTGTTTATTTTGTTAGGTAAATGGTTAGGGTTGAGGTTTAGGATCGGGTTTAATATTAGGGTTAGGGATTAATATTAGGCTTAGGGGTTGGGGTTATTTTTATTATGATTATTATTATTTATTTTCGTTATTATAATTTTTTATTATGTAATTATTGTTGTTGTTGCTATTATTATTAACAATAATTACATAAAAAAATTATAATAATGAAAAAATATTATTAATATGTAATTGTTATTAATAATATTAACAACAATAATTTCATAATACATAATAATGAAAAAATATTATTAATAATGTAAATAAATAATAATCATAATAAAAATAAATAAAATAACCCCAACCCCTAATATTAACCCTAACCTTAATATAAACCCTAATCCTAACCATTTACCTAACAAAATAAACAATAAGTAAATTATTATTATTATTATTATTTTATTATTAATCACAATTACATAATGAATAAAAATAAATAAATAAAAACCCAAACCCTAACCCTAATATGAGCCCCTATTCCTCACCCCTAACCCTAATATTAATCCTAACCCCTAACCTAACAAAATAAATAAACAATAATAAATAAATAATACATAATAAAAAAATAAAATAAACTAACTTTTAACCCAAACCATAACCATTCACCCCTAACTCCTTACAAAGAAAAAAAAATCAAAAAAAAATACATTGAACAAAATAATAAATAAAAAGGCTGAAAACAAATCAACAAATAAAATAGGGTTAATATTAGGGGTTGGGGTTATTTTATTTATTTTTATTATGATTTTTATTTATTTATTTTTATTATTAATATTTTTTCATTATTATAATTTTTTTATTATGTAATTGTTGTTGTTGTTATTATTATTATTATTATTATTATTATTATTATTATTATTAACCACAACAATTACATAATAAAAAAATATTATTAATATGTAGTTGTTGTTGTTGTTTATTATTATTAACAACAACAACTACATATTAATAATATTTTTTCATTATTATAATGTTTTTATTATGTAATTATTGTTATTATTATTAACAACAATAATTACATAATAAAAAAATTATAATAATGAAAAAATATTATGTAGTTGTTGTTATTATTATTATTAACAACTACATTATAATATTTTTTCATTATTATATTTTTTTTATTATGTAATTGTTGTTGTTAATAATAATAACAATAATTACATAATAAAAACATTATAATAATGAAAAAATATTATTAATATGTAGTTGTTGTTGTTAATAATAATAAACAACAACTACATATTAATAATATTTTTTTTATTATGTAATTGTTGTTGTTAATAATAATAATAATTACATAGAAAAAAATTATAATAATGAAAACATATTATTATGTAGTTGTTGTTGTTGATAATAATAACAACAACAATAATTACATAATAAAAAATAATAATAATAATAATGATGATTTTTTTTTATTAATAATGAAAATTAATAATCATAATAAAAATAAATAAAATAACCTAACCTTAATATTGCCCTAATCCTAACCTTTTACCTAACAAAATAAACAATAAGTAAATTATTATTATTATTATTATTATTATTATTATTATTAGTATTTATTATTATTATTATTATTTTATTAATCACCATTACATATTAAATAAAAAAAAAATAACCCTAACCCTAAAATGAGCCCCTATTCCTCACCCCCCACCCTAATATTAATCCTAACCCCTAACCTAACAAAATAAATAATAATAAATAAATAATACATAATAAAAAAAATAAACAAACTTTTAACCCAAACCATAACCTTTCACCCCTAACTATAATATAAAAAATATATATTGAACAAAATAATGAATAAAAACAGGTGAAAAGCCTGAAAAACAAATGATGAAACGGATGATATTTTTTTCTCTATTGGCTAAAAAAAAATAACTCGCAACAATTAGAAACGCTCAAAAATGCGACGCTCTGAATGCAGCCTTACAGAACAAATGGACAGTCGGTGAAATATCCGAACATTTTAATAAAGTATAAACACATAGTTATTTTTAAGCCCGTCGCCCCGCCCCCCGTTATTAAGGCCGTGATGTGATTATCCAAATATGTCTCTGTCTCGCTGATTCGATAATCCAGACAATTAAATTCCTGTTATGAAGCCATTACGTTGGGCAGGCCTCTTGAGGCTTTTTATAGCAAGATAAGAGGCTCCTTTGTCAGGGCCCTGGCCCCGCTTCACTGCCCCCTTCTTGGCAGATCCCTTTTGTCGGAGCGCCGCGCTCGGGACACCAAATAGGAGACGGGAGTTAAAGACGCGAGAAACAAGGGAGAGGAGTGTCTTGCCAATAAAAAAACGATCACAAATAAGGCTGGTGATGTCACAACCCGGCGGGGTCAAGGGTCGGCGAGCGAGGGGGGGGGGGTATAAATGGTTCTGAAAGGGCCGGCCTGTTTGGCTGACAAAGCCGTCGTTGGCCGGTGGGGTGCCCCCGCTACATGAGTAAAAAGAGGCGAAACACAAAGGCACGCAGTCTGGCTCATTAGCAGCCCGGGAAATGGGCAGAGAGAAGTGTTTGATGAGTTTTCTACGTCCCGCTGTGACACTCTGTGATGTAAATGGAATAATTACCATGATCTAATGGTCCTGTCTATAGCCAGAGCTCCGCTTTTTTTTTTTTTTCAAAGGGAGCCCTCTTTATTGTTTTCAGGGCCTGTAGCGGAGGCTGCGGGGTGCCCGTCTTGGAACGAGGGGGAGGGGGGGGCTGGGCTGCTGGGATGGGCACACCGCGGCAGCTTCTGCTCCGCACTTTTGTAGAGGAAGGCTGGCAGATTGAAGGTCGTGATCTGCTTCTGGAGGCTTCCCGGAGTGTTGGTGGCCTCCAGACGGCGCTGGTCACAGAACTCATTTTCGGGAAGCCATGGGGTCCAATCAGCAGGACAATATTGGACTTTTATCTACTAAGTCTCTGATTTTGTCACTTTGATGGGGGCAGTAGACCCAGACATTGATTCTACTAGACCAGCGCTTCCCAAACTCCAGTCCTCAAGTCCTCCCCAACAAGCTATGTTCTGAATAAAAAAAGTTACCCCATGGGGGCTTTGTATTGCAGCAAAAAATATTACAGTGATGATGTATCAAAAACGTAACATTAATTTAGAACAAATTGCCACAGGGAGAGCACATGTTGGGTACAAGACAGGAACTCCAAATGGGTATAATATAAAAATATACTTAAAATACAGCCGTGTAGGTACATATACAATAACTTAGCATTGATATCCTATAATGAATTGAACCAGACGTGTTTCGACCTTATCTGGAAGGTCATCTTCAGGGGGAAAGGAAGAGATGCTCTGAAATGGAAACACTGTGTAGGTGAAATTGTTCTGAACAACAAGAACCCTATCAACAATGGAACATCTAACAATATGTATTCTTAGTATTGATGAGTATTGTTACCAGTTGACAGCTGGGGGATGAGACCTCCCCATATGTTAGGCTTTAAAACCAACCACGGATCCCATAGCCATGGCCAGCACCCCAGGCGGCCCATGTGGAGGGGCAGTGTGGATAAACGCCCAGCTGTGTGGGGTGTGCAGCACATTTACCCACTGCTAGTATCGCTTTTCCCTTGCTACAAGCTATGTTCCCGGAATTTCCATGAAGCCCTGTACACACGGGCGGGAATCTCGTCGGGGGGGGGGGGGGGTTAGGGAACGTTGTTGGTTTTTCCCGACGACATTCCCGGCAAGCTTTTCTTGCTCACCGAGTGTACACCCGGCACATTCAAAAGAACCGCCTGCGCTCGTCACATTCAATGCCGTCGCCGCCATCTTGCTTCACCCTACACTACCCTTGTAAGCTACCGCGCATTAGTCGAAGTCTCATCGAGCATGCGCGGGTTTACCTGGGGACAGGTAAGCATACACACGCACGGTTTTCCTCGTCGGGAAACAGGCCGGCGAGAATCCCCAACGAGAAAATAGAGAGCAGGTTCTCTATTTTTCTCGTCGAGATTCCCGGCAGTTTTCCCGACAAACGATACACACGAGCGGTTTTCTCGGCAAAAAGCTCTCCCAGCAGTTTTCTTGCCGAGAAAACGTGTCGTGTGTACGAGGCTTTAGGTAAAATGGCTCCTGTACACAGTGAAGGAAATCCTAAAAAACGTGACCTGTTGGAGGTACCTGATGACTGAGGTTTGGAACCACTGGTCTAGAGTAGACACGTGCGATTCGCTTCGTACGAATCAAAAAAATTCGTACATTCGGAAGCATCCGAAATACGAATTTCTATTCTTACGAATTTTATACGAAATTTGGTTGAGGAATTTGGTTTGGGGAGTGGGAGAGACGGCTCAGACTGGTACTGGTAGTCGATGGGAGATTCAGAATTGGACAACATAAGAATGTTCATTAATATCGTTTTATCATTGTCATAATAAATTACGATGATTCGTTATGATGAAGTTAAAAACCCAGGAAGTCATCACAGCACAGGGGTGGTGGGAGCCCCTCATAATGAGCACAGCACAGGGATGGTGGGAGCCCCTCATAATGAGCACAGCACAGGGATGGTGGGAGCCCCTCATAATGAGCACAGCACAGGGATGGTGGGAGCCCCTCATAATGAGCACAGCACAGGGATGGTGGGAGACCCTCATAATGAGCACAGCACAGGGATGGTGGGAGCCCCTCATAATGGGCACAGGGATGGTGGGAGCCCCTCATAATGAGCACAGGGATGGTGGGAGCCCCTCATAATGAGCACAGCACAGGGATGGTGGGGGCCCCTCATAATGAGCACAGCACAGGGATGGTGGGAGCCCCTCATAATGAGCACAGCACAGGGATGGTGGGAGCCCCTCATAATGAGCACAGCACAGGGATGGTGGGAGCCCCTCATAATGAGCACAGCACAGGGATGGTGGGAGCCCCTCATAATGAGCACAGGGATGGTGGGAGCCCCTCATAATGAGCACAGCACAGGGATGGTGGGAGCCCCTCATAATCAGCACAGCACAGGGATGGTGGGAGCCCCTCATAATGAGCACAGCACAGGGATGGTGGGAGCCCCTCATAATGAGCACAGGGATGGTGGGAGCCCCTCATAATGAGCACAGCACAGGGATGGTGGGAGCCCCTCATAATCAGCACAGCACAGGGATGGTGGGAGCCCCTCATAATCAGCACAGGGATGGTGGGAGCCCCTCATAATGAGCACAGCACAGGGATGGTGGGAGCCCCTCATAATGAGCACAACACAGGGATGGTGGGAGCCCCTCATAATGAGCACAACACAGGGATGGTGGGAGCCCCTCATAATTAGCACAGGGATGGTGGGAGACCCTCATAATGAGCACAGCACGGGGATGGTGGGGGCCCCTCATAATGAGCACAGCACAGGGATGGTGGGGGCCCCTCATAATGAGCACAGCACAGGGATGGTGGGAACCCCTCATAATGAGAACAGCACAGGGATGATGGGAGCCCCTCATAATGAGCACAGCACAGGGGTGGTGGGAGCCCCCCATAATGAGCACAGCACAGGGATGATGGGAGCCCCTCATAATGAGCACAACACAGGGATGGTGGGAGCCCCCCATAATGAGCACAGCACAGGGATGGTGGGAGCCCCTCAAAATGAGCACAGCACAGGGATGGTGGGAGCCCCTTATAATGAGCACAGGGATGGTGGGAGCCCCTCATAATGAGCACAGCACGGGGATGGTGGGGGCCCCTCATAATGAGCACAGCACAGGGATGGTGGGAGCCCCTCATAATGAGCACAGCACAGGGATGCTGGGAGCCCCTCATAATGAGCACAGCACAGGGGTGGTGGGAGCCCCTCATAATTAGCACAGGGATGGTGGGAGACCCTCATAATGAGCACAGCACGGGGATGGTGGGGGCCCCTCATAATGAGCACAGCACAGGGATGATGGGAGCCCCTCATAATGAGCACAGCACAGGGATGGTGGGAGCCCCTCATAATGAGCACAGCACAGGGATGATGGGAGCCCCTCATAATGAGCACAACACAGGGATGGTGGGAGCCCCCCATAATGAGCACAGCACAGGGATGGTGGGAGCCCCTCAAAATGAGCACAGCACAGGGATGGTGGGAGCCCCTTATAATGAGCACAGGGATGGTGGGAGCCCCTCATAATGAGCACAGCACGGGGATGGTGGGGGCCCCTCATAATGAGCACAGCACAGGGATGGTGGGAGCCCCTCATAATGAGCACAGCACAGGGATGCTGGGAGCCCCTCATAATGAGCACAGCACAGGGATGGTGGGAGCCCCTCATAATTAGCACAGGGATGGTGGGAGACCCTCATAATGAGCACAGCACGGGGATGGTGGGGGCCCCTCATAATGAGCACAGCACAGGGATGGTGGGGGCCCCTCATAATGAGCACAGCACAGGGATGGTGGGAACCCCTCATAATGAGAACAGCACAGGGATGATGGGAGCCCCTCATAATGAGCACAGCACAGGGGTGGTGGGAGCCCCCCATAATGAGCACAGCACAGGGATGATGGGAGCCCCTCATAATGAGCACAACACAGGGATGGTGGGAGCCCCCCATAATGAGCACAGCACAGGGATGGTGGGAGCCCCTCAAAATGAGCACAGCACAGGGATGGTGGGAGCCCCTTATAATGAGCACAGGGATGGTGGGAGCCCCTCATAATGAGCACAGCACGGGGATGGTGGGGGCCCCTCATAATGAGCACAGCACAGGGATGGTGGGAGCCCCTCATAATGAGCACAGCACAGGGATGCTGGGAGCCCCTCATAATGAGCACAGCACAGGGGTGGTGGGAGCCCCTCATAATGAGCACAGCACAGGGATGATGGGAGCCCCTCATAATGAGCACAGCACAGGGGTGGTGGGAGCCCCTCATAATGAGCACAGCACAGGGATGATGGGAGCCCCTCATAATGAGCACAGCACAGGGGTGGTGGGAGCCCCTCATAATGAGCACAGCACAGGGATGATGGGAGCCCCTCATAATGAGCACAGCATGGGGATGGTGGGAGCCCCTCATAATGAGCACAGCACAGGGATGGTGGGAGCCCCTCATAATGAGCACAGCACTGGGATGGCGGGAACCCCTCATAATGAGCACAGCACAGGGATGGTGGGAGCCCCTCATAAGGAGCACAGCACAGGGATGGTGGGAGCCCCTCATAATGAGCACAGCACAGGGATGGTGGGAGCCCCTCATAATGAGCACAGCACAGGGATGGTGGGAGCCCCTCATAATGAGCACAGCACAGGGATGGTGGGAGCCCCTCATAATGAGCACAGCACAGGGGTGGTGGGAGCCCCTCATAATGAGCACAGCACAGGGATGGTGGGAGCCCCTCATAATGAGCACAGCACAGGGGTGGTGGGAACCCCTCATAATGAGCACAGCACAGGGATGGTGGGAGCCCCTCATAATGAGCACAGGGATGGTGGGAGCCCCTCATAATGAGCACAGCACAGGGGTGGTGGGAGCCCCTCATAATGAGCACAGGGATGGTGGGGGCCCCTCATAATGAGCACAGCACAGGGATGGTGGGAGCCCCTCATAATGAGCACAGCACAGGGATGGTGGGAGCCCCTCATAATGAGCACAGCACGGGGATGGTGGGGGCCCCTCATAATGAGCACAGCACAGGGATGCTGGGAGCCCCTCATAATGAGCACAGCACAGGGGTGGTGGGAGCCCCTCATAATGAGCACAGCACAGGGATGATGGGAGCCCCTCATAATGAGCACAGCACAGGGGTGGTGGGAGCCCCTCATAATGAGCACAGCACAGGGATGATGGGAGCCCCTCATAATGAGCACAGCACAGGGATGGTGGGAGCCCCTCATAATGAGCACAGCACAGGGATGGTGGGAGCTCCTCATAATGAGCACAGCACAGGGATGGTGGGAGCCCCTCATAATGAGCACAGCACAGGGATGGCGGGAACCCCTCATAATGAGCACAGCACAGGGATGGTGGGAGCCCCTCATAATGAGCACAGCACAGGGATGCTGGGAGCCCCTCATAATGAGCACAGCATGGGGATGGTGGGAGCCCCTCATAATGAGCACAGCACAGGGATGGTGGGAGCCCCTCATAATGAGCACAGCACAGGGATGGCGGGAACCCCTCATAATGAGCACAGCACAGGGATGGTGGGAACCCCTCATAATGAGCACAGCACAGGGATGGTGGGAGCCCCTCATAATGAGCACAGCACAGGGATGGCGGGAACCCCTCATAATGAGCACAGCACAGGGATGGCGGGAACCCCTCATAATGAGCACAGCACAGGGATGGTGGGAGCTCCTCATAATGAGCACAGCACAGGGATGGTGGGAGCCCCTCATAATGAGCACAGCACAGGGATGGCGGGAACCCCTCATAATGAGCACAGCACAGGGATGGTGGGAGCTCCTCATAATGAGCACAGCACAGGGATGGTGGGAGCTCCTCATAATGAGCACAGCACGGGGATGGTGGGAGCCCCTCATAATGAGCACAGCACGGGGATGGTGGGAGCCCCTCATAATGAGCACAGCACAGGGATGGCGGGAACCCCTCATAATGAGCACAGCACAGGGATGGCGGGAACCCCTCATAATGAGCACAGCACAGGGATGGTGGGAGCTCCTCATAATGAGCACAGCACAGGGATGGTGGGAGCCCCTCATAATGAGCACAGCACAGGGATGGCGGGAACCCCTCATAATGAGCACAGCACAGGGATGGTGGGAGCTCCTCATAATGAGCACAGCACAGGGATGGTGGGAGCTCCTCATAATGAGCACAGCACGGGGATGGTGGGAGCCCCTCATAATGAGCACAGCACGGGGATGGTGGGGGCCCCCCATAATGAGCACAGCACAGGGATGCTGGGAGCCCCTCATAATGAGCACAGCACAGGGATGGTGGGAGCCCCTCATAATGAGCACAGCACAGGGATGATGGGAGCCCCTCATAATGAGCACAGCATGGGGATGGTGGGAGTCCCTCATAATGAGCACAGCACAGGGATGGTGGGAGCCCCTCATAATGAGCACAGCACAGGGATGGTGGGAGCCCTTCATAATGAGCACAGCACAGGGATGGTGGGAGCCCCTCATAATGAGCACAGCATGGGGATGGTGGGAGTCCCTCATAATGAGCACAGCACAGGGATGGTGGGAGCCCCTCATAATGAGCACAGCACAGGGATGGTGGGAGCCCTTCATAATGAGCACAGCACAGGGATGGTGGGAGCCCCTCATAATGAGCACAGCACAGGGATGGTGGGAGCCCCTCATAATGAGCATAATGAGTCGACGACTGCCATATTGAGAAAGGTATTTTTTGCTTTTTAAACGAATGTTCGTAATTGTTACGAAAACGAATCTAACAAAAATTCGTATTTCGTACGAAACAAATCCAGATTGAATTTCGGACACGAATTACGAAAATTCGAATTTTAGTCTAAAACGAAACAACATTGACGGCGCACATGTCTAGTCTAGAGCAGCGTTTCTGGACCAGGGTGTTCTAGCACTCTGGGGTGCCCCCTGGGTCCTCCTGGGGTGCCGCAAGCATGAGATCCAATTTTTCCTGGATCAGGGTCATGAGTTGCCATGGTACAGGCGGGGGTGGCTGCCAGCACCATACCAAGTATTGGTTCTGTGATGGGGGGGACTGTGTGATTGGGGAGATTCTGTTATGGGGGACTGTGTGATTGAGGGGACCTCTGATGTGAAGGGGACTCTTTTGTGATGGGAGACTTCTGATGTGAAGGGGCTCTTTTGTGATAGGGATTCTGATTTGATGGTGAGACTTTAGATGTGAAGGGGGATTATGATATGATGGGGGGGCCTCTGATATGATGAGGGACTCATGTATAAGGGCGGGCACTGATGTGAAGGGAGGCTCTTAGGTGATAGGGGGACCTCTGATGTAAAGGGGGGGTGGCTGTTATGTGATGGGGATCTCTGTTGTAATGGGGGCTGTGATGTGATGAGGGAATCTCATGTATAGGGGGAGCCACTGATGTGAAGGGGGGCTCTGATGTGATAAGGGACTCTCATATATAGGGGGGGCTGATGTGAAGGGGGGACCTCTGTAATGGATGGCTGTGGTATGAAGGGAGGACCTCTGATGTAATGGGGGGTTCTGAAGTTATGGGGGACTTCTATAATGGAGGGCTCTGATGTGAAGGGAGGACCTCTGATGTAATGGGAGCTCTTAGTGTAATGGGGGGCTCTAATGTGAAGAGAGGACCTATGATGTAATGGGGACCCTGATGTGAAGGGGGAGCCTCTGATGTAATGGGGGGGGGCTTTGATGTGATGGTGAACCTCTATAATGGGGGGCTCTGATGAGAAGGAGGACCTCTGGTGTAATGGAGGGCTCTGATGTAATGAGGGGCTGTGATGTGAAGGGGGGGACCTCTGATGTGAACAGGGAGCCTCTGGTATAATGGGGGGCTTCTGTAATGGGGGGCTGTGTTGTGAAGGGGGGACCTCTGATGTAATAGGGAACCTATGTAATAGGGGGCTGTGATGTGAATGGGAGGACCTCCGATGTATTTGGGGGCCCCGATGTAATGGGCACAGCAGGTGTACAGACCCAGGAACTCCGCACAGGGATGGTGGGAACCCCTCATAATAGGCACAGCGGGTGTACAGACCTGGGAACTCAGCACAGGGATGGTGGGGACCCCTCATAATGCGCACCACAGTAGTACAGACCCAGGAACTCAGCACAGGGATGGTGGGAACCCCTCATAATGGGCACAGCTGGTGTACAGACCCGGGAACTCGGCACAGGGATGGTGAGAACCCCTCATAATGGGCACTGCTGGTGTTCAGACCCGGGAACTCAGCACAGGGATGGTGGGAACCCCTCATAATGGACACAGCGGGTGTACAGACCCAGGAACTCAGCACAGGGATGGTGGGAACCCCTCATAATGGGCACAGCTGGTGTACAGACCCGGGAACTCGGCACAGGGATGGTGAGAACCCCTCATAATGGGCACTGCTGGTGTTCAGACCCGGGAACTCAGCACAGGGATGGTGTGAACCCCTCATAATGGGCACAGCCGGTGTAAAGACCCGGGAACTCGGCACAGGGATGGTGTGAACCCCTCATAATGAGCACAGCAGGTGTAAAGACCCGGGAACTCGGCACAGGGATGGTGTGAACCCCTCATAATGAGCACAGCAGGTGTACAGACCTGGAAAACTAGCACAGGGATGGTGGGAACTCCTCATAATGGGCACAGCCGGTGTAAAGACCCGGGAACTCAGCACAGGGATGGTGGGAACCCCTCATAAAGAGCACAGCAGGCGTACAGACCCGGGAACTTAGTGGTGGGTTCCCTAATGGATATAAAAAGCTGACCTGAGACTCCGCAGTACACCTACCAGTACAAAATCTGGAATATTTGGTGTAAATGTAGAAAACACATAAATCTCTCTTACACGGGGCGCTCAGTTTCTGGCAGAGACAGACTCCAGGAAAATAGGGATTTTTAACTCCTGTCTGTAGATTTATGTAAGAGATGGATGCTGCTTTGTGCTCTCAGGAGACCATGTAGAATTGCCTGGAGGTAGCAGGTCAGGGGCTGGTCACAGAGACCCGTTCCTCCAGTTCCAATCATTGGATAGAAGTGCGGAGCGTCCATTGCGCCGTGCTCCGTATGTAGACCGAGTGGTGTCCTTCCTCCGCGCTCTTCTTAGTCTCGCATGCAAAGATCACTCCCAGCAGGGCCCTTGTTTTCTGTATGAAAGCAGTGGTCTCTCTGCAGAGGTCCTACATGCCTATAGTTCTGCAGTCCGCATCGTTTATGTGCTGTTTGAACAGCTGTAGCTGTGATTCAGCTGGCTCTGTTACGAAGAGACCACTGCTTCTACAAAGAGTGATGGTCCTGCTTTTAGTGGACTTAATTTTATACTAAGGCTGTAGCTGCTTTAAAAATAAAAAATAAACGGTTATGTTTGGTACATCTGCCTAATTTTTGTTTTTTATTTTTATGTTTGGTACACCTGCCTAGTTTTGTGTTTTTGTATTTTTATGTTTGGTACACCGTTTAATTGGTGCCTTAGCTGGTCAATCACCCCTGCTCTACACTCCCCGTCTGCTTTTTCAGGAACCTCCCACTGTCAGCCTGATCTAAAATTGCAGCTGGTGTGTAGTAGATGATTGGAATATAGAGGGAGTTAGCCATAGAAAGAGATCAAATTCCAATCTTTGAAAAGTTATGGAACCCATGGATTAAATATCACCTATCTTCATTCCGCGAAGACTTGATTCTCATGCCATGGTAGCAGGTGGATCATATCGTGAACACTCTATTATCCTGTTGTAATACACAGGTCAAAGACCAATGAACTCGAGCCATCCGAGTGGACTCCTATACCCCCCCCCCCCTCCCTCTACTTTCCTACTATCCTATTCTACTTATTTTTAGGTTACCTACTTATCCATTTCTATTTTCATGTCATTTTTACGCTATCTTTTACGTCCATTTAAAGTTCACTTAGATCTTTATTTTTATTTGAAAAGCATAATCTAAGCGGCACTATAATATTGCACTATGTAATTAGTTCTTAATTGTACTAAACCAAAAAATATTTGTTTGTTCGTTATCTTACCAGCTACTGTAACTTACATCTAGTGCGTGGATGTATCCACCGTTGATTTATGCTTGGCCCTTAGAAACTATACAGTAATATGCACATTATAGACCATGAATTTACTACTTATTCTTTATAATAGAAATATGTAGTCAACGTTCTACAACCATTATAAATGTGTGTTCTGTACATTTCTGTTATATCTCTTTCAATAAAATACTTTAACAAGGAATATAGAGGGAGTATTTACATGGACAAAAGGGGGTTTTGTATTTTATTTTATTTTTTCCCGGAAGATATATGTTCTAGCAATATAGAGACGTCGTCAACGTATCCGGAGTTTGTGTTCCAGTTGTATTATTCATCTGTTTGGCCGGCGCTCACAGGATGTGCCATGTAATACACGGCTCACAGTTTATGAACGTCGAAAAAGTTTACAAAGTGTCCAAATTAGGAGTAATCAGATTTTTGTCTTTCTTTTCTGTCGGATCCTGTTGTGGGTGGAGTGTGGAATGCAGAATGCCAGCCACCACAGACATTTTTTGGTTGATTATCTGTAATTACTTAGAAGGTCTAAGAGACCATCTTATAGTATCGCCCCCGGGGCAAAACTGACTGACAATTACACCCCCCCCCCCCCCCACCACCACCACCTTTTCTCACTGCCAATCCTTATTCCATCCAACCCACCACATCAACATTTATAGAACAAAATCATCTAGAATTAGTTTGTTTCATTGTAGGAATCATTGTGTTTCAAAAAGTTGTTACTTAGTTTAGTAACAGATGATCTAAAATGTTTAATAAAAAATATTAGTTCTCACAAAAATTTACTTTAACTATAATTATTAATTAAATCATTTTATTTTTTATTTTTTATCAAATATTTTTTCTTTTTATTTCTTTTGTATACAAACAACAGACAACATAATTTTTATTAATTATTTACTTTTTATTATTAAATGATTATCATTCAATTTATTTGTTTATTTATTTTACTTTGTTATACATTGAGGTGTTTGTTTTATTTTATTTGTTATTTTCTTTAAAATAATTATTTTATTATTACATTTACTACTGAATTCGTTAAGTGGTTGTAAAGTCAGAAGGTTTTTATTTTTTATTTTTTTTTATCTTAATGCATTCTATGCATTAAGATAAAAAGCCTTCTGTGTGCAGCAGCCACCTTAATACTTACCTGAGCCCACTCTCTATCCAGCGACGTCCACGAGTGCCTCGGCCGTCCAGGACTCTCCCTCCTGATTGGCTGAGACACAGCAGCAGCACCATTGGCTCCTGCTGCTGTCAATCAAATTCAGTTAGCCAATTAGGAGAGAGAGAGGGTGGGGCCTAACCACAGCTCCGTGTCTGAAGAGATACACAGAGCTGCAGCTCGACTCGAGTGCCCCCATAGCAAGCCGCTTGCTATGGGGGCACTCAACAGGAGGGAGGGGCCAGGAGCTCCAGCCAGGGACCCGAGAAGAGGTTACACAGAGCAGGTAAGTATAACATGTTTGTTATTTTAACCACTTCCGGACCACCCGCGGTCGTTATACATCTCTACTTTGAAGAGGAATACTGTTGTTATGGTAGCAGCTAGCTACCATAACCCCGCTACCCTCTTCAAGAGCGGGCAGTCCTCTTTCAGATAAAAGTGGTCTCTGCGGTGGATACGCCGCAAGATCACTTTTATCGGCGGCGGGAGAGGCCCCCCCCCTCTCCGGTGCCCTCCGCCGCTTACCGGAGCCGTCAGCAGCGGCGGAGGCAATCGCGTCTGTCCCCTGCCTGGGTGAGGGGAAGATGGCCCCCACCCGTCTCCATATCATTGCAGGGCAGAAGCGATGTCAAAACGCCACTTCCGCCTAATGCTCTTAAAGGGCCATTTTTTTTTTTTGTCTAAATATGAGATCTCAGGTCTTTTTGACCCCATATCTCATATATTTAGGAGGACCTGTCATGCTTTTTTCTATTACAAGGGATGTTTACATTCCTTGAAATAGGAATAAAAGTGACTCAATTTATTTATTTATTTTAAAAACAGTGTCAAAATAAAAAAATTAAGTAAAATAAATAAGAATAAAAATAGTTTTTAAAGCGCCCCGTCCCGACGAGCTCGTGCGCAGCGCCCGCATATGAAAACGATGTTCAAACCGCACATGTGAGGTATCGCTGCAATCGTTAGAGCGAGACCAATAATTATAGCCCTAGACCTCATCTGTAACTCAAAACATGCAACCTGTAGAATTTTTTAAACGTCGCCAATGGAGATTTTTTTTAGGGTCAAAGTTTGTCGCCATTCCACGAGCGGGCGCAACTTTGAAGCGTGACATGTTGGGTATCAATTTACTCGGCGTAACATTATCTTTCACAATATATAAAAAAAAAAAATTGGGCTAACTCTACTGTTGTCTTATTTTTTAATTAAAAAAATTGCTGTTGTAAGACCACTGCGCAAATACAGTGTGACAAAAAGTATTGCAACGACCGCCATTTTATTCTCTAGGGTGTTAGAAAAAAATATATAATGTTTGGGGGTTCTAAGTAATTTCCTAGTGAAATTTTTTTTTTTAACTTGTAAACACCAAATTTCAGAAAGAGGCTCTGACCTTAATTGGTTAATGGGGGAAAAAAAATGAGACTTTACGTAAATAAATAACATTTTTAAATTTTTTTCTTAATTATTGTGTTTTGTGTTATTTGTTGCTTTGTCTCTTTTCTTTTTTTTTGGTATAATGCACAAATAACACAATATAATACTCGATTGTTTGGTAAAATATAAAAGATGATGTTACGCAGAATAAATAGACCCCAAACATGTCGAGATTTAAAATTGCACACGCTTGTGAAACTGCAACAAACCATGTAAATGATATTATCTATAGGTGATGCTTTAAAAAGCCTTTACAGGTTACCACTTTAGATTTACACAGGAGGTCTGGTGCTAGAATTTTTGCGTTTGATCTGACGTTCGCAGTGATACCTCACATGTGTGGTGCGATCGCCGTTTACGTATGACATGGGCCTGACGTGTGTGCTGGCACGGAAGAAAGGGGGTGCTTTAAAAAAAAAAAATTCTATTTTATTATTTATTTATTTTTACACTGTACCTTTTACATTTGTTTTAACCACTTGCCTACTTACCAACTATACCCCCCTTCCTGCCCAGGCCAATTTTCACCTTTTCAGGGCTGTCGCACTTTGAATGACAATTGTGCGGTCATTCAGCACTATACCCATAGGTGTGCGCACAGGGTGTGCCGGGTGTGCCCAGGCACACCCTAATCATACTGTGCAGCACACTACCACCCTGGCTCCCCACTCCTTCCCTCTGCAGCACATCCAGCTTCCCTCCTCTCCTCTCCTCTCCTGCCGGGTGTTGCTGCCGAGATGTTTTAGGATACGTGAGGGAAGGGGCCAGTAAATATGTATTTATCAGCCCCTTCCCTTTCTGAATGAACATGGTGAGTGATCGGTAGTGTGTGTTTGAGCTTTGGGGTGCACACCCTAATACAATAGGCTGCGCACACCTATGACTGTACCCAAATTACATTTTTTTTTTAAATTGCGACTGACAGAGCTTTCTTTTGCTGGTATTTAATCACCACTGGGGTTTTTTTTTTTGGGCTAAACAAAGGAAGTAAAAAATTAAAATTTTGAAAAAGTTTTTCTTAGTCGCTGTTATAAAATGTTGTAAATAAGTAATTTTTCTTCTTCACTGATGGGCGCCGATGAGGCTGCACTGATGGGCACTGATGGGCGCCGATGAGGCTGCCCTGAAGGGCGCCGATGAGGCTGCGCCGATGAGGCTGCCCCGATGGGTGCCGATGAGGCTGCCCTGATGGGCACCGATGAGGCTGCCCCGATGGGCACCGATGAGGCTGCACTGATGAGGAGGCACTGATAGGCAGCACTGAGGGACACTGATATTGTCACTGATGGGCAGCATTGATGGGCACTGGTGGGCAGCATTGATGGGCACTGGTTGGCAGCACTGGTGGGCACTTATTGGCAGCACTGGTGGGCACTGTTGGGACTGCAATGATAATCAAGGCATCAATGATTAGTGCCCTAATTATCAGTGTAGATGTCCCCTGTGTGGATTTTCCGGTTACCGGCATTCCTCTCCTCATGCTGACAGCGTGTGAGGAGAGGAGAACCAATAACCAGCAAATCCTGTTCAAACTGTGATCAGCTCTGATTGGACACAGCTGATCGCGTGGTAAGAAGCTGCTGTGATTGGGATTGTCTCTTTACCATGATCTGAGATCAGCCGCGTCTCAAGGACACAGCGATCACAGATGCCTGCGGATGCATGCCACGGGGGGCACACGAGAAGCGCAATCACGGTAGGACGTCATATGACGTCCTCCCAGCAATGTGCGAGCGCGCTGTAGCCGTCATTCGGCTATAGCACGGTCGTAAAGAGGTTAATCACTTTTTTTGTTATCACAAGGAATGTAAACCTCCCTTGTGATAGCAATGGGCAGTGACAGGTCCTCTTTACTGAGACATCTGGGATCAATTAGACCCCAGATCTCTCCTCTGCCCTTTAAAAGCTTTGGACCAGGATCAGTATGATCCGATGCTTTTTTCAAACCAGTAATGGTTTCTTTACATCCAGCAAAATCAGAAGTGACGAAATACTGGTTGTTTCCTGTTTCTTAGACCATAGAGCTGATCGGGGCCGTTCCGGTTCTCGATCAGCTGTATTGGTTCCCCAGTAAAACGGGAGAGCCCGGGAAGCGGGCTGAAAGTGGCAGGAGGGAGGCCTCCCTTCTCTTGTAAAAGCAGTCCAGACACTATTTAGCCACTAGGATTGCTTTTACAAGACAGAGCTCCGCCCGGCATCATCCTGGTATAACCACTTAAAGTCGGGCAACCAGGGCCGCTGATAAGGCAGTACAGCCAGCCCTCCTGTATTGGGCCTCTTCAGTTCATAAGGGGGGGGCAGGTACCTGCTGAGCAGGAGGGCTGGCTGTACTGTCTTATCAGCGGAATCACAGACATAAGCTCCACCAACGCGTTTCATCATAATTGACATAGTCTGTGCATTATGGCGAAACACGTTGGGTGGAGCTCATGTCTGTGATATCATTGCGTGCTTTGATCCAGGATTTTCCTCTTGTTACTTCCGTGACAGATGTTTTTATACAGAGATGTGTTTCATCAGACTCTTGTAATGGAAGGTTGACCTGTGAACCCGGCGCTTTCCTACATTGGTCCTATCCCTTATTGTTTGGAGATCTACAAATCTAGCTTACGGTTGGATTGAGCCTTCTTAATGCCGCGTACACACGATCTGACATTCCGACAACAAAACCGTGGATTCTTTTCCGACGGATGTTCGCTCAAACTTGTCTTGCATACACACGGTCACACAAATGTTGAAAATTCCGAGCGTCAAGAACGCAGTGACGTACGACGAGCCGAGAAAAATGAATTTCAATAGCCAGTGCGGCTCTTCCGCTTGATTCCGAGCATGCGTGGACTTTTGTGCATCGGAATTGTGTACACACGCACGGAATTACCGACAACAAGTTTTGTTGTCGGAAAATTTGAGAAGCGGCTCTCAAATTTTTGTTGTCGGAAAATTTCCCACAGCAAATGTCCGATGGGGCCTACACACGGACGGAATTTCCGACAACAAGCTCCCATCGAACATTTGTCGTCTGAAATTCCGACCGTGTGTAACTATGCGGCATAAGAGTGATTGAAAAATCACAACAGCTCAGTTGACTCAATACCTATGGTATATGGGTCCATTGCTCTGGTAAGCATGCTTGCTATATATACACTATATTACCAAAAGTATTGGGACACCTGCCTTTACACACACATGAACTTTAATGGCGTCCGGAGGATTCAATATTGAGTTGATAAGAAAGAACTACATTTTTTGGGACTTTGAATTGAAGCGTGCAGCCAGGAAAATAGCATTGCATGGTACTATAATGCTGTCTGGTGGTAGAGCCATCTATAGTGCCATATAGTAAATGCATAGACATGTAGTAACCATCATAGTAAAGTAAAAAACTTTTATTCCATGACATGAGACATAGTAATAAATTAACAGAATAGCATAATGACACACAGATAGCATATTAGCCTAGAGCCACAGTAATGACATAATGATGACACACCAGACTAGTTGCAACGTATTCCCACAGTAAGTAATATATAGGTATATTCCAGTGAACCCTAATCATGGTATCTTGAATAAAAAGAACAGCAGGGAAGGCATCTATTAGCTTGACGCGTTTCGTAGCTGTAGCGCTACTCTTCAGGAGCAGATGCAGAGATATTGTCTAAAGATGTTTAAAAGTAGATCTGATGAGTGATCATGTAAAAACGTAATGGAGACTATAAAAAATAGTAAAAATTAGTCACTCATACTTGCAAGTCAAATCAGAGTCTGGACATGGACAGAGGGAACTGGAGGTAGGCTGAAATGTCAGTCCGCCCCGCAACCTGAGGCGGCTAACCCCAAAAGCATCAAGATGGAAAGACCAACCAGGGGAAGAACATTCCGAGGGTAGTTGCCCCATGGATTGTAAAAAGGACATAAAGGTGTATACCATCTGAATTTTTTTTTTCAATATTGAGTTGGCCCACCCCTTAGTTCCAGTGAAGGGAACTCTTCAGGCATCAGCATACCAAGACATTTTGGACAATTTCATGCTCCCAACTTTGTGGGAGGAGTTTGGGGACGGCCCCTTCCTGTTCCAACATGACTGCGCACCAGTGCACAAAGCAAGGTCCATAAAGACATGGATGAGAGAGTTTCGGTTGGAGGAACTTGACTGGCCTGCACAGAGTCCTGACCTCAACCCGATAGAACACCTTTAGGATGAATTAGACTGGAGACTGTGAGACAGATCTTCTCGTCCAACATCAGTGCCTGAACTGACAAATGCTCTTCTGGAAGAATGGTCAGACATTCCCATAGACACCCTCCTAAACCTTGTGGTCAGCCTTCCCAGAAGAGTTGAAGCTGTTGTAGCTGCAAAGGGCAGGGCCAACTCAATACTGAACCCTACGGACTAAGGCGTCCCATACACAATATACAACTTTTGTTGTCCGATTTCCTTTTAGATTTACCAAAAGCCATGTAGTGCAAGGGCCGGCCTGATTGCATACAAATTGAAACTCTTAAGGTTTGACCTCATATTATATGGTTTTGGTAAATCTGAAGGAAAAAAATCTACAGAAAATTGTATATCCAGCTTTACTGGGATGCCATTAAAGTTCATGAGCGTGTAAAGGCAGGCGTCCCAATACTTTTGACAATCTAGTGTATATATCGGTGGAACAGTAAGTGACTTTGGAGCCACGGATTTATTCTCTATACAGAAATTCACGTGGCATCCTTCCTTGGACTCGCTGTCTATGGTGGCCGCGTCATGTTGACCCACATGAATATTTGTAGAGCTGTTTATTCATTCTGAATTCTTCTCATTAAATTTCCACGTATTATTTATTCACTGTCGCAATTTTATTCATTTCATTATCTATTATGTGTATGTATTTATATATTGTTGCTTTTGAGCGCTGAACTATGTTTCATGTACTAAAATAAAAACTCAGATTGCGAGTAACGCGAGAGGTGCGGAGCCGTTCGGAAAAACTTGGAAATACTCAGTTCTCGAGCCTCTCCGAGGGTTTCCGAGTTCAGCCGAGCTGTCCCCGAGTATTTCCGAGGCTCTCCAGCGCCCCCCCCCCCCCCCACTCTGGCCACATGCGGTATTGCATGCCATAGAAGTCAATGCAGGACAAATTATGTTAGTTTCCATTGACTTCTATGGGGAAACTCGCTTTGATATGCGAGTGCTTTGGATTACGAGCATTCTCCTGGAATGGATTATGCTCGGAATCCGAGGTTCCACTGTATATTTTTGCACAATTTATGTCGACTGAAGTGCTAGCAGATGCCTACACCCTCATAGTGCAATCTCTCTTTTTCACCTTCATCTACAAAAGGCAGCCAATCGAGAAACAAGAATGGTCATCTTGGATGTGACACAATCTAGTTACCGTCATCTTTGGCTTATCATTGGAAAAAACGGTGGTGATCATCAAACCGTTATCGCTGCTCTTGGATACTTCAAGATGTTCTGCACAAAATTTCTGGGCTCCGTTACTTCATAATGAGACTTCAGGCAAGGCTGATGGTCCAGACCTGGGGGGGCAATGTGCAGGGGTCCAGAGCTGGGGGAGGGGGGGCAATGTGTAATGTACAGGGGTCCAGAGCTGGGGGTGGGGGGCAATGTGCAGGGGTCCAGAGCTGGGGGTGGGGAGCAATGTGTAATGTGCAGGGGTCCAGAACTGGGGGTGGGGGCAATGTGCAGGGGTCCAGAGCTGGGTGGGGGGCAATGTGCAGGGGTCCCGAGCTGGGGGGGCAATGTGTAATGTGCAGGGGTCCAGAGCTGGGGGTGGGGGGCAATGTGCATGGGCCCAGAGCTTAGGGTGGGAGGTAATGTGCAGGGGTTCAGATCTGGGGGTGAGGGGCAATGTGCAGGGGTCCCGAGCTGGGTGGAAGGCAATGTGCAGGGGTCCCGAGCTGGGGGGGCGCAATGTGTAATGTGAAGGGGTCCCGAACTGGCTGGGCAATGTGTAATGTGCAGGGGTCCCGAGCTGGGGGGCGCAATGTGTAATGTGCAGGGGTCCAGAGCTGGGGGGGGCTGTGTACAATGCAGGGGTCCAGAGCTGGGGGGGAAATGTGTAATGTGCAGGGGTCCAGAGCTGGGGGGGGCGCAATGTGTAATGTGCAGGGGTCTAGAGCTGGGGAGCAATGTGCAGGGGTCCTGAGCTGGGTGGGGGGCAATGTGCAGGGGTCCCGAGCTGGGGGGCAATGTGTAATGTGCAGGAGTCCCGAGCTGGGGGGCGCAATGTGTAATGTGCAGGGGTCTCGAACTGGGGGGGCAATGTGTAATGTGCAGGGGTCCAGAGCTGGGGGAGGCTGTGTACAATGCAGGGGTCCAGAGCTGAGGGGGCAATGTGTAATGTGCAGGGGTCCCGAACTGGGGGGGGGCAATGTGTAATGTGTAGGGGTCCAGAGCTGGGGGGGCTGTGTACAATGCAGGGGTCCAGAGCTGGGGGGGAAATGTGTAATGTGCAGGGGTCCCGAGCTGGGGGGGCAATGTGTAATGTGCAGGGGTCCCCGAACTGGGGGGGGCAATGTGTAATGTGCAGGGGTCCAGAGCTGGGGGGGGCTGTGTACAATGCAGGGGTCCAGAGCTGAGGGGGCAATGTGTAATGTGCAGGGGTCCCGAACTGGGGGGGGGGGCAATGTGTAATGTGCAGGGGTCCAGAGCTGGGGGGGCTGTGTAATGTACAGGGGTCCAGAGCAGGGGGTGGATGTTTAATATGCAGGGGTCCAAAGCTTGGGGGGCAATGTGTAATGTGCAGGGGTCCAGAGCTGGGGGGGATGTGTAATATGCAGGGGTCCAGAGCTGGGGGGGGGCAATGTGTAATGTGCAGGGGTCCCGAACTGGGGGGGGCAATGTGTAATGTGCAGGGGTCACGAGCTGGGGGGGCTGTGTAATGTACAGTGGTCCAGAGCTGGGGGGTGCAATGTGTAATGTGTAGGGGTCCAGAGCTGGGGGGGGGGCTGTGTAATGTGCAGAGGCCCAGAGATGGAGGGGGGGAGCAATGTGCAATGCGCAGCGGTCCAGAGCTGGGGGGGGGATGCGTAATATGCGGGGGTCCAAAGCTGTGGGGAGGCTGTGTAATGTGCAGGGATCCAGACCTGTGGGGGGGGGGGCTGTGTAGTTTTTACAATCTAAAGTGGGGGGGGGGGTGTTCCAGATATAGAATCCGCCCCAGGTGCCTAATGCTCTAGGTACGCCCCTGGATGTAGGATCAATGTTCTTTTTTTTTTTTTGATGATGAGTGATGTTGGTTCGGGGACCGCAGCCTCTTGTCACTTGTTTCTGTGCAATGGAACACCCTTCCCTGACAAGGGATGGAGTTTGAAACCTTGGGACAGCTTCAGGGATGCCGGTAGACCAGTACGGCACGAATGCTGGTCAATGGGCCGCCTGCGCCTGTTGCATTGGGTTATTATAGTAAAATGTTCACAAAGTGGACAGAATCTGTTGAAGGTTATTTTTCTAGATTCCGTATTTTCCGGGCAGTTTTCTGTTGGATTTTGTTTTTTTCCGGGAGCGCTGGAAGTCTTTTCCGTTTGGGGAGGAGGAGAGCCTGGCACAGGTGTTCAATGTCCGGGCATCCCTGGTGGCCGGATACGAGCTCTTTAGCGCTCAGCATGGTCCACAAACCATCTTTATCGTCATTAGACGTTCCGGGCGGAAAACAGATGTTCCTCCTTTCATGCTCCGGAGGTATGGAAGGCATTAGTCACAGCTTTTGATTTTTACTGATTGCTTATTAATAATCTCCACTGCCACCCCTGTTAACGAAATAAAACAGAGCTATCCTAATTTGCGGCCTTTGACCCGTCCTCCCTCCGCCGCGTCCCCGAGGCGTTGGGCTGGCGCTGAGCGTGCCATCAGAGTTCTGGGCTTCAGACATCATCTGTTGGGTGAAGGTCCCTTTTTTGGTACAGCTGTCCCGGTTTTTGTAGGATGGGGTGGCAGATGATGACGGACCTTCCATGGTTGCCCCCCCCCCGAGTCACCGGGGCAGGAGGTCACCGAGGGACCTGCTAAGAAGGTAGCCAAGGTTGAGAAGGTAGAGGAGCTCCCCAATGGACGGAGGGGTTCAAGATGGCCTTAAACTACGATCACGTAAAAACCTTCTCTGTCATTACCATCCTATTGTGCTGGCCGTATACACTCAAGAGTTTTGGGGCCCCTTACACAGCTTCAGGCATAGGCCCCCTGGAGCAGAGGAGAACCACCAGGGGGGGGGTGCTGCCACCGCAAATTGAGAAGCAGGGGTGGGGGCTGCCGCGAATTGAGGAGCGGGGGTATGCTGTCGCTGCAAATTGTTGAGGTAGGGGGGCTTTGGGTGCTGACGAAAAAAAAAAACACAAAAAAAAAGGGGGGTTGCCATCCGGGGGCCCTGGGGACCTCTGGGCCCCTTACAAAAAAATAAAAAATAAAATAAAATAAATCATTTTTTTTTATAAAAAAAAAAAAGGGGGGTTGTCATCCGGGGGCCCTGGGGACCTCTGGGCCCCTTTTAAAAAAAAAAAATTAGTAAAAAAAAAATAGTAAAAAAATAAATTTTTATAAAAAAAAAAGGGGGGGTTGCCATCCGGGGCCCTGGGGACCCTTGGGCCCCTTACAAAAAAAATAAAAGATAAAAAAATAAAAAATAAAAATAAATAAAAGGGGGGGTTGCAGGTGTACTGCCTGTACCCCCCTGATGGCGGCCCTGCTCACCGGACACTTTATTAGGCACACCTGTTCAATGGCTCGGTAACACAAATTGCTCATCAGCCAATCACAAGGCAGCGACACAATGCATTTAGGCATCTAGACGTGGTGTAGACGACTTGCTGAAGTTCAAACCGAGCATCAGAAAGGGGAAGAAAAGGGGATTTAACCACTTCCCGCCCAGGCCTATAGCAGAATGACGTCCGGGAAGTGGTTCAGTTATCCTGACTGGACATCATATGACGTCAAAGCAGGATAACAGCCGCCGCGCACCCGTCGGGGCGCGTATCGCAACGATCGGTGGTGCAACGTGTCAGTCTGACGGAGGGTCTTTACCATATGATCAGCCGTGTCCAGTCACGGCTGATCACGATGTAAACAGGAAGAGCCGTTGATCGGCTTTTTTTCACTTGCGTCTGACGGACGCGAGTAGAGGAGAGCCGATTGGCTGCTCTCCTGACGGGGGGGGGGGGGGGTCTGTGCTGATGCGTTATCCTGAAACTTTTTTTTTTAATGAAGTGAACCAAATCAAAGTGACAAGTGTCTATTTTAAGCCAACCAACGGGATTGTCCGCTGATCCCATCCGCCACGTCCCCGAGGCCCGTGCGATTCATCGAGCGATGGCTCAATCGACCTAATGGAGAACTGCACTTTTTGCGTGTAACGTACACCCGTCAGCCATAACCTTATGACCACTTACAGGTAAAGTAAACAACATGGATCTGGTTACAATGCAAACTGAAAGTGGGTGGGATATATTAGGCAACAAGTGAACATGTTTTCCGTGAAGTTGCTGTATTTGAAAGCAGAAAAAATTAACGACTTTGATTGACAGGGGCCAAATTGTCTAGACCGCTGGGTCAGAGCAACTTCAAAACAGCTCTTGTGGGATGTTCCCCATCTGCAGTGGTCAGGAGGACCAACCAAAAGTGGCCCAAGAAAGGAAAACCAGAGACATGGGCGGCAAAGGACCGTTGACGCACGTCACGCGAGGAGTGAAAACTGGCCTGCGTAAAAATAGAAAAGCTACTGGAGCTTAGATTGCTGAAAAAGTGAATGCTGGTTCTGATAGAAAGGTGTCGGAACACACGGAGCACCGCAGTTGGTTGTGTATGGGGCCGAGTAGCCGCAGATCGGTCAGGGTGCCCATGCTGACCCGTGTCCACAGCCAAAAGCACCTACAATGGGCATGTGAGCCTCAGAACTGGAACCACGGAGCAATGGAAGAAGGTGGTCTGGTCTGAGGAATTCAAGAATGGTTTGAGGAACACAACAGAAGGTTTGAGGTGTTGATTTGGCCTCCAAATTCTCCAGATCTCAATCCAATTGAGCATCTGTGGGGTGTCCTGAAAAAATAAATCTGATCCATGGAGGCCCCATCTCACAACTTACAGGACTTAAAGGATCTGCAAACAGCTTGGTGCTAGATATCACAGCATGCCTTCAGAGGTCTAGTGGAGTCCATGCCTCGATGGGTTATGTTATGAAGTTATTTCCATGGCCTGTGTTAGAAGCAGGTAAGAAGCAACATTGAAATTCTCTGACAATTGGGTTATAGTGCCACTCTTAAGAGTCAGACACCACTGGGTTGAAGAACCACCTTAAGGAGTAGGACATTATTGGGTTGAAGAGCCACCTTCAGCAGTAGGGCACCACTGGGTTGAAGAGCCACCTTCAGGAGTAGGATACCACTGGGTTGAAGAACCACCTTCAGGAGTAGTACACCATTGGGTTTAAGCACCACTTTCAGCAATAGAACACTATTGGGATAAAGACCCACTTTCAGGTGTAAGACGTCATGGGGTTGAAGATCCATCTTTGAGAGTAGAGCAACAATGGGTTGAAGCACCACTTTCAGCAATAGAACACCATTAAGTAGTTGAAGAGCCACCTTCAGGAGTAGGACACCATTGGGTTGAAGAATCACCTTCAGGAGTAGGACACCATTGGGCTGAATACCCATCTTCAGCAGTAGGACACCTTTGGGTTGAAGAACCACCTTCAGGAGTAGGACACCATTGGGCTGAATACCCATCTTCAGCAGTAGGACACCTTTGGGTTGAAGAACCACCTTCAGGAGTAGGACACCATTGGGCTGAATACCCATCTTCAGCAGTAGGACACCTTTGGGTTGAAGAACCACCCTCAGGAGTAGGACACCATTGGGTTGAAGAACCACCTTCAGGAGTAGGACACCTTTGGGTTGAAGAACCACCCTCAGGAGTAGGACACCTTTGGGTTGAAGAACCACCCTCAGGAGTAGGACACCATTGGGTTGAAGAACCACCTTCAGGAGTAGGACACCATTAGGTTGAAGAACCACCTTCAGGAGTAGGACACAATTGGGTTGAAGAACCACCTTCAGGAGTAGGATGCCATTGGGTTGAAAAACCACCTTCAGGAGTAAGACAGCATTGGTTTGAAGAGCCACCTTCAGGAGTAGGGCATCATTTGGTTAAACAATCACCTTCTGGAGTAGGACACCATTGGATTGAAGACCCACCTTCAGGAGTAGGACACCATTGGATTGAAGACCCACCTTCAGGAGTAGGACACCATTGGGTTGAAGAACCACTTTGAGGAATAGGACACCATTGGGTTGAAGACCCACCTTCAGCAATAATACGCTACTCGAAAACAAAAGCAGAGCCTAGGGGCAGCCCCTCTACTTGCAGCAGCTCAGCTCATTTTTGTCCTGCATGTAGCTTACATGTAATATCCCCCCTTGTGTAGACATCCAACGGGTACCGTTCTCTTGGGTTTGATGGCAGCAGCTTCGGCAGACTCTGAACTATCACTCACATAACATGCTATGTGATTTCCTTCATTCCTCCCCCAGAGCTACATTCAAAGTGAGGGTAAAGGTGAAGGAGCTGGGTCAGCACTGATGATAGTTAAACCCTCCTAGTTGATAAAAAATTATTTATGGAGATGAAAATCACCACCTGTAATGTACAATACTTAGTCTCTGTGCTTTTCCTTGCAATTTTTTTTTTTTTAGGTTGATGTCTTGGTCTCTTTAAGGCTGGCTTCACACCTAGGCGCAGGTGTTATCACACTTGTTGCAATGCTTTGGGGACACCCCCTATGCACATCCACAGTGTGACTGGTCCTTTTACTCACCAGAAGAGCATATCTAAATGCAAATATCAGGCAGACCTGTAACTATTATTATTCTATTTTTATTTAACCATTGTTTTAAATTAAAAAAAAAAAAAAATTATTGCAAAAATTGGTCAGTGACCAAAAATTTTTAATTGACAGCTGCAGTAACAGTGACCCCTACAGGAGGTAAATACAATTACTGCAATGAGAGCGTAACCATAGGATGGTGTTTAAAAACCGGCTGTGAATTTTATTTATTTTTATTTTTCTGATGACAAAAACTAGCCCGTATCTAATGGCATTTATTGGCATATTAAACAAATTTAGCCCTACGGCTTTTCCTTAAAACGCAGGTCCTGGCGAGATTTACAGTAATGACCGCTGTTGTATAAATACATTTATATATATATATATATATATATATATATATATATAGTTTATTTATTATCTAAACCCCATTACCTAACTGGCTCCATGCGAAATTGCTGCCGTCGGTGGAAACAGACCAAAGAGGGTAATTAGACATTTTCACTTATTTTCTAAGTATTTTTTCTCTGCGAAGCGTCTTGCTCAGCAGCTGGGTTTCATTTGGCTATGATTAGCTTGGCCTTTCACCTCCTGAAGGAAGTTGTTTAATAGAAGAGAGAGCAAAAAAAAAAAAAATTAGCTGAATGAGGGGCTAAGCATCCTTTTATGGCACCCCCCTCAGTGGAAGGTATCATTGCCACCAATTATTTATATATATTTTATCCCAACACACATCATGGTAAGAAACTAAAATGCAATTTGCTGTGTTTCAATTCATAATGCCACCAGAAAGAAAGATGGCGTAAGAGAGAGAAAATTATTTTTCTAAATGAAGCAGTAAGTAAATAAATAATTACATTTAAATTGTGTATATATATATATATATATATATATATATATATATATATAAATTAATGTATTTATTTATTTACTTACTGCTTCATTTAGAAAGAATAATTTTGGTGGTGCTAGAGGAATATTTGGATAGCAACCTTTAAACCCTTCCCAGTCTCTGAAATTATCATCAGGATTGGGGGAGGGGGGGAATTAAATTAAAAAGAATTGGGGGAAAAAAAATGATATATTGTATTATCTATGTATATGTATGTATATATATATATATATATATATATATATATATATATATATATATTAGGGCTGTTACTGATTAAAATTTTCGTGTTCGATTAATCAATTTTTTTTTAATTGACTAATTTCGATTAATTATAACGCACGTACAGATCCAACTACTTTTAGCTGATCTCCTTGGCAGGCCGATTCCCAATGCAGCTTCCAACCACTGGAAAAATGGATAGCAGGATACAAAAAACACACAAAGGCAGCGCTCGCTGGGAATAGCATTAAAACTTTTATAGTCTTCAAGTAGGTGACAAAATAAATATTTCACTGGAGATAAAATCGATGTAGCTACATAAACTGTAAAAATGGTGCGAGTAATACCAAACGGTAGCAAAAGCAGTCATAAAAACATGTAGCCAAGTATGATACTGGTATAAAAATGTGTACAACGATACCACTGCTGAATCCAAATGAGGAGGGGCTAACATCAGTCCGTCGGCATGTAGATGTCCCGTGAAGGGAACTATCACAACTCCCAGTGGATGGCTGTAGAGTCCCAGGTTGATAGAGGGAAGTGATAGAGGGAAGTGTAACAGCCCTTGCGTGTGGCAGATAGTAAGGTCCCGCCGGCATGGAGATATGAAGGCACAGCAAAGGAGCCCTTCAGATGGACACGGTAAGCCCCGCCGGTTTCCGTGACGTCACAGGATCTCCCTGAAGACCCGGAAGTCGGGGGTTAGGTGTGTACCAATTATTATTTTTTAATGTATATGTAGGTTTATATGTAAAAATAAAATTATTATAAACAACAATATTATATTTTTTAATAATATATATATGTATATATATATAATATATTTATTATTAAAAAATATAATATTATTATTGTTTATAATTGTATTTTTACATATAAACCTACATATTCATAAAATATATATATATTATTGTTGTTTTTTTTATGTATATGAATAAACCTACATATACAATAAAAAAAATATATATATATATATATATATATATATATATATATATATATATATATATATATATATATATATTATTATTGTTATTTTTTTTGTATATGTAGGTTTATATGTAAAAATAAAATTATTATAAACAATAATAATATATTTTTTAATAATATATAAATATATATATATATATATATTCTTATTTATTATTAAAAAATATATTATTATTATTATTGTTTATAATTTTATTTTTACATATAAACCTACATATACATAAAAAAATAACAATAATAAATATATATATATTTTTTTTTAAATTGTTGTTATTTTTTTTTATGTATATGTAGGTTTATATGTAATAATAATATTATATTTTTTAATAATAAATAAGAATAAATATATACTTATTGTACATATAAACCTACATATTAAAACAAATAACAACAATAATATATATAATTATTATTATTGTTATTATATATATATATATATATATATATATATATTTTTTTTTTTTTTATATATGCAGGTTTATATGTAATATTTTACTTCTACTTTTTTATTTTTACATATACATTAAAAATAATAATAGTAGTTGTTATTATTATTTACATATATTTTTTATTGTTATTAAATATATAGTAGTAGTAGTAGTAATTATAAAGTGCCTGATCCCCTGCGCTCCTATGTGCAAAAAAATAATAAATAGACTTCTAATGCTGGTGAAAAAGTAATCGTGGGGCCTGCTGCTATACACCTATATGTGTTCCCACAGAAACTCAGACTGTAAATGGTAAAGCGATACCCCTATATTATATTTTAAACACAACAAATACTTGTACAAATATTGAATTTTATGCACAATGAGTAGGGCAATAACTGTAAATTAGTAAGCAAATAATAATGCTGTGTGATATAAATCCAAACAATTAGTGGGTAATGTGAACCGTGAAAAAGTGTCATAATAAGATTCATCACTCGTCATTACTTGAAGTCACATGAGCGACGAAACGCGTCGGTCTGGCTTAGTGATGTCATGAACAGGAAGATTTCCCCCATAGCTCTCCAGAGCTGAGTTAAAACAACATCCAAGTGACTTTTAGGTGGATTAAATGGATTTGTACATCCCTTAAAGGGGAAGGCTTATAGTGACCTGCGGAAGGTCTGAACTTGAGGTGAGCGCATAGTTTGGAAGGTGAAAGGGCACTTAAGTGATTTGTTCTATCAAACCCCTGATTCACAGTCCTTTCACACTCCCTTCCCTTCTGTATTGTAATTATTATTATTATTATATAGGATTTATATTGCGCCAACAGTTTGCGCAGCGCTTTACAAAATGAAGGCAGACATTACAGTTATATTACAATTTGGTACAAGAGGAATCAGAGGGCCCTGATCCTTAGAGCTTACAATCTAAAGGGGGAGGGTCAAATGATACAAAAGGTAATCACTGTGGGGGATGAGATGATGGAGGAAGTAAAACAGAGTATTAGTTAGAAGCAGGATAGGCTTCTTTAACCACTTAAGCCCCGGACCATTTCGGGCCATTAGGACCAAGCCTGTTTTTGGGATTCGGCACTGCGCTGCTTTAACTGTAAATTGTGCGGACATGCAATGTTGTACCCAAATGAAATTTGCGTCCTTTTCTTCCCACAAATAGAGCTTTCTTTTAATGGTATTTGATTGCCTCTGCGATTTTTATTTTTTGCGATATAAATGGAAAAAGAACGAAAATTTTGAAAAAAAAAGATATTTTCTACTTTTTGTTATAAGAAAAATCGAATAAACTCAATTTTAGTCATACATTTAGGCCAAAATGTATTCAGCCACATGTCTTTAGTAAAAAAAATGTCAATAAGCGTATATTTATTGGTTTGCGCAAAAGTTATAGCGTTTACAAACTAGGGTACATTTTCTGAAATTTACACAGCTTTAAATTTATGACTGCCTATCTCATTTCTTGAGGTGCTAAAATGGCAGGGCAGTACAAAACCCCCCCAAATGACCCCATTTTGGAAAGTAGACACCCCAAGGAAATTGCTGAGAGGCATGTTGAGCCCATTGAATATTTTTTTTTTCGTCCCAAGTGATTGAATAATGACAAAAAAAAATAAAAAAATTACAAAAAGTTGTCACTAAATGATATATTGCTCACACATGCCATGGTTATATGTGGAATTTCACCCCAAAATACATTCTGCTGCTTCTCCTGAGTACGGGGATACCACATGTGTGGGACTTTTTAGGAGCCTAGCCACGTACGGGACCCCGGAAACCAAGCACCGCCTTCAGGATTTCTAAGGGCGCAAATTTTTGATTTCACTCCTCACTACCTATCACAGTTTCGAAGGCCATAAAATGCCAAAATAGCACAAAACCCCCCCAAATGACCCCATTTTGGAAATTAGACACCCCAAGCTATTTACTGAGAGGCATGTTCAGTCCATGGAATATTTTATATTTTGCCACAAGTTGCGGGAATATGACAAACTTTTTTTTTTTTGCACAAAGTTGTCACTAAATGATATATTGCTCACACATGCCATGGGCATATGTGAAATTACACCCCAAAATACATTCTGCTGCCTCTCCTGAGTACGGGGATACCACATGTGTGGGACTTATTGGGAGCCTAGCCGCGTACGGGACCCCAAAAACCAAGCACCGCCTTCAAGGTTTCTAAGGGCATAAATTTTTGATTTCACTCCTCACTACCTATCACAGTTTTGAAGGCCATAAAATGCCAAGATGGCACAAACCCCCCCAAATGACCCCATTTTGGAAAGTAGACACCCCAAGCTATTTGCTGAGAGGCATGTTGACCCCATTGAATATTTTTTTTTTGTCCCAAATGATTGAATAATGACAAAAAGAAAAAAAAATGTACAAAAAGTTGTCACTAAATGATATATTGCTCACACATGCCATGGTTATATGTGGAATTGCACCCCAAAATACATTCTGCTGCTTTTCCTGAGTACGGGGATACCACATGTGTGGGACTTTTTGGGAGCCTAGCCGCGTACAGGGCCCCAAAAACCAAGCACTGCAAACGCTGCAGTTATGTGTGTTGTGTTTGGTAAGTGACAGTGATCGATCGATACTGCACTTGGGTGGGCTGGGCTGGGCTGGGCTGGGCGGAGGGGCTAAACGCAGGCGCTAGCAGGTATCTGGGCTGATCCCGCTAACACTGCGTTTTTGGGAACCCTAAACCGCTGGGGATGCTAGTATAGATCTGATCTGATCAGATACTATACCACTAAGGGGGGTGTATGCTTTGCGCGTGGGTGTTAGCGTTACTGTCACTAACCTAACACTGCCTGGGGCGACGCAGACCCTCTCTGGCGCTAAAACCTAATTGATCTCACCCGCCGGGCGATCAGGGGGGTTAAACCTTTATTGGGTTATATACGGCGGGTGCCCTGATGCTATAAAAAGCAAACTAATCAACCAGCGTCACCCGTAACCTTTATATGGTGATCACTGGTGAAAGGGTTAACTAGGGGCAATCAGGGGGTTAAAATCTTTATTAGGTTAAATATGGGGGTACCTGACACTATATAAAAACCTGACGGGTAACCTAAATAACTAAATAACTTACTGGCTAACCAGTGACACCAGTGACGCTTATACGGCGATCACTGGTGAAAGGGTTAACTCTAGGGGCAATCAGGGGGTTAAAATAATATATGGGGGTACCTGACACTAATAAAAACCTGCGGCGAACCTAAAAAAAAATAACTGCCTATCTAAAACACCAGCGACACGAATACAGCGATCGGAAAAACAATCGCTTAGTGACGCTGAAGTTAGGGGGTGAAAGGGTTACCTGGGGGGTGATCAAGGGGTTAAACCTTTATTAGGGGGGGTTAGGGGGCTACCCTGGACCTAAAGGGGCCTAATCCTAACTGCCCTGCAACTTTTTACAATCACAGATGACACTAAATGCAGTGATCAGTAAAATAAATGATCACTGCAATCAGTGACACTGTGATTGGGGGCTTTGGGGTGACCTGGGGGGTGATCTGGGGGTGACTGGGGGGTGATTTGTGTGCCTATGTGTACCTACGTGTCAGTGGACTGTTAGTGCACTAACCTGCTTCCTCTCTGCTCGGCGCCGGGAACGGAAAGACCGCGGCGAGGGAGATGACATCACTTCCTCCAGCCTTGTTTACATCACATGGCGGAGGAAGCATTTTCATTGGCCGGGAGCGATCGCGAGGGGGGGGGCGGAATCGAGCGCCCCCCCCCCTCATGCCTGATCGCTCCCGAACACTTAACGGCCGCTCACTGCAGTGAAGGGGGGTCCGGATGGACCCCCCAACTGCACAAAGGCGATCACGTAGATCTACGTGATTCTGCCTGTCCGTGCCATTCTGCCGACGTAAAACGGCGGTGGGCGGTCGTTAAGTGGTTAAAGAGAAGGGTTTTCAGGGATCGTCTAAAGATGGATAGATTAGGGGACAGTCGAACAGAATGGGGTAGGGAGTTCCAAAGGATGGGAGAAGCTCTGGAGAAATCCTGGAGGCGTGCATTGGATTGTACTGTCACCCCCCCCCCCCCTACATTGTAAAGCACTGCGCAAATTGTTGGCGCTATATAAATCCTGTATTATACCAATAATTTTGCTTACATTATGGACTTTGTTCACTGCTTTACATTTTGAACTCCATCACATTGAGTGTTACTACTGAGCGGTGTGATTTCATCCAGTTATTATGACATTTTTTCACTTGGGATTTTTTATGGTTCACATTACCTACTAATTGTTTGGGCTTGTATCACACAGCATTTTTATTTGATTAAATATATATATTTGTTGTTGCAGTATTATTACTATTATCAATAACATATATATTGTTGTTAATAGAAAATAATAATTATATATATATATATATATATATATATATTATTAATACTACAACAAATTTTTTTTTTATATATATATATATATATATATATATATATATATATATATAAAATCAAATAGTAATGCTGTGTGATATAAATCCAAACAATTAGTAGGTTTATATGTAAAAAATAAATAAAAATATATAAATAATAATAATTATTATTATTATATATTTTATTTTTATTTATTTTTTACATATAAACCTACTAATTGTTTGGATTTATATCACACAGCATTATTATTCATTAAATATATATATATATATATTTGTTGTAATATAAAAAATATATAAATAAATATATATATATATATATATATATATATATATATATATATATATATATATATATATAATCGAATAATAATGCTGTGTGATATAAAGCTGAACAATTAGTAGGTTTATTTGTAAAAATATATAATAAATAATAATTTATTATTATTTATATATTTTTTATTATTATTTTTATTTCATTTTTATTTATATATATATATATATATATATATATATGTGTGTGTTTGTAGTGTAATATATATATATATATATATATATATATATATATATATATTAATAATAATATATATTGTTTATAATTAAAAAATATATATTTATTATTAATAATAAATTTTTATAAATTTTTTACAAATAAACCTTTAAAACTGGAGATGCTGTTATCACAGAGTATTTAGAGTTTTCTAAAGCCCAAAACAATTGAACGTTTTTGGACTGATCAGGCAGGGAAGGAGGGCCTTAACTCGCTCAGCTGTGCGTGTAATCTGAGCTTCAGCTCCTGTACTCCTGTAAAAAGGCTTTTTTTTTTTTCAGTGTCTCCTTTTTTTTTTTATATATAAATAAGAAACTGTCGTCCTCGAGCTACTTGGCTTGTGATAACAAGTGGCTACAATGTTCTTTCTGAAGAGGTCAGGCACCCCCCCCCCCCCACCCCTGACAAACCACTCCCCCTCCCTTCCCCGCAGAGTTGGAGCCATAGGCGTGCACACAGGGTGTGTCAGGTGTGCCTGGGCACACTCTAATCACCCTGTGTGGTGCAGATTCCCACCCTTGATATTTTTCAATGCCCCCTAACAGGGCTTAAAAAAAAAAAAAAAAGAATTAATAATTAAAATGGTAAAAAAATAATTAAAAATAAAATAATAAAAATAAAACTACTGACACTGTCTACTGACCAATCTCTGCCCTACTGACAGTGTCTATTGCTCTACTGATGCTGTCAGTATATATACACATGCGCACGCACACGCACACACGCATATGTGTTTGATTTTTGGAGTGCACACCCTCATGCAATAGGCTATGGTTGGAGCTAGACCATAACAGCCAGCAGGGGGCATGATCTGTGATGATTAGAGTGCTCTAGCTCTGATTCAGCAGGGAAGGGCATGTCAGACCTCCACAGAGAGACCACTGCTTCCATACAGAGAACAAGGATCCTTCTGTATAACGCACAAGACTTTGCTCACCTTTTTTGTTTTGCTGCTCCTGGAATGTGTTCATCTGATTTACACTGACAGTTCAGTAATGTGGCGCTTGGAGGAAATGGATAGATTGTAGTGTATGGCAATGTAGCAAGAGACGTAATGCGTAGGGGTGGGGGGGGGGGTACATTTTGGAGCTCCTCGTTCCCTAAAGCTCTTCTGTCTGTATAAATGATTAATATTCAGCTTTCCTTCTTTGTAGATGCCGCCCTCTCCTGTGGCCCCCCCGGGGGGGGAGGGGGCCCCGTACCTTGATGAATATGATTTAGGTGTCGATCAATCCTTGCCTGGTCTCCCTCATTGGATGAAGGTATGTGTGTGAATGGCTTCAGAAATGCTGATCTCGTTGATTTGTCATTGTCATTATGACAGCCGGGCCACGCTGACGCACAATCGGACAATGCCGGAAATGTCAGCAATGTCTTCTAAAATCTGCTCGCTCTTCTTATTTCCCTTCCGCAGTTTTACCTGTAAAATGGTCATAAATGATGGAGGAAGGCCAGGTCAGATCTCAGACAGGACTGGCAAAGTAGGGTCCAATGGATCCCTGTTATCATGGTATAGGGTTGGTATAGTGCTGACATCTGCAGTGTCTCTGTACACAGTCAGTGATGCCAGCAACGGAAATGGCTCACGTACATAGGCGTGCGTAAGGGGTGTGCCTGGGCACAGGGCCGTCGGAACAGGACAGGCAAACCAAGGTGGCCTGGGTCCCCAGCAGTCCCACGATCGGCGCCCCCCCCCCCCCCACGATACGCGTCAATGTCCCGCGGAACCCACGGCACCCCCTCCTCCTGTGATCGGTGTCAGTGAATGCCCCGCAGTAGCAAACCCCCCCCCCCCCCCGCGATTGGCGTCGATGTCAAATTTAGCAGCGCCCCCCCCCCCCCCCCGCTCAACAACTTCCTGTCCAAAAAAAATATCAGTAGCAATTCCATTCTCAATTCTGCTTGGGGCCCCCAAAAACGGCCCTGCCTGGGCACACCCTAATCCTGGGGTTGGCAACCTGTCAATGGTAGGCAGGTGACAGGTAAACCACAATCCTTCCTTGCCGACCCTCAAGAACTTGGACAGGAGAGGTGGCGGGGGGTGGAATTTAGTGGAACCGGTCTGTATTTTCCTCCTGCAGCAGCTGAAAGTAGTCTTCTCCTCCTCTTCCTTCCTTGTCAACATTCAGCTGCCACAGGAGGAAAATATAGGGGATCGGTACTAATATATGCCACCCCCGCCACCGCTCATTTCCCTGTTCCAATTTCTTCTGTTGCCCGGGTCCCCCCGTGTGCTCCCTTGCTCCCCTTTCCTCCCATTGTTTCAAGATGGAGAGCTGGGAAGAGGCCGGTAAAGATGTCAAACGCATATGTGTTGGAGCTTTGGGGTGCACACCCTAATGCAATAGTCTGCACACACCTATGTCTCACATATACAGTAGAGTGGTATATACAACAAGAGATCCTGGGGAGGATACAGCCGCCCTGGAGGAAGGGTCTCCGAACTGCCAAGGGCCACATACGGCCCAATGCAAGATTTTCTCCGGCCTGCAGCTGGGGTCAGTGGCTTCTCGCACAGGTCAGCCTATGGGCTCGGTTTATTGACAATCTCTACAACCCCCTCCTCTTCCCCCAGTCCCCAGTACAGGTTTCTCCAGGCTGCACTGTCATTGGACCATTGTTGGTTGCTAGGATCGCCAGCGTTCTAACAACCAATCACGTGCCTGCTCCCGCTCTGTCTTCGCCAGCTGCTACAGCCATGCTGGGTGTAAGAAGGGGAAGCTGATGTGGAGGGGGGACTCTGAAGCGAACTCTAATGTAAGGAGAGACTGTCATGGGGACTCTGATGTAAGGGGGGACCCTGATGTAAAGGGAGACTCTGGTGTAAGGAGGGATCTGATGAGGAATCTGATATAAGGGAGGACTCTAATGTAAAGGCAGACGTTGATGCGGACTCTAATGTAAAAGCGGCCTTTGACGGGGATGCTGATGTAATGGCAGATTTTAATGGGGACTCTGATGTAAGAGGGGACTCTGATGTAAAGGAAGACTCTGATGTAAGAGGGGACCCTAAAGGACAGTCTGTATGGGGGGGGGGGGATTTTGATATAAGAGGGAACTCTGAAGGAGAATCTGTATAAGGGGGAATTCATAAGGGGAATCTGATGTAAGGGGGGACTCTGATGTAAGGAGAGATGTGATGGAAAATTTGTTGCAAGGGGGAACTCTAAATTGGAATCTGATTTAAGAGGGGGCTCTGATATAAGGGGGAACCCTGAAGGGGACTCTGATGTAAGGGAGACACTGATGGAGACTCTGAGGGGGACTCTGATGTTAGGGGAAAACTCTGAAGGGGACTCTGATGTAAGGGAGACTCTGATGATTACTCTGATGTAAGGGGGGACTCTGATATAAGGGGAAATTCTGAAGGGGAGTCTGATGTAAGGAGGTCTCTGATGGGGAATCTGATGTAAGGGCGGACCCTGATCTAAGAAAGACTCTGGTGTAAGGAGGGCTCTGAACCAATCTGATCTAAGGGAGACTCTGGTGCAAGGGGGGCTCGAATGAGGAATCTGATGTAAGGGGGGGGGAATCTAATGTAAAGGCAGATTTTGATGGGGATTCTAATAGGGACTCTAATGTAAGAGCGGACTTTGACAGGGATGCGGATGTAAGGGCAGACTTTAATGGGGACTCTGATGTAAAGGAAGACTCTGATGTAAAGGGGGGTCTCTGATGTAAGAGGGTACTCTAAAAGAGAATCTGTACAAGGGGGGGACTCTGACCTAAGGAGAGCTCTGATGAGTAATCTAATGTAGGTGGGGGGGGGGCTCTGATGTAAGGGGGGCTCTGATGAGTAATCTAATGTAAGTGGGGGGGCTCTGATGTAAGGAGGGCTCTGATAAGGAATCTGATTTAAAGGTCGATTTTGATGGGGACTCTGATAGGGACTCTAATATGTAAAAGCAGCCTTTGACGGGATGCTGATGTAGTCCCCTTTAAGTGGTATTTTTGAAAAGATGGCGTCACGCTGCTTAAGGAAAAGCAGGCATATACAACGGAGGACGTTAGTAGGAGCAAGGACTGTCATAACCAAACAATTTAAAGGGAGATAGTGATTACTCTAAAGGCTGGAGAGCAATTCTCTTTTTCGACTGTAGCCCCCCTTTAAGTGGTGTTTTGTGCAAAGATGGCGACGCGCTGCTCAAGGAAAAAGCAGGCATGTACAATGGAGGACATTGGCAGCAGCAAGGACAGAAGTGAAAAAATGATTTGAAAGGAGATAGTGATTACTCTAAAGGCTTCAGATCAAGTATTTATTTCAAATGTAGTCCCCCTTTAAGTGACATTTTTGCAAAGATGGTGTTGCGGTGCTAAAAGAAGAGCAGGCATATACAATGGAGGACATTGGTAGAGGAGCAAGGACAAAAGTGACAGGACAATTCAAAGGGAGATAGTGATTACTCTAAAGGCTGGAGAGCACTTATTTTTTTCCAACCATAAACCCCCTTAAAGTGGCGTTTTTGCAAAGATGGCGTCATGGCCCCCAAGGAAGAGCAGGCATGTACAATGGAGGACATTGGCTGGAGAAATTACAGAAGTGAACATACAATTCGAAAGGAGATAGTGATTACTCTAAAGGCTGGAGAGCAATTTATTTTTTCAACTGTAGTCCCCCTTAAAGTGGTATTTTTGCAAAGATGGTGTCACACTGCTTAAGAAAAAGAAGGTATGTACAATGGAGGACATTGGTTGGAACAAGGACAGAAGTGACCATACAATTTGAAAGGAGATAGTGATTACTCTAAAGGCTGGAGAGCAATTGTATTTTCTTGACTGTAGTCCCCTTTTAAGTGGTGTTTTTGCAAAGATGGTATCCCACTGCTCAAGGAAAAATTGGGTGTGTACAATGGAGGACATTGGCAGTAGCAAGGACAGAAGTGACAAAATGGTTTGATGGGAGATAGTGATTACTCTAAAGGCTTCAGATCAAGTATTTATTTCAAATGTAGTCCCCCTTTAAGTGGCGGTTTTGCAAAGATGGCATCACGATGCTCAAGGAAGAGCAGGCATATACAATGGAGGACATTGGCTGGAGAAATTACAGAAGTGAACATGCAATTCGAAAGGAGATAGTGATTACTCTAAAGGCTGGAGAGCAATTTTTTTTTTTGACTGTAGTCCCCCAATATATGGTGTTTGTGCAAAAATGGGGTCACGGGCCTCAAGGAAGAGCAGGCATATACAATGGAGGGTAGAAGTGACTAAATGCTTTGGAGCAAGTACAAAAGTGACAGAACAATTCGAAGGGAGATAGTGATTAAAGGCTGGAGAGCAATTTTTTTTTTCCAACCTTAGTCCCCCCTTTAAGTGGCAGTTTTGCAAAGATAGCGTCACGGTGCTCAAGGAAGAGCAGGCATATAGAATGGAGGACATTGGCAGTAGGAAGGACAGAAGTGACCAAATGGTTTGATGGGAGATAGTGATTACTCTAAAGGCTTCAGATCAAGTATCTATTTCAAATGTAGTCCCCCTTTAAGTGGCGCTTTTGCAAAGATGGCGTCACGGTGCACAAGGAAGAGCAGGCATATTCAATGGAGGTCATTGGTAGGAGCAAGGGCAGAAGTGAAAAAACGACTTGGAGCAAGTACAAAAGTGACAGAACAATTCGAAGGCAGATAGTGATTAATCGAAAGGCTGAAGAGCACTTATTTTTTTCCAACCATATTCCCCCTTAAGTCCTTTTCCAACCACAGTCCTTAAAGAAGAGCAGGCATATACAATGGAGGACATTGGCTGGAGAAATTAGAGAAGTGAACTTACAATTTGAAAGGAGATAGTGATTACTCAAAAACAGTTCACTGTCCCTCAGACCGTTAGAGGGCCGGACTATAGTTAAAAAAAAAAAAACCCTCATCATCATTAGCCCTCACCATCATTGCAAGCCCCCCCTCACCATGATTGCAAGCCCCCCCTCACCATGATTGCAAGCCCCCCTGACCATCATTGCAAGCCCCCCTGACCATCATTGCAAGCCCCCCTCACCATCATTGCAAGCCCCCCCTCACCATCATTGCAAGCCCCCCCCTCACCATCATTGCAAGCCCCCCCTCACCATCATTGCAAGCCTCCCTCACCATCATTGCAAGCCCCCCCTCACCATCATTGCAAGCCCCCCTCACCATCATTGCAAGCCCCCCCCCTCACCATCATTTCAAGCCATCATTGCAAGCCCCCTCATCGTCATTGCAAGGCCCCCCTCACCGTCTTTGCAAGCCCCCCCTCACCATCTTTGCAAGCCCCCCCTCACCATCTTTGCAAGCCCCCCCTCACCATCTTTGCAAGCCCCCCCTCACCGTCTTTGCAAGCCCCCCCTCACCGTCTTTGCAAGCCCCCCCTCACCGTCTTTGCAAGCCCCCCCTCACCGTCTTTGAAAGCCCCCCTCACCGTCATTGCAAGCCCCCCCTCACCGTCATTGCAAGCCCCCCCCTCACCGCCATTGCAAGCCCCCCCCCTCACCGCCATTGCAAGCCCCCCCTCACCGCCATTGCAAGCCCCCCCTCACCGTCTTTGCAAGCCCCCCTCACCGTCTTTGCAAGCCCCCCTCACCGTCTTTGCAAGCCCCCCCTGACCGTCTTTGCAAGCCCCCCCTGACCGTCTTTGCAAGCCCCCCCTGACCGTCTTTGCAAGCCCCCCCTGACCGTCTTTGCAAGCCCCCCCTCACCGTCTTTGCAAGCCCCCCCTCACCGTCTTTGCAAGCCCCCCCTCACCGTCTTTGCAAGCCCCCCCTCACCGTCATTGTAAGCCCCCCCTCACCATCATTACAAGCCCCCCTCACAGCCTTACTGTGCCAAACAATGTCTCACCAGTCAGTGTGTGTGCACATCGGGCATCTCCTGCTGCTGTGTCACGGAGCTCACTGTGAAAAGTTTAGGCGCGCTGTGATAAAAGTCCCGCCCTCCTCCTAGACCAGCTCGTGTGATAGACAGAACACTGCCTCTATCACATGAGCTGGTCTCGGAGAAGGGCTGGACTTTTATCACGGCGCGCCCAAACTTTTCACAGTGAGCTCCGTGACACAGCAGTCTCCCGGTTGTGTTACAACCGCCCCGCCCCGAGGCCTGGTCTGTCTGGAATCTGGCCCTGGGTAGGGTGGGCCGGATAAATGTCCTCGGCGGGCCGCATGTGGCCCGCGGGCCGTAGTTTGAGGACCCCTTCTCTAAAAGCTGGAGAGAAATTAATTTTTTCAACTGTAGTCCCTCTTTAAAGTGGTCTTTTTTGCAAAGATGGCGTCATACTGCTTAGGAAAAAGAAGGTATGTACAATGGAGGACATTGGTAGGAGAAAGAACAATTCGAAGGGAGATAGTGATTACTCTAAAGGCTGGAGAGCATTTTTTTTTTTTCAACTGTGGTCCCATCACGGTACTCTTTGCATAAACTAGCATATACTATGGAGGACACTGGTGGGAGGAGGGGATCAACTAAAAATTCTTTTGGCAAGGTGCCAAAGCGCAATGGCAGTGCTTAAGATCAAGATGGTCCTGTCTGTCCGGAGTCCCCCTTTATGTGGCGCTCTCTCCATTTTCCGCTTCGCGGGAGACACATTTCAATAAGAGAAAAAATCAAACCCAAACCGTAAATCCTGATTTTTTCCCCATCTCGGCTCTTCTGTTCTTTCAAGCCGTTGACTTCCAACCGCCTTGCGCGCTGTGCAGTGATTTGTGTCTTTTTCCGGAGAAGGGACAGTGACAGATGTCACAGGCGCTCATCGTCAGCCGCGCACGTTCCCCCCCCCCCACAGCCATCCGCCGCTCCCTGCTACCATCTTGTCGGTTGCCCCGCAGTGAAACGAAGTGACAAGGACTTTTTTCGTGTCGAGTTTTGACATTGCGCTTTCTTCCCATTCCAGTTCCAACGTGAGCGGCGGATACGGCGCTTTCCTCCTTTTTTTTTTTTTCGTGCACGTGAAATGATCTGATCCGACTGCAAGAGTGACGACTCCGGCCTGCAGGAAGGAGACAGGAGATTTTCTTGGAAGTTCCAGAAATTTTGGCTGTTTTTTTAGTTGGCTATATACGGAAAGAACCGGTTGGAGGACCTGAAACCGAATATCGATTGATACCTGAAGATGGCGCTTTATTCTACTCCATTTTTTATAGTTTGATTATAGACGAGTGCAGGGATTGGACCATTTCCTTTTCGAAAGGATACAAAGTTACTCTTTCCTCATCTAAGGGATGCAAAGATACTCGGTAGCACCAAAATGTTTTTAGGTAGTTTTGGTAAAACAAAGAAGGGTCTTAGTCGGTAAAAATGTAGCTCGACCGCACATCCCATCCCCAAACACAACCACATCTCTAAATGAGGCCTCATAGGCATACCTGGGAACTTTTGGAAATTTGAATTCCTCGGGGGAGAGGCTAAGCATGGCATGCTAAATTTTGGGTGTGGTCACATTTTTATTAAAGTGGGAGGGGCTCAGAGGATAGGTCAATGGAGTATTGGGGCCATTCTAGTGACACTGACAGTGCACCTGGCTCCCACCTGTCCATCATTGACAGTGCACCTGGCTCCCACCTGTGACACAGTGCACCTGGCTTTCACCTGTCCCGCAGTGACACGGGCAGTGCACCTGGCTCCCACCTGTCCATCGGTGATACTGACAGTGCACCTGGCTCCCACCTGTCCATCGGTGATACTGACAGTGCACCTGGCTCCCACCTGTCCATCGGTGATACTGACAGTGCACCTGGCTCCCACCTGTCCATCGGTGATACTGACAGTGCACCTGGCTCCCACCTGTCCATCGGTGATACTGACAGTGCACCTGGCTCCCACCTGTCCATCGGTGATACTGACAGTGCACCTGGCTCCCACCTGTCCATCGGTGATACTGACAGTGCACCTGGCTCCCACCTGTCCATCGGTGATACTGACAGTGCACCTGGCTCCCACCTGTCCATCGGTGATACTGACAGTGCACCTGGCTCCCACCTGTCCATCGGTGATACTGACAGTGCACCTGGCTCCCACCTGTCCCTCAGTGACACGGGCAGTGCCCCTGGCTCCCACCTGTCCCTCAGTGACACGGGCAGTGCCCCTGGCTCCCACCTGTCCCTCAGTGACACGGGCAGTGCCCCTGGCTCCCACCTGTCCCTCAGTGACACGGGCAGTGCCCCTGGCTCCCACCTGTCCCTCAGTGACAGTGCCACTGGCTCCCACCTGTCCCTCAGTGACAGTGCCACTGGCTCCCACCTGTCCCTCAGTGACAGTGCCACTGGCTCCCACCTGTCCCTCAGTGACAGTGCCACTGGCTCCCACCTGTCCCTCAGTGACAGTGCCACTGGCTCCCACCTGTCCCTCAGTGACAGTGCCACTGGCTCCCACCTGTCCCTCAGTGACAGTGCCACTGGCTCCCACCTGTCCCTCAGTGACAGTGCCACTGGCTCCCACCTGTCCCTCAGTGACAGTGCCCCTGTCTCCCACCTGTCCCTCAGTGACACGGGCAGTGCCCCTGTCTCCCACCTGTCCCTCAGTGACACGGGCAGTGCCCCTGTCTCCCACCTGTCCCTCAGTGACACGGGCAGTGCCCCTGTCTCCCACCTGTCCCTCAGTGACACGGGCAGTGCCCCTGTCTCCCACCTGTCCCTCAGTGACACGGGCAGTGCCCCTGTCTCCCACCTGTCCCTCAGTGACACGGGCAGTGCCCCTGGCTCCCACCTGTCCCTCAGTGACACGGGCAGTGCCCCTGGCTCCCACCTGTCCCTCAGTGACAGTGCCACTGGCTCCCACCTGTCCCTCAGTGACAGTGCCACTGGCTCCCACCTGTCCCTCAGTGACACTGACAGTGCCCCTGGCTCCCACCTGTCCCTCAGTGACACGGGCAGTGCCCCTGGCTCCCACCTGTCCCTCAGTGACACGGGCAGTGCCCCTGGCTCCCACCTGTCCCTCAGTGACAGTGCCACTGGCTCCCACCTGTCCCTCAGTGACACGGGCAGTGCCCCTGGCTCCCACCTGTCCCTCAGTGACACAGGCAGTGCCCCTGTCTCCCACCTGTCCCTCAGTGACACGGGCAGTGCCCCTGGCTCCCACCTGTCCCTCAGTGACAGTGCCACTGGCTCCCACCTGTCCCTCAGTGACACTGACAGTGCCCCTGGCTCCCACCTGTCCCTCGGTGACACAGGCAGTGCCCCTGGCTCCCACCTGTCCCTCAGTGACAGTGCCACTGGCTCCCACCTGTCCCTCAGTGACACGGGCAGTGCACCTGGCTCCCACCTGTCCCTCAGTGACACGGACAGTGCCCCTGTCTCCCACCTGTCCCTCAGTGACACTGACAGTGCCCCTGTCTCCCACCTGTCCCTCAGTGACACTGACAGTGCCCCTGTCTCCCACCTGTCCCTCAGTGACACTGACAGTGCCCCTGTCTCCCACCTGTCCCTCAGTGACAGTGCCCCTGTCTCCCACCTGTCCCTCAGTGACAGTGCCACTGGCTCCCACCTGTCCCTCAGTGACAGTGCCACTGGCTCCCACCTGTCCCTCAGTGACAGTGCCCCTGTCTCCCACCTGTCCCTCAGTGACACTGACAGTGCCCCTGTCTCCCACCTGTCCCTCAGTGACACTGACAGTGCCCCTGTCTCCCACCTGTCCCTCAGTGACACTGACAGTGCCCCTGTCTCCCACCTGTCCCTCAGTGACACTGACAGTGCCCCTGTCTCCCACCTGTCCCTCAGTGACACTGACAGTGCCCCTGTCTCCCACCTGTCCCTCAGTGACACTGACAGTGCCCCTGGCTCCCACCTGTCCCTCAGTGACACTGACAGTGCCCCTGGCTCCCACCTGTCCATCAATTCAATGATACTGACAGTGTTACCTGTAGGTGGCAGCCAGGTGCACTGTTGATATGGGAGCACATTTTACACCTACCTACCTTCCACCATTATGCGGATAAGGAGAGTCACAGTAAAGTTAAGTAAAGCTAGTATTTTCAGGCTCATCCCTGGAAGTGCATGGCCCTAGGCACAGGCCTATGTAGCCTGCCTCCGTCCAGTATGTTTCCATCTTACCCCCCGGAAAGTGTATGGCCCTAGGCACAGGCCTAGGTAGCCTGCCTCCGTCCATTGGTCTTCCATTCACCTTTCGGGGGGGGGGGGGGTGAGATGTTCACATGCAGCCATACGATGGAACCATCTCCTGTTTTTATCGCTCCCATGTCACTTCCCGAAGGAAATTACAACAGGAAGTTATTATCAAAGCAAAGGCGAATTGCTCGATGTGAGCCCCAGATGAAAGAGCGTGCGGGGGCGAGAGGGGGGGGGGGGGTCAGTCATTTGCTGGGTTCTTGTTAGTCATTTTTTACATTTCCTCTGTCACTCCAACTTGTTGAAGTTAATTCTTTCCAGGCCCGCTAGATACAAAGCTGCGCTTCCCAGTGCGGCTTAGCAGAAGGGCTCTGCGGATTGCTTTCTTGCTAATTGCCTCGTGTTCTTTCATTAAAGAGCCCCCCCCACCCCAATGAGGGAGTCGGGGAAGCCACGCCCACACATATGCTGCAAAGATGACATATGTCCGCCTGTCTACACCGAGCCCGACAAACCCTCCGATCCCCCCGTCCGTGGGATTCCGAGAGGTCCGCTCCGCCGAGCTCAGTTCTTATTTCGAGGAAAAGCTTCGGGGGGGCGATTTTAACTTGGAATATTAAAAACGCAGCATGCGACAACGCACAATACATGCGATGAGGATTTGGTAACCTCTTTCTGACCGCATAAGGCATTTTTTTAAAAAACGGGCATGTGGGGCGCTTTTTTTTTTTTTTTCCGCTTCTGCAATAAATAATATAGACCGCGGACGGAGCTGGTCACCTTTTTTTGAAGAACCTGTAGCGTATCATGCGTCGCTCTGCGTCCAAAATGAAGCGAAGGGCTCCTTCGCACCGGCGTTGAATTTTACAGCGCCAATGAGCGCGGGGGCTTTTTCGTGTTGCGTCAGGCAATGCCCCTGTGAGATGAGTTTATTCAAATTCGGCAAAAAATGGGGAAATGATCGATTTTTCGGACTTTGCAACCGCACCTTCAAACGCACTGTAAATGCAACAGGTGCATTTACAGTGCGTTTTATTTTATTTTTTTTACAATGTGATTGTGGTGCGTTTTCAATAGAAGCGAATGGAGATGATTGTGTAACAATAAACGCCCGCCAAACTCTGCAGGCCGCATTCATTTAACCGTGACGCAACACGAGGCAATGCCAACGCTGTGAGCACAGATTTTAACCATTTTTAAGGCTCCATTTGAGTGTTTTTGTGCATTTTCATGCGCAATTTTGGCGTTTTTTAAGCTTTTTTTTTTTTTTCAATAGCCAATATGCGTGATTTTGGCGTTTTTAGAACCCTAAAGCTGTGAACACCAATCTTATCTTTAGCTATCTTTAACCACTTGCTTACTGAGCACTTTTACCCCCTTCCTGCCCAGGTAAATTTTCAGCTTTCAGCGCTGTCACACTTTGAATGACAATTGCGCGGTCATGCAACGCTGTACCCATATGAGATTTTGATTTTTTTTTCACATAAATAGAGCTTTTTTTTGGTGGTATTTAATCGCCACAGGGGGGTTTTATTTTTTGCTAAACCAACAAAAAAAGACTGAAATATGAAAAACGTTTGTTAGGTGGCACTGGTGGGTGCTGATAGTGCCACCCAACAGTGCTGCAAATCAGTGCCACCTATCAGCACCCACCAGTGCCACCTATCAGTGCTGCAAATCAGTGCCTCATCAGTGCCACCTATCAGTGCCACCCATCAGTGCTGCAAATCAGTGCCACCTGAGTGGTGGCACTGATGGGAACTATTAGGCTGATAGGTGGCACTGATTTGCAGCACTGATAGGTGGCACTGGCGGGGAATGATGGGCGGCACTGAGAGGTGGCATTGATGGGCACTATTATGTGCCACTGATGGGCACTGATTGGCAGCACTGATAGGTGGCACTGATTGGCAGCACTGATAGGTGGCACTGATGATGAGGCACTGATTTGCAGCACTGATAGGTGGCACTGGTGGGCACTGATAGGTGGCACTGGTGGGTGCTGATAGGTGGCACTGATTTGCAGCACTGATAGGTGGCACTGGTGGGTGCTGATAGGTGGCACTGATTTGCAGCACTGATGGGTGGCACTGAGAGGTGGCACTGATGGGAACTATTAGGCTGATAGGTGGCACTGGTGGGCACTAATAGGTGGCACTGGTGGGTGCTGATATGTGGCACTGATTTGCAGCACTGATAGGTGGCACTGGTGGGGAATGATGGGCGGCACTGAGAGGTGGCATTGATGGGCACTAGTAGGCGCCACTGATGGGCACTGATGGGCACTGATGCTGAGGCACTGATTGGCAGCACTGATAGGTGGCACTGATGATGAGGCACTGATTTGCAGCACTGATAGGTGGCACTGGTGGGGAATGATAGGTGGCACTGGTGGGGAATGATAGGTGGCACTGGTGGGCGCTGATAGGTGGCACTGATTTGCAGCACTGATAGGTGGCACTGGTGGGTGCTGATAGGTGGCACTGATTTGCAGCACTGATGGGTGGCACTGAGAGGTGGCACTGATGGGAACTATTAGGCTGATAGGTGGCACTGGTGGGCACTAATAGGTGGCACTGGTGGGTGCTGATATGTGGCACTGATTTGCAGCACTGATAGGTGGCACTGGCGGGGAATGACGGGCGGCACTGAGAGGTGGCATTGATGGGCACTATTAGGCGCCACTGATAGGCACTGATGCTGAGGCACTGATTGGCAGCACTGATAGGTGGCACTGGTGGGCACTGATAGGTGGCACTGGTGGGTGCTGATAGGTGGCACTGATTTGCAGCACTGATAGGTGGCACTGGTGGGTGCTGATAGGTGGCACTGATTAGGGCAGCTAAGGGGCCGGATGTCCCTCTAACAGAAGCTGCAGCTTTTTTTTCCCTTCAGGCTGACGGCGTGAAGAAAAAAAAACGATAACCGGCATGTTTATTTCTGTGATCAGCTGTCATTGGCCCTTTACACGATCTATGATCAGCCGAGTCTCACGGACTCTGCGATCACAGAGCGTGCCACGCCCATGCCCCAGGGGGCGCGCGGGAAGCACGAGAACGGGAGGACGTCTAGGGACGCCCTCCTGGCAATTTAAGCCCACGCTGTAGCCGTCTTTTGGCTATAGAGCGGGCGGCAAGTGGTTAATGCTTCATTCGCACCCGCAGTTTTTTAATAGCCAATAGAGAAAACTATCACCTGTTGCAACATTTGTTGCTCGGTATTTCAGCTTTTTTATCTTTTACATCGGCTTTTATTTCTTTTAATAATAATAATAATATTTTTATTTTATTTTTATTATTTTTTTTGTTCGAATTAGGGGTTAGGGTTATTTATTTATTTTTTGTTAGGGTGTCAGTGGGAGGAATAGTGCCCCATCATTGGTGTCAGTGGGAGGAAAAGAGCCCCATCATTGGTGTCAGTGGGAGGAAAAGAGCCCCATCATTGGTGTCAGTGTGAGGAATAGTGCCCCATCATTGGTGTCAGTGTGAGGAATAGTGCCCCATCATTGGTGTCAGTGGGGGGAATAGTGCCCCATCATTGGTGTCAGTGGGAGGAATAGTGCCCCATCATTGGTGTCAGGGTGAGGAATAGTGCCCCATCATTGGTGTCAGTGGGAGGAATAATGCCCCATCATTGGTGTCCTTGAGAGGAATAGTGCCCCATCATTGGTGTCAGCGGGAGGAATAGTGCCTCATCATTGGTATCAGTGGGAGGAATAGTGCCCCATCATTGGTATCAGTAGGAGGAATAGTGCCCCATCATTGGTATCATTGGGAGGAATAGTGCCCCATCATTGGTGTCCTTGGGAGGAATAGTGCCCCATCATTGGTGTCCTTGGGAGGAATAGTGCCCCATCATTGGTGTCAGTGGGAGGAATAGTGCCCCATCATTGGTGTCAGTGGGAGGAATAGTGCCCCATCATTGGTGTCAGTGTGAGGAATAGTGCCCCATCATTGGTGTCAGTGGGAGGAATAGTGCCCCATCATTGGTGTCAGTGGGAGGAATAGTGCCCCATCATTGGTGTCAGTGGGAGGAATAGTGCCCCATCATTGGTGTCAGTGGGAGGAATAGTGCCCCATCATTGGTGTCAGTGGGAGGAATAGTGCCCCATCATTGGTGTCAGTGGGAGGAATAGTGCCCCATCATTGGTGTCAGTGTGAGGAATAGTGTCCCCATCATTGGTGTCAGTGTGAGGAATAGTGTCCCCATCATTGGTGTCCTTGGGAGGAATAGTGCCCCATCATTGGTGTCAGTGGGAGGAATAGTGCCCCATCATTGGTGTCCTTGGGAGGAATAGTGCCCCATCATTGGTGTCAGTGGGAGGAATAGTGTCCCCATCATTGGTGTCAGTGTGAGGAATAGTGTCCCCATCATTGGTGTCAGTGGGAGGAATAGTGTCCCCATCATTGGTGTCCTTGGGAGGAATAGTGCCCCATCATTGGTGTCAGTGGGAGGAATAGTGCCCCATCATTGGTGTCCTTGGGAGGAATAGTGCCCCATCATTGGTGTCAGTGGGAGGAATAGTGCCCTAATGGCCCCCCCAAAACGCGGTGCAAATTTGCCACAATTGTCATGCAACAAAATGCAGCAAAGCGTGGGGGGTGGGGGTTTAAAAAAAACGCGTCTGACTCGCTGCCGAAATTTGGTACATGAGCTTCTTTGGCGCGTTTTTTGGAGTGCAGGCAGGCCCATTCAAAACGCGCAAAAAAAAAAAAAAGTGTGAAAAACGCAATGCGGTAGCGTCGGTCAGGTGTGAATGGGGCCTTTTCCCCAAAACCTTTTTTGGCTTTAGATCCATTTTTGGGTTGGCAAATCTGAGCGTAGAGCTGGACGGGCATTCGGGGGGCGGGGCGGGGCGGGGGGCGTACACTTGTGAGCGCAGACGCCGCCGGTAGATTTTTTTGCTAGGCATCAAAAATGTCCGTGTTCCTGAACCCTTCATCTCTGGCCACCCCTAAGACTTTTTTTTTTTAATATGTGATTTACCTATTGAGACCCGCGCTGATTAATCCACGAATTATTCGCCGCACATTGGCCGCCCGGCGAAGGGGCATAAATACCAGCCACTGAGGTCGTCGATGCCCAGATCTGACCGATCTCGATCCGTTGGATTTTTATCCCGATCACGTAGCGATCCCAGGCAACGTAACAGACTGGGGGAGGTTGCAGACGTGTGGGGGGGGGTCAGGGTGTGCGCTGGGGGGGGGGGGGTCAGGGTGTGCGCTGGGGGGGGGGTCACATGACGCTTTCTGTCACTTGACGGCGAGTCAGGTGGTTTCGTTGACGGCGCGCAGAATCGCCCTCCAGGTAATGCAAACAGCCAGCCGGCGGCGGAGGGCTTGTGTTTGCGGTTCCCAAGTGAGACGGCTGTTTGTTCCGTGTCTTCCTCCCGGGTCACAAGTGTCTAACCAAGTGGTGCGGTTTGTGCGTCGGCTCGGAGCTCGCGGCGAATAATGCATCGCGTGTCCCCAGATGTCACCTCGGGTGACCCCCGAGATGGGGGGGGACACTGGCTTTGTGTTCTGTCTAATCAAACCGGTAGAAGATTACAGGAGCCACAAAAAAATAATAAAAAATAAAGGATTTATAAATGAAACCTACATATATATATATCCAGTATCTGACAAAAGTAAGTACACCCCCCACATTTCTGTAAATCTTTTCTTGTATCTTTTCATGTGACAACACTGAAGAAATGACACTTTGCTACAATGTAAAGTAGTGAGTGTACAGCTTGTATAACAGTGTAAATTTGCTGTCCCCTCAAAATAACTCAACACACAGCCATTAATGTCTAAACCGCTGGCAACAAAAGTCAGTACACCTCCTAAGTGAAAATGTCCAAATTGGGCCCAAAGTGTCAATATTTTGTGTGGCCGCCATTATTTTCCAGCACTGCCTTAACCCTCTTAGGCATGGAGGTCACCAGAGCTTCACAGGTTGGCACTGGAGTCCTCTTCCCCTCCCCCATGATGACATCACGGAGCTGGTGGATGTTGGGGACCTTGCGCTCCTCCACCTTCCGTTTGAGGAGCCCCACAGATGATCAGTAGGGTTTAGGTCTGCAGACATGATTGGCCAGTCCATCACCTTTACCCTCAGCTTCTATAGCAAGGCAGTGGTGGTCTTGGAGGTGTGTTTGGGGTGGTTATCATGTTGGAATACTGCCCTGCGGTCCAGTCTCTGAAGGGAGAGGATCATGCTCTGCTTCAGTATGTCACAGTACATGTTGGCATTCATGGTTCCCTCAATGATCTGTAGCCCCCCAGTGCCGGCAGCACTCATGCAGCCCCAGACCATGACACTCCCACCACCATGCCTGACTGTAGGGAAGACACACTTGTCTTTGTCCTCCTCACCTGGTTGCCGCCACACCCGCCTGACACCATCTGACACCAAATACGTTTTATCTTGGTCTCATCAGACCACAGGACAGGGTTCCAGTAATCCATCTCCTTAGTCTGCTTGTCTTCAGAAAACTGTTTGCGGCTCTTTCTTGTGCATCATCTTTAGAAGAGGCTTCCTTCTGGGATGACAGTCATGCAGACCAATTTGATGCAGTGTGTGGCGTATGGTCTGGGCACCGACAGGCTGACCCCTCCCCCACCCCTTCACCCTCTGCAGCAATGCTGGCAGCACTAATACGCCTATTTCCCAAAGACAACCTCTGGATATGACGCTGAGCACGTGACCTCAACTTCTTTGGTGGACCATGGCGAGGCCTGTTCTGAGGGGGAACCTGTCCTGTTATACCGCTGGGTGGTCTTGGTCGCCGTGCTGCAGCTAGTGTGAATGAGCCCCCCCCCCCCCAAGTGATGATGTCTTAATAAATACAGAGTTGCAATGACTTGTGTCTTTGATATCTGCCCGGAGTTCAGCCTTTAAAACACGCAGACAGGATTCCGCCTGACAGTGAGCATATTTTGAAGACAGGAAGCGAGCAAATCTGTTGGTTTGCAGCTCACGTGCGAAAAAAAGACGAGCGGTTCTTTGTAGTGAAACAATGTATGAGGGGGGGAGGGGGGGGGCGTAGGATAGAAGAGGGAAGGTGATGTATAGGAAGCGACTGATCAGTGATATACAGTATATATAGTGTGTGTATATATATATATATATATGAGAGAGAGGGTCATCCAGCGTGTTCGAAGGATCGCCAGCGTCCAGGTTTTGCGCCCTTTTCCTCGCCGTGTTCTCGCTCTGTCACTCATCGCCCCGGGATATAAGGCAAAGTGGCACTTTTACTTCTTCCTCTGTCACTGAATACTGGATGGAGCTAAAACAACACAATTATATGTAATTCGATCGCAGCCGAGACCTCCTTGGGTGACCCCGTCACTTAGGTTGTCATTCTTCGGAACGCTACGCCTTGCGCTCCACCGGGGACGCTGATTGCACTCTGTGTATGAGCGCCCCCTGATGGTCACTAGGGGTAGGGTGGGGGGGATCAGACATCGAGGTAAAGACACTTTGTACATCTAACAGCTCGGGGTCTCATGTCCGAGGATTTTCCTTTTATTTACCCAAATTCTGATGAAAATTCAAATAAACAGGTTTTTTTTTTTTTTTTTACTTTTAAATCGGCAGAAGCTGTGCAGAAATATTTACTGAAAGACAAAGATGACTTAATGGGTCACTGTTTGAGCTGAACGTCAGGCAGACATAAAAGACAGCTGTATATTATATATATTTATTTATTTTTTTCTTTAATTATTAACAGTAGTAATAATAATCATGAATACTATTAATAACTAAAGCAAAAATATAATAATATCAATAATATTAATAAGAATACTGTTTCCTTTAATTCATAGTTAATAATAATATGTTATTATTATTATTATTATTTTACTTTTTTTCCTTTAATTAAAAATAGTAGTTGTAATAATAATATATTTTTACTTACATTTTTTATAGTAGTATTAATAACTAAAGGAAAAAAATATGAAAATATTACTAATATCAAAAAGAAGAATATTGTTTAAGTCATTATTATTATTATTATTATTATTATTATTATTATTATTATTATTTTCCCTTTAAAATGCTACTACTACTATTACTACTACTACTATTATTATTATTATTATTATTATTTTACCCTTTAAAAATACTACTATTATTATTATTATTATTTACCCTTTAAAAATACTACTACTACTACTACTAATATTATTATTATTATTTTCCCTTTAAAAATGCTACTATTACTACTACTACTAATATTATTAATAATAATATAATTATTATTTTCCCTTTAAAACTACTACTGCTACTGCTGCTACTACTACTTCCCCCTAAAAATAGTAATATTATCATTATATTTTCCCTCTAAAAATAGTAATATAATCTTTATATTTTCCCTCTAAAAATAGTAATATTATCATAAAATTTTCCCTCTAAAAATAGTAATATTATCATTATATTTTCCCTCTAAAAATAGTAATATTATCATTATATTTTCTCTCTAGTGGTAACAATGCAGTGTTGGTAGTGCGGCATTATAGGAAAATACAGCATTATGGAGATGATAAGAGGAAATACGCATATTAGACAAATTATGAGGGTGCGAATGCATTTTATTTATTTATATATATATATATATATATATATATATATATATATATATATATAATATATATAATAGAAATATATATATAATATAAATATATATAAAATGCATTCGCTGACTCTCTCTATCTACAATAGTCTTTTTTATTTTTTTTATTTAAGACTATTGTAGGAATGATTATTTATATATATATATATATAATATAAATAATTATCATTCCTACAATAGTCTTTTTTTTTTTTTTTTTTTATTTAAGACTATTGTAGGAATGATAATTATTTATTTTATATATATATATATATATATATATATATATATATATATATAATCATTCCTACAATAGTCTTAAATGAAAAAAAAAGTATTGTAGGAATAAATAATATATATATATATATATATATATATATATATATATATATATATATATATATATATATATGTGTGTGTGTGTGTGTGTGTGTGTGTGTGTGTGTATATATATATATATAAAATGTAATTCCTGCAATAGTCTTTTATTTATTTTTTATTAATATTTTAATACTTATATATGTAGCTTATTGTAGTTTTTCTTTTTTGTATTAGGTGAAATGTCCCCCCCCCCCCCCCCGGGGCCACACATGGGGGAAAAATAAGAAAATAAAATGAATAATAATAAAAAATGATATATTATATATTTTCTTTTCTTCCCCCCCCCCCCCCCCCATGTGTGGCCCCAGGGCATCAGGTGAAATTTGGGGGGGGAACATTTCACCTAAAACAAAAAAGGAATACTACAATAAGCCATATATATATATATTAGGGCTGTGGAAATTAACTATTAATTCCTCGATTAATCGATTGTTTTGATCGATCAAAATTCTTTTGATCGATCAAAAGTCTTCAGGGAGATTCGGTGACGTCACAGACACTGACGGGGCTTGCCGTGTCCATCTGAAGGGCTCCTTTGCTGTGCCTTCATATCTGCATGCCGGCGGGACCTTACTATCTGCCACACGCAAGGGCTGTTACACTTCCCTCTATCACTTCCCTCTATCAACCTGGGACTCTACAGTCATCCACTGGGAGTTGTGATAGTTCCCTTCACGGGACATCTACATGCCGACGGACTGATGATAAACCCCTCCTCATCTGGATTCAACAGTGGTATCGTTGTACACATTTTTATACCAGTATCATACTTAGCTACATGTTTTTATGACTGCTTTTGCTACCGTTTGGTATTACTCGCACCATTTTTACAGTTTATGTAGCTACATCGATTTTATCTCCAGAGCAATATTTATTTTGTTACCTACTTGAAGACTATAAAAGTTTTAATGCTATTCCCATCGAGCGCTGCCTTTGTGTGTTTTTTGTATCCTGCTATCCATTTTTCCAGTGGTTGGGAGCTGCACTGGGAATCAGCCTGCAAGGAGATCAGCTAAAAGTAGTTGGATCTGTATGTGCGTTATAATTAATCGAAATTAGTCGATTAATCGATAAAAAAAAAAAAAAGATTAATCGAACAGGAAAATTTTAATCAGTAACAGCCCTGATATATATATATATATATATATATATATATATATATATATATATATATATTAATAAAAGAAAAGTGGACTATTGTAGGAATAAGATAGAGACAGATTATATATATATATATATATATATATATATATATATATATATATATATTATATATACTGTATATATATATAATCTATTTATTATACATTTTCATTCCTGCAATAGTCTTTTTTATTTATTGTTTTTTTATTATTTTAATACTTACATATGTGGCTTATTGTAGTATTTTTGTTTTTGTTTTAGGTGAAATGTTCCCCCCAACATTTCACCTGATGCCCTGGGGTCACACATGGGGAAAAAGAAGAGAATAGATAATAAAAAAGTTTTATATATATATATATATATATATAATAAAATATAACTTTTTTTTTTTTTTTTTTTATAAATATGTGTGGCTTATTGTAGTTTAAATTTTTTGTAACATTTTTTAGCAATGAGGGTTTGTGACAAGACTTCACACATAATCTTTAAATTAAAAATTACTTATGGCTGACATTTTAAAGTATTTTTTTGACAAGCTTTCAATATTTCTGAATTTTCTGGACCTCAAACTTAATTAAAAAAAAAAAAAAAAAACCTGCTGACGTCATTGTGAACCGAAGAACCTCGGCAGAAGGCACTTAGCTATTCCAAGTATCCCAGGTGTACATATTTTGCATGGTGTGAAGCCGGTTCCTGGACTGGGGGAGGCGCCCTGATTGATAGAAGGGAAAACTAGCTGCATAGAAAGAATGAGCAATCACTCTTTTTTGGCAGACTGTTCCCTTTTTAAGGCCCGGGGCCCACTAGTGCTGAGGTGGTCAACTTTTTCCATGTTGGGTACCTGAGAATTTAGTCCGGAACCCGTTTTGGATCTCGGATCTCCAGGTCTTGGCTAGTTCCAGTGTCCGGATTAGGAATAGTATGATGTGAAATGGTCAACTATCCAATCACATGCAGCAGAATTTTAATAAATATTGAACTTTAAAAAAGGGGGATTTCCTGTTTTGCAATCAGCACAGTTCAAAGTGACCTCACACTTCGGTACACGGACCCCCTCGGTGCTAGCCACCCCTTGAGCTAAAAAGCCACTGTCTTCTATGAGGGTTCAGATACAAGTAGAAAGATCTATGACCTGTTTGATCATCATGAGATGAGTACTTTAGAGGTGGTTGGGGGATGGAAACTGTCACTTAGGAACTTTGGCCTCTGAAAAACAACATTGTGCCCCCAGGTGGAAGTCTGACAAGTCATAGGACTCATTAGGAGTACAGAGCACAAGCCGGCAAAAAAATGTAGATCATGAGGGCTCTGGCTTATCAATCACACGGGACTGGGTCAGTGGAGAGCGCATGGAGATTAGAGACTGGGAACGCAGTATATGGCGGCCAAAGTACAGTATGTAGTGCCAGCGCTCTGTCTATAGCAGCCATTCCCAACCAGGTTTATGTGGAATTTGAAGGTTCCTCCAGAGGTTGCTGGGGATTTATTGAGATGTGGCTGATTGAGTTCTAATTTGATGGTGCCTGCATAGTACCAGGACCAATGCCGCTTGGCCATTCTCCATTGACCACCTTCCAACTGACCACCAATGTAAGGGACATTCAGCCCATTGACCAACAATGAATTGGGCAGTCTTCCAACTGGTCACCAGTATAAGGGGTTGCTGGGGCTGTGGCTGACTGACTTCTAATTTGAAGGAGCCTGCATAGTTCCTGGGCCAATGTCACTTGGCAAAGCCAGCAGAACGACGCCAGTTATTCATTTAGCTGTCTGACCCTCACTGTAAGGGGACATTCTTCCCACTGATCCCAAATGTAAGGACCATTCTTCCCACTGATCACCAATGTAAGGGACATTCTTCCCACTGATCACCAATGTAAGGAGCATTCTTCCCACTGATCACCAATGTAAGGGACATTCTTCCCACTGATCACCAATGTAAGGAACATTCTTCCCACTGATCACCAATGTAAGGAACATTCTTCCCACTGATCACCAATGTAAGGAACATTCTTCCCACTGATCACCAATGTAAGGGACATTCTTCCCACTGATCACCAATGTAAGGGACATTCTTCTCACTGATCACCAATGTAAGGGACATTCTTCCCACTGATCCCCAATGTAAGGAACATTCTTCCCACTGATCACCAATGTAAGGGACATTCTTCCCACTGATCACCAATGTAAGGAACATTCTTCTCACTGATCACCAATGTAAGGGACATTCTTCCCACTGATCACCAATGTAAGGGACATTCTTCCCACTGATCACCAATGTAAGGGACATTCTTCCCACTGATCACCAATGTAAGGGACATTCTTCCCACTGATCACCAATGTAAGGAACATTCTTCTCACTGATCACCAATGTAAGGAACATTCTTCCCACTGATCACCAATGTAAGGAACATTCTTCTCACTGATCACCAATGTAAGGAACATTCTTCCCACTGATCACCAATGTAAGGAACATTCTTCCCACTGATCACCAATGTAAGGAACATTCTTCTCACTGATCACCAATGTAAGGGACATTCTTCCCACTGATCACCAATGTAAGGAACATTCTTCCCACTGATCACCAATGTAAGGAACATTCTTCTCACTGATCACCAATGTAAGGAACATTCTTCCCACTGACCACCAATGTAAGGAAGGAACATTCTTCTCACTGACCACCAATGTAAGGAACATTCTTCTCACTGATCACCAATGTAAGGAACATTCTTCCCACTGATCACCAATGTAAGGAACATTCTTCTCACTGATCACCAATGTAAGGAACATTCTTCTCACTGATCACCAATGTAAGGAACATTCTTCTCACTGATCACCAATGTAAGGAACATTCTTCCCACTGATCACCAATGTAAGGAACATTCTTCTCACTGATCACCAATGTAAGGACCATTCTTCCCACTGATCACCAATGTAAGGAACATTCTTCTCACTGATCACTAGGGATGAGCTTCGTGTTCGAGTCGAACATACGTTCGACTCGAACATCGGCTGTTCGATCGTTCGACGAAGATCGAACGATTTGGGCCGTTCGCGCCAAATTCGAGTGACGCGAACGGCCCACAATGCACTACGCCATCGCAGTGTCATCCAGGCGCTGTGATTGGCCAAGCATGCACTGTGACCCCGCATGCTTGGCCAATCACAGCGCCGGCAGCGAGGAGAGCAATGATTGGCCACAGGCAGGATGCCTGTGGCCAATTATTGCTGAGGGTGTTTAGTACACGCCCCACACTATAAAAGGCCGCCAGCACGGCGGCCTAGTGTAGTGTGTTCCGGAGCAGGGAAAGACAAGCATAGGCAGGGACAGTGACATTTATTTTTTTCTTGCTTAACCTGGATTCCTTTAGTTTAGGGAAAGAGAAGGATAGGTAGGGAGAGTGTCAGTGTGTTTTACTGTGCGAGTCCTTGTTTCTAGGGACAAAGAAGGAAAGTGAGGGGATTTCTCCTTGTGCTATAGTGTGCTTTAAAAAAACATTTTTTCTAGGGACAGAAAACTCTAGGTAGGGAGAGTGTCAGTTTCTTTCACTGTGCCAGTCCTTGTTTCTAGGGACAAAGAAGGAAAGTGAGGGGAATTCTCCTTGTGCTATAGTGTGCTTTAAAAAAACATTTTTTCTAGGGACAGAAAACTCTAGGTAGGGAGAGTGTCAGTTTCTTTCACTGTGCCAGTCCTTGTTTCTAGGGACAAAGAAGGAAAGTGAGGGGAATTCTCCTTGTGCTATAGTGTGCTTTAAAAAAACATTTTTTCTAGGGACAGAAAACTCTAGGTAGGGAGAGTGTCAGTTTCTTTCACTGTGCCAGTCCTTGTTTCTAGGGACAAAGAAGGAAAGTGAGGGGAATTCTCCTTGTGCTATAGTGTGCTTTAAAAAAACATTTTTTCTAGGGACAGAAAACTCTAGGTAGGGAGAGTGTCAGTTTCTTTCACTGTGCCAGTCCTTGTTTCTAGGGACAAAGAAGGAAAGTGAGGGGAATTCTCCTTGTGCTATAGTGTGCCAAAGCATTCCTCATCAACCATCTTTGAAATCCTTGTTTTTTGGACAGTCAGGGAAATTGTCGTTGTGCTATTCTGTGCAAAAGCAATAATCCTCAACCATATTTAGAAATCCTTAAGTAAAGGGACAGAGAAGGACACCTGAAGGTAGCCCTTATTGCTTTTTTCCCATCTCCCTGCAGGCCATCTATTAGAATGTCTGGAAGGCAAACAAGGAGAGGCAGACAGTCAGGAGGCAATAAAAGAGGGCAAGCAGGCTCTGTGTCTGGGGGCAACAGTGCTGGTCGTGGACGCGGTGCATTGTCATCAGCACATGGCCATGGGACACGCTTGTCCTTCTTTTCGGCAGCTGGACATGTTGAGCCACATCATGCCGAAGACTTGGTAGAGTGGATGACCAAGCCCTCCTCCTCCTCATCATCCTCTCTCACCCAGGCTCAGGGTACTGGCAAAGCAGCTGCCAAAGCGTCCTCTTCCCTGGTATCAATGTCAGACTCATCATCAGTCACTCCTTCCCTAGACCCACCATGTCCTCCTCCTGAGGAGTCCCCCGAACTGTTTGAGCACAGTGTTGGGTACATGCTCCAGGAGGATGCCCAGCGTTTCGAAGGGTCTGATGATGAAACCCAGCTACAGGAAGGCAGTAGCGTGAGAGCAGACAGAGGGGATGCTCAAGAAGGACACCAATCTGGCAGTCATGTTCCAGCAGCTGCAGCATACTGCCAGATTGGCTCCAGTGATGAGGAGGGAGGGGATGATGAGGTCACTGACTCCACGTGGGTGCCTAATAGGAGAGAGGAGGAGGAGGAGGATGAGGAGGAGGCACATCTCCAACGAGGCAGGATGCCCTTTGGTGGCCAGCGTAAGGGCAGTACACCGACGGAATCACACCGCAGAGCTCCGCCTGTGCAGGGCGCAGCCTCTGCCCGTCATTCAAAAAGTTCCTTGGTGTGGGCCTTTTTTGAGGCTAGTGCATCAGATCGCACAGCTGCTGTTTGCAACATATGTCTCAAGCGTATATCGCGTGGCCAAAACATCAGCCGCTTGGGTACCACATGCCTGACCAGACATATGTTGACCTGCCATGCAGCTCGTTGGCAAGCCTACCTCAAAGACCCACACCAAAGAACAAAGCGGACCTCTCCTTGCACCGCATCAGCTGGGATCTCCAACCCCACTATAACTTCAGTCCTCTCTGAAACATGCACTGAGAGGAATGAAGGTGTAGAATTAGGTGTGTCACAGCCAAGTACTTGCGGCCACTCTGCTAGCAGTACACCGACGTCCGATTCTAGCAGGCAAATTTCCCTGCCCCAGCTACTGGACCGTCGAAAGAAGTTCACTCCCAGCCATCCACATGCCCAGCGGTTGAATGCTAGCTTGGCTAAATTGCTAGCGCTTCAACTGCTGCCTTTTCAGTTGGTAGACTCGGCCCCCTTCCGTGAGTTTGTGCAATGTGCGGTTCCTCAGTGGCAGGTTCCCAAACGCCACTTTTTCTCACGGAAGGCTATTCCGGCTCTCTACCGGCATGTGGAAGGCAATGTCTTGGCCTCGCTGGACAGGGCGGTCAGCGGTAAGGTGCCTATTACCGCTGACTCATGGTCCAGCAGGCATGGACAGGGACGTTACCTTTCTTTCACGGCCCATTGGGTCACTCTTTTGGCAGCTGGGAAGGATGCAGGACAAGGTGCAGTAGTGTTGGAGGTTGTCCCACCGCCACGCCTCCAAAATGCTACTACTGGTTGTGACACACCTCTCTCCTCCACCCCCTCCTCTTCTTCTTCCTCCATGGCCTCTTCCTGTGGTTTGTCCTATGAACCAGCGGTGCTCCGTAGCCGTTCACGGGGCTACGCAAGTACGCAGGCAAAAAGATGCCATGCCGTGCTTGCGCTGGTGTGTTTGGGGGACAGAAGCCACACTGGGGCAGAGGTCCTGCCTGCTCTGCAGGGCCAGGCCGAGAGGTGGTTGACGCCACGCCAGCTTAAGCCAGGAATGGTGGTTTGCGACAATGGCACCAACCTCCTCTCCGCCCTCCGACAGGGACAACTGACCCATGTGCCCTGTGTGGCTCACGTCCTTAACCTGGTGGTGCAGCGGTTCTTGGGCAGGTACCCGGGCTTACAGGATGTCCTGAGGCAGGCCAGGAAAGTCTGTGTGCATTTCCGCAGATCTTATAATGCCAGTGCTCGCCTGGCTGAGCTGCAAAAGGAGTTGAACCTGCCCAAGAACCGCCTTATATGTGACATGCCCACCAGGTGGAACTCAACGTTGGCCATGCTGCAGCGGCTGCACACGCAGCAGAGGGCCATCAATGAGTACCTGTGCGACTACGGCACCAGGACAGGGTCAGGGGAGCTTGGTTTTTTTTCTCCACGCCAGTGGGGCATGATCAGGGATGCATGCACTGTCCTGGCACCATTTGAGGAGGCCACGAGGATGGTGAGCAGTGACAGTGCATGCATCAGTGACACTGTACCTCTTGTCCACCTGTTGGAGCACACGCTGCGTGGAATAATGGACAGGGCACTTGAGGCAGAACAGAGGCAGGAAGAGGAGGACTTCCTTGCCTCTCAAGGCCCCCTTTACCCAGACAGTGTTCCTTCTGTCCCACCCATCGCACAGGAAGAGGAAGAGGAGGAGGAGGAGGAGGATTGTGTCAGCATGGAGGTGGAGGCTGGCACTCAGCATCATCAGCAGCAGTCTTTTAGGGATGATTTACAGTCCCAAGAAACCAGTGGACTTGTACGTGGCTGGGAGGAGGTGACTGCGGATCATGTCGTCCTTAGTGACCCAGAGGACTCCGGAGCGAATGCCTCAGCAAACCTACGCTGCATGGCCTCCCTGATCCTGCAAAGTCTGCGGAAGGATCCTCGTATTCTTCGGATCAAGGAGAGGGACCATTACTGGCTGGCCACTCTCCTTGATCCACGGTACAAGGGTAAGGTTGCGGACCTTATGTTACTGTCGCAGAGGGAGCAGAGGATGAGACAACTCCGGGAGGCCTTGCAGAAAGGTCTGTGCAACGCGTTCCCAGAGACTGGGAGGTTACAAACTCCTGGTCCAGGACAACGAGTTGCTGAGGCTTCGGCCAGTCAAAGAAGGAGCGGTGGGGAAGGTGGCCGTCTGACCGATGCGTTCAGACAATTCTTTAGTCCGCAGCCCCAAAGTATGATTGGTTCCAGCAACCATCGCCAGCGTCTGATAAACATGGTGCAGGAATATCTAGGGGCAAGGTCGGACTTGGACACCTTCCCCACCGAAAATCCTCTGGCTTACTGGGTCTTGAGGATGGATCACTGGCCAGAGCTTGCACAGTATGCAATTGAGCTACTGGCCTGTCCTGCATCCAGCGTTCTTTCGGAACGCACATTCAGTGCTGCTGGAGGATTTGTCACGGATCACAGGGTGCGCCTGTCCACCGACTCGGTTGATCGACTGACTTTCATCAAGATGAACCAGTCTTGGATCACCACCAGCTACCACACACCTGATGCTGATATAACAGACTAATTGATTTTAACATGTCACGTCCCTTCAAGACTGATGCTGATGCTGAGTGCCTGTGCTGTTATGTTGACTGGCTATCCTCCTCCTCCGAGTCCTCAATGATACGATTGATGATGATAGCTTGGAAGATCATTTTTGTTTATGGGTGCCGCCACCAGTGGCTAAGGCCCAATTTTTCAGCCCCTGTTTAACAGGGGCGTGTCATTACAATTTTTGAAGCAATACTTTGCAACAGGGCTCATTGCTGTGCTCCAAGTACAGTATCTGTGAGGGGTTGTAGTGTTGTGCCACCAGTGCCTAAGGCCCAATTTTTCAGCCCCTGTTCAACAGGGGCATGCAATTACAATTCTTGATGTAATAATTCACAGCAGGGCCCATTCCTGCACCCACCAAGAGTAACTCTGAGGGCTTACAGTGTTGTGGCAACACCACCACCACCACCACCACCACGAAAAGCCCAATTTTTCAGCCCCTGTTCAACAGGGGCATGCAATTACAATTCTTGATCTAATAATTCACAGCAGGGCCCATTGCTGAACCCACCAAGAGTAACTGTCAGGGCTTACAGTGTTGTGGCACCAGCACCACCATCAAAGCCCCAATTTTTACTACCACTGTTCAACAATTATATGTAATTAAAATTCCTGATATAATAGTTGACAGCAGGGCGTTCCAGCACCAACCAAGAGTAACTGTGAGTGCTTACAGTGTTGTGCCAACACCAACAACTAAGGGGCCTATTTCTGCAGAGTATATACGGCAGGTCCCTACTTTCAAACATCCAACTTACAAACGACTCCTACTTGCAAACGAAAGAAGACAACAGGAAGTGAGAGGAAATCTACCCCTAGGAAGGAAAATTCTCTCCTGTAAGAATAAATATGGGAGAAAGGTGTCTCCTCTGTACTGATGCTTTATCAGCAATCCTTGTTTCAAGAAAAACACCACATTTCAAAAACAGTTGTCATTGGGACGGAAAGTGAGGTGAAATGTTCTGAACAGGGGCACAGACAGCAAAACAAATGTTACAGGGGTGATAACCCTTACCTATGTTTTCCAAAAAGTTTAAAAATAGATTTTTGGGCTGGAGCTACACTTAAACAATGTACCTGTTCAAAATTACAAACACATTCTACATAAGAACAAACCTACAGTCCCTGTCTTGTATGCACCGCCTGTATACGGCTGTTCAGAGTATATAGGGCCTTTTTTATTTTATGTGCGGGGTTCCCCTTAATATCCATACAAGACCCAAAGGGGCTGGTAATGGGCTGGGGTAGGGGGGGGGGTCATGGGGTAGCTATGCCATTTTTCTTAAAGAATTTCATCCATATTACCGGGACCAGACATTACATTAAAGCCGCAAGAAGTTTTAAATGGCTTTTTTTTCCTTTAGAAGTGTCATTTTGTGCAGGGACAGTTCTAAACACGGGAAACACGTGGCACTTCACAGGCATACTTTAGACACCCCCCAGGTACGATATTTAAAGGAATATTTGACTTTTTTTTTTCACTTTATGCATCATTAAAATGACTGCTCCCGAAAAACGACCGTTTTTAAAACTTCTTTTTGCATTGATACATGTCCCCTGGTGCAGAACCCGGGTTCCCAAACCCTTTTTAGGACAATAACATGCATAATAGTCGTTATAATTAGCACTTTAGAATCCGAACGTTCGCATCCATTGTATTTAATAGGGTTCTAATGTTCGTACGAACTTTCGGTCCGTTCGCGGGTTCTGGTGCGAACCGAACCCGGGGGTGTTCGGCTCATCACTACTGACCACCAATGTAAGGAACATTCTTCTCACTGATCACTAATGTAAGGAACATTCTTCCCACTGATCACCAATGTAAGGAGCATTCTTCTCACTGATCACCAATGTAAGGGGCATTCTTCCCACTGACCACCAATGTAAGGGACATTCTTCCCACTGATCACCAATGTAAGGAACATTCTTCTCACTGATCACCAATGTAAGGAGCATTCTTCCCACTGATCACCAATGTAAGGGACATTCTTCCCACTGAGCACCAATGTAAGGAACATTCTTCCCACTGATCACCAATGTAAGGGACATTCTTCCCACTGATCACCAATGTAAGGAACATTCTTCCCACTGATCACCAATGTAAGGAACATTCTTCCCACTGATCACCAATGTAAGGGACATTCTTCCCACTGATCACCAATGTAAGGGACATTCTTCTCACTGATCACCAATGTAAGGAACATTCTTCCCACTGATCACCAATGTAAGGAACATTCTTCCCACTGATCACCAATGTAAGGGACATTCTTCCCACTGATCACCAATGTAAGGGACATTCTTCTCACTGATCACCAATGTAAGGGACATTCTTCTCACTGATCACCAATGTAAGGGACATTCTTCTCACTGATCACCAATGTAAGGAACATTCTTCTCACTGATCACCAATGTAAGGAGCATTCTTCCCACTGATCACCAATGTAAGGGATATTCTTCCCACTGAGCACCAATGTAAGGAACATTCTTCCCACTGATCACCAATGTAAGGAGCATTCTTCCCACTGATCACCAATGTAAGGGACATTCTTCCCACTGATCACCAATGTAAGGGACATTCTTCTCACTGATCACCAATGTAAGGGACATTCTTCTCACTGATCACCAATGTAAGGGACATTCTTCCCACTGATCACCAATGTAAGGAACATTCTTCCCAATGATCACCAATGTAAGGAACATTCTTCTCACTGATCACCAATGTAAGGAACATTCTTCTCACTGATCACCAATGTAAGGAACATTCTTCTCACTGATCACCAATGTAAGGGACATTCTTCCCACTGATCACCAATGTAAGGGACATTCTTCCCACTGATCACCAATGTAAGGAGCATTCTTCTCACTGATCACCAATGTAAGGAACATTCTTCCCACTGATCACCAATGTAAGGAACATTCTTCTCACTGATCACCAATGTAAGGAACATTCTTCCCACTGATCACCAATGTAAGGAACATTCTTCCCACTGATCACCAATGTAAGGAACATTCTTCTCACTGATCACCAATGTAAGGAACATTCTTCTCACTGATCACCAATGTAAGGAACATTCTTCCCACTGATCACCAATGTAAGGAACATTCTTCCCACTGATCACCAATGTAAGGAACATTCTTCCCACTGATCACCAATGTAAGGAACATTCTTCTCACTGATCACCAATGTAAGGGACATTCTTCTCACTGATCACCAATGTAAGGGACATTCTTCCCACTGATCACCAATGTAAGGGACATTCTTCTCACTGATCACCAATGTAAGGGACATTCTTCTCACTGATCACCAATGTAAGGGACATTCTTCTCACTGATCACCAATGTAAGGAACATTCATCCCACTGATCACCAATGTAAGGAACATTCTTCCCACTGATCACCAATGTAAGGGACATTCTTCCCACTGATCACCAATGTAAGGAGCATTCTTCTCACTGATCACCAATGTAAGGGACATTCTTCCCACTGATCACCAATGTAAGGAACATTCTTCTCACTGATCACCAATGTAAGGAACATTCTTCTCACTGATCACCAATGTAAGGGACATTCTTCTCACTGATCACCAATGTAAGGGACATTCTTCCCACTGATCACCAATGTAAGGAACATTCTTCTCACTGATCACCAATGTAAGGAACATTCTTTCCACTGATCACCCATGTAAGGAACATTCTTCTCACTGATCACCAATGTAAGGGACATTCTTTCCACTGATCACCAATGTAAGGAACATTCTTCCCTCTGATCACCAATGTAAGGAACATTCTTCTCACTGATCACCAATGTAAGGGACATTCTTCTCACTGATCCCCAATGTAAGGGACATTCTTCCCACTGATCACCAATGTAAGGAGGATTCTTCCCACTGACCACCAATGTAAGGAACATTCTTCCCTCTGATCACCAATGTAAGGAACATTCTTCTCACTGATCACCAATGTAAGGAACATTCTTTCCACTGATCACCAATGTAAGGAACATTCTTCTCACTGATCACCAATGTAAGGAACATTCTTCTCACTGATCACCAATGTAAGGAACATTCTTCCCTCTGATCACCAATGTAAGGAACATTCTTCTCACTGATCACCAATGTAAGGAACATTCTTCCCACTGATCACCAATGTAAGGGACATTCTTCCCACTGATCACCAATGTAAGGAACATTCTTCCCTCTGATCACCAATGTAAGGAACATTCTTCTCACTGATCACCAATGTAAGGGACATTCTTTCCACTGATCACCAATGTAAGGGACATTCTTCCCACTGATCACCAATTTAAGGGACATTCTTCCCACTGATCACCAATGTAAGGAACATTCTTCCCTCTGATCACCAATGTAAGGAACATTCTTCCCACTGATCAGCAATGTAAGGAACATTCTTCCCACTGATCACCAATGTAAGGAGCATTCTTCCCACTGATCACCAATGTAAGGGACATTCTTCCCACTGATCACCAATGTAAGGAGCATTCTTCCCACTGATCACCAATGTAAGGGACATTCTTCCCACTGATCAGCAATGTAAGGAACATTCTTCCCACTGATCACCAATGTAAGGAGCATTCTTCCCACTGATCACCAATGTAAGGGACATTCTTCTCACTGATCACCAATGTAAGGGACATTCTTCTCACTGATCACCAATGTAAGGGACATTCTTCTCACTGATCACCAATGTAAGGAACATTCTTCTCACTGATCACCAATGTAAGGGACATTCTTCTCACTGATCACCAATGTAAGGGACATTCTTCCCACTGATCACCAATGTAAGGAACATTCTTCTCACTGATCACCAATGTAAGGAACATTCTTCTCACTGATCACCAATGTAAGGGACATTCTTCTCACTGATCCCCAATGTAAGGAACATTCTTCCCACTGATCACTAATGTAAGGGACATTCTTCCCACTGATCACCAATGTAAGGAACATTCTTCCCTCTGATCACCAATGTAAGGAACATTGTTCTCACTGATCACCAATGTAAGGAACATTCTTCCCTCTGATCACCAATGTAAGGAACATTGTTCTCACTGATCACCAATGTAAGGAACATTCTTCTCACTGATCACCAATGTAAGGAACATTCTTCTCACTGATCACCAATGTAAGGAACATTCTTCTCACTGATCACCAATGTAAGGGACATTCTTTCCACTGATCACCAATGTAAGGAACATTCTTCCCTCTGATCACCAATGTAAGGAACATTCTTCTCACTGATCACCAATGTAAGGGACATTCTTTCCACTGATCACCAATGTAAGGGACATTCTTCCCACTGATCACCAATTTAAGGGACATTCTTCCCACTGATCACCAATGTAAGGAACATTCTTCCCTCTGATCACCAATGTAAGGAACATTCTTCCCACTGATCAGCAATGTAAGGAACATTCTTCCCACTGATCACCAATGTAAGGAGCATTCTTCCCACTGATCACCAATGTAAGGGACATTCTTCCCACTGATCACCAATGTAAGGAGCATTCTTCCCACTGATCACCAATGTAAGGGACATTCTTCCCACTGATCAGCAATGTAAGGAACATTCTTCCCACTGATCACCAATGTAAGGAGCATTCTTCCCACTGATCAGCAATGTAAGGAACATTCTTCCCACTGATCAGCAATGTAAGGAACATTCTTCCCACTGATCACCAATGTAAGGAACATTCTTCTCACTGATCACCAATGTAAGGAACATTCTTCCCACTGATCACCAATGTAAGGGACATTCTTCCCACTGATCAGCAATGTAAGGAACATTCTTCTCACTGATCACCAATGTAAGGAACATTCTTCTCACTGATCACCAATGTAAGGGACATTCTTCTCACTGATCACCAATGTAAGGGACATTCTTCTCACTGATCACCAATGTAAGGGACATTCTTCCCACTGATCACCAATGTAAGGAACATTCTTCCCACTGATCACCAATGTAAGGGACATTCTTCCCACTGATCACCAATGTAAGGAACATTCTTCCCACTGATCACCAATGTAAGGGACATTCTTCTCACTGATCACCAATGTAAGGAACATTCTTCTCACTGATCACCAATGTAAGGAGCATTCTTCCCACTGATCACCAATGTAAGGAACATTCTTCCCACTGATCACCAATGTAAGGAGCATTCTTCCCACTGATCACCAATGTAAGGGACATTCTTCCCACTGAGCACCAATGTAAGGAACATTCTTCCCACTGATCACCAATGTAAGGGACATTCTTCCCACTGAGCACCAATGTAAGGAACATTCTTCCCACTGATCACCAATGTAAGGAGCATTCTTCCCACTGATCACCAATGTAAGGAACATTCTTCCCACTGATCACCAATGTAAGGGACATTCTTCTCACTGATCACCAATGTAAGGGACATTCTTCCCACTGATCACCAATGTAAGGAACATTCTTCCCAATGATCACCAATGTAAGGAACATTCTTCTCACTGATCACCAATGTAAGGGACATTCTTTCCACTGATCACCAATGTAAGGGACATTCTTCCCACTGATCACCAATGTAAGGGACATTCTTCTCACTGATCACCAATGTAAGGGACATTCTTCTCATTGATCGCCAATGTAAGGGACATTCTTTCCACTGATCACCAATGTAAGGAACATTCTTCCCACTGATCACCAATGTAAGGAACATTCTTCCCAATGATCACCAATGTAAGGGACATTCTTCTCACTGATCACCAATGTAAGGGACATTCTTCTCATTGATCGCCAATGTAAGGGACATTCTTTCCACTGATCACCAATGTAAGGAACATTCTTCCCACTGATCACCAATGTAAGGGACATTCTTCCCACTGATCACCAATGTAAGGAACATTCTTCCCAATGATCACCAATGTAAGGAACATTCTTCTCACTGATCACCAATGTAAGGGACATTCTTTCCACTGATCACCAATGTAAGGGACATTCTTCCCACTGATCACCAATGTAAGGGACATTCTTCTCACTGATCACCAATGTAAGGGACATTCTTCTCATTGATCACCAATGTAAGGGACATTCTTTCCACTGATCACCAATGTAAGGAACATTCTTCCCTCTGATCACCAATGTAAGGAACATTCTTCTCACTGATCACCAATGTAAGGGACATTCTTTCCACTGATCACCAATGTAAGGGACATTCTTCCCACTGATCAGCAATGTAAGGAACATTCTTCCCACTGATCACCAATGTAAGGAGCATTCTTCCCACTGATCACCAATGTAAGGGACATTCTTCCCACTGATCACCAATGTAAGGGACATTCTTCCCACTGATCACCAATGTAAGGAACATTCTTCCCACTGATCACCAATGTAAGGAACATTCTTCTCACTGATCACCAATGTAAGGGACATTCTTCCCACTGACCACCAATGTAAGGAACATTCTTCCCACTGACCACCAATGTAAAGAACATTCTTCCCACTGATCACAAATGTAAGGAACATTCTTCCCACTGATCACCAATGTAAGGAACATTCTTCCCACTGATCACCAATGTAAGGGACATTCTTCCCACTGATCACCAATGTAAGGAACATTCTTCTCACTGATCACCAATGTAAGGAACATTCTTCTCACTGATCACCAATGTAAGGGACATTCTTCTCACTGATCACCAATGTAAGGGACATTCTTCTCACTGATCACCAATGTAAGGGACATTCTTCTCACTGATCACCAATGTAAGGAACATTCTTCTCACTGATCACCAATGTAAGGAGCATTCTTCCCACTGATCACCAATGTAAGGGACATTCTTCCCACTGAGCACCAATGTAAGGAGCATTCTTCCCACTGATCACCAATGTAAGGGACATTCTTCCCACTGATCACCAATGTAAGGGACATTCTTCTCACTGATCACCAATGTAAGGGACATTCTTCTCACTGATCACCAATGTAAGGGACATTCTTCCCACTGATCACCAATGTAAGGAACATTCTTCCCAATGATCACCAATGTAAGGAACATTCTTCTCACTGATCACCAATGTAAGGAACATTCTTCTCACTGATCACCAATGTAAGGAACATTCTTCTCACTGATCACCAATGTAAGGGACATTCTTCCCACTGATCACCAATGTAAGGGACATTCTTCCCACTGATCACCAATGTAAGGAGCATTCTTCTCACTGATCACCAATGTAAGGAGCATTCTTCCCACTGATCACCAATGTAAGGGACATTCTTCCCACTGAGCACCAATGTAAGGAACATTCTTCTCACTGATCACCAATGTAAGGAACATTCTTCCCACTGATCACCAATGTAAGGAGCATTCTTCCCACTGATCACCAATGTAAGGGACATTCTTCCCACTGATCACCAATGTAAGGAACATTCTTCCCACTGATCACCAATGTAAGGAACATTCTTCTCACTGATCACCAATGTAAGGAACATTCTTCCCACTGATCACCAATGTAAGGAACATTCTTCCCACTGATCACCAATGTAAGGAACATTCTTCTCACTGATCACCAATGTAAGGAACATTCTTCTCACTGATCACCAATGTAAGGAACATTCTTCCCACTGATCACCAATGTAAGGAACATTCTTCCCACTGATCACCAATGTAAGGAACATTCTTCCCACTGATCACCAATGTAAGGAACATTCTTCTCACTGATCACCAATGTAAGGGACATTCTTCTCACTGATCACCAATGTAAGGGACATTCTTCTCACTGATCACCAATGTAAGGAACATTCATCCCACTGATCACCAATGTAAGGAACATTCTTCCCACTGATCACCAATGTAAGGGACATTCTTCCCACTGATCACCAATGTAAGGAGCATTCTTCTCACTGATCACCAATGTAAGGGACATTCTTCCCACTGATCACCAATGTAAGGAGCATTCTTCTCACTGATCACCAATGTAAGGAACATTCTTCTCACTGATCACCAATGTAAGGGAGATTCTTCTCACTGATCACCAATGTAAGGGACATTCTTCCCACTGATCACCAATGTAAGGAACATTCTTCCCTCTGATCACCAATGTAAGGAACATTCTTCTCACTGATCACCAATGTAAGGAACATTCTTTCCACTGATCACCAATGTAAGTAACATTCTTCCCACTGATCACCAATGTAAGGAACATTCTTTCCACTGATCACCAATGTAAGGGACATTCTTCTCACTGATCACCAATGTAAGGAACATTCTTTCCACTGATCACCAATGTAAGGAACATTCTTTCCACTGATCACCAATGTAAGGAACATTCTTCTCACTGATCACCAATGTAAGGGACATTCTTTCCACTGATCACCAATGTAAGGAACATTCTTCCCTCTGATCACCAATGTAAGGAACATTCTTCTCACTGATCACCAATGTAAGGGACATTCTTCTCACTGATCCCCAATGTAAGGGACATTCTTCCCACTGATCACCAATGTAAGGAGGATTCTTCCCACTGACCACCAATGTAAGTAACATTCTTCCCACTGATCACCAATGTAAGGAACATTCTTCTCACTGATCACCAATGTAAGGGACATTCTTTCCACTGATCACCAATGTAAGGGACATTCTTCTCACTGATCACCAATGTAAGGGACATTCTTCCCACTGATCACCAATGTAAGGAACATTCTTCCCACTGATCACCAATGTAAGGGACATTCTTCTCACTGATCACCAATGTAAGGAACATTCTTCTCACTGATCACCAATGTAAGGGACATTCTTCCCACTGATGTGGAGGGCCAGAGGTTGAGTACCCATGATCTAAACCCATAAATAAAGTTTTGGCTCTAGATACATGTTAATTCTCAATATCTGTGTTGGAACATTCCTGGATATTTAGAAAGTGAGAGACTTGGATCCTCCAGCAGACACACGTTCCGTCCTCTCTGTCCCCCGGCATACAGCATCTCACACAGCAAGCTGCTAATTTCTCTTTTTGCCTTCTAGCTGCGACTCTATCTTGTGCTAATTTTATTTTATTTTTTTTCCCGTAAACATATCCTTGCCCCCAGATATTGTACTACTCCATTGTTCGAGTCTTTTCACTGCAAGAATTTACTACCTCCGAAATCCGTATTCTGAGAAATGAAAGCCGCCCTCCTTTTGTTGGCCAGACACACGTAGAGGCCTGAGGTGTGCCTAGTCTTTCCAAACCTAAATGTAGAGGCCAGGAAATGAGTGACATGGTATAGACCGGCGGTGGGTGTGTGGGGGGGGGAGGTTGTTAAAGAGCTCTGAGCCTAAAATTTAAAAAAATGAACAAATTGAGCACTTTGGGGCGTAAGGTACACGTCCGAACAGACCTCAATAAAGTAATTTGGGGCGTATGCTGTTTAAGAAGCTTTTTTGAGAACTACGATGTAACAACATTGACCTTGGGTGTTCATAATATGATGTCAGTTAAAGCAAACGTAGAAACTCGCTTAGAAATAAATGTTATTCAGCCCCTTATTAACACTTATGGGTCTATTTGTTAAAAAAAAAAGAAAAAAAATTACACAGCTGTTGCAAAAAACACCACAATGTGTCTAATTTGTGTATTTCCTATGGTCACCAGCTCCACCTAGTGGTAACAATGCGGTGTTGGTAGTGCGGCATTATAGGAAAATACAGCATTATGGAGATGATGAGAGGAAATACGCATATTAGACAAATTATGAGGGTGCGAATGCATTTTATATATATATATGTAATAGAAAATGTTCGTAATTTTTTATGAAAAGTTAACGAACCTAACGAAAATTCAGGGGGCCCCCACCATCCCTGTGCTCAGTGTGCTGTGCTGACTTCCTCCTGGGGCTATGCCCCTGCTGTGCGCATTATGAGGGGCTCCCATCACCCCTGTGCTCATTATGAGGGGCTCCCACCATCCCTGTGCTCATTATGAGGGGCTCCCACCATCCCTGTGCTGTGCTCATTATGAGGGGCTCCCACCATCCCTGTGCTGTGCTCATTATGAGGGGCTCCCACCATCCCTGTGCTGTGCTCATTATGAGGGGCTCCCACCATCCCTGTGCTGTGCTCATTATGAGGGGCTCCCACCATCCCTGTGCTGTGCTCATTATGAGGGGCTCCCACCATCCCTGTGCTGTGCTCATTATGAGGGGCTCCCATCATCCCTGTGCTGCTGTGCTGACTTCCTGGGTTTGCTTTTTAAATTCATGACGAATGTTCGTAATTATTATGACAATAATAAAACGATATTAACGAATATTCCTATTTTGTCTGAGAAATTCAGATCCGAAATTCGTCAACGAAATTAACGTATTTCGTAGAATTCTGAAAGCATATAAATTCGTATTTCGTATGCTTCCGATTGTACAAATTTTCGGAAATTCGTACGAAACGAATCGCACATGTCTACCACTTACTTCCCACCAAGGGAGGAAGTGAAGGGTACTCTCATATACAAGTACTACCCATGGGAGAGTTTTTTTATATGAGAGTTCTCACATGTTTAGGGACTGAGCTGCTTCCATATCCATGGTACCGCGGCCCCTTGCGTTCTGTTCATAGGAAGTGAAGGGTGATATTTCCACAGCACACAAATCTAAGGGATCCCTAGTCCACCCAAAACTAAAAGTTTTGACAGGCGTTGAACATTTCCCACCTCTTGCTGACCACCCTTGAGCTGGGTTCCCTGAACTGTGGCTGGTTGACCTCCCATCTGATGGTATTCAGATAGTTCCGGGTCCTATGCCACTTGGTAGAGCCATCAGCATGGCACCAGTGATCTTCTTAGCTCTCTGTAAGTGTTGGCCATCACTGTGAGGGCAGCATTCTCTTGCTGGCCAGGGAATGTGTCCTTTAACATGGAGCAGATCTGGCATTTCCTCCGAATTTAAAAATAGGACTGTGAGACTCCCACTCACTGAAGCTGCAATTACAGTGCCTTGAAAAAGTATTCATACCCCTTGAAACTTTCCACATTTTGCCATGATACAACCAAAAACGTAAATGTATTTTATTGGGATTTTATGTGATAGACCAACACAAAGTGGCACATAATTGGGAAGTGGAAGGAAAATGATAAATGGTTTTCAACATTTTTTTTTTACAAATAAATATGTGAAAAGTGTGGGGGGGGGGCATTTGTATTCAGCCCCCTTTACTCTGATACCCCTAACTAAAATCCAGTGGAACCAATTTTCAAAAATAAAATCTAATATAAAAAATAAAAAAATATATATTTTTGTTTACAAACTTTTTATTAGGTACAAAACAATGGTACAAGTCTTTAAAAAACAAATAAATATCTAAACTAAATAACTATCCAAATAGTGTGGGGGGGCATTTGTATTCAGCCCCCTTTACTCTGATACCCCTAACTAAAATCTAGTGGAGCCAATTTCCTTCAGAAGTCACCTAATTAGTAAAAAGAGTCCACCTGTGTGTCATTTAATCTCACTATAAATACAGCTGTTCTGTGAAGCCCTCAGAGGTTTGTTAGAGAACCTTAGTGAGCAAACAGCATCATGAAGGCCAAGGAACACACCAGACAGGTCAGGGATAAAGTTGTGGAGAAGTATAAAGCAGGATTAGGTTATAAAAATAAATCTCCCAAGCTTTGAACATCTCACGGAGCTCTGTTCAATCCATCATCCGAAAATGGAAAGAGTATGGCACAACTGCAAACCTACCAAGACATGGCCGTCCACCTAAACTGACCGGGCCGGGCAAGGAGAGGATTCATCAGAAAAGCAGCCAAGAGGTCCATGGTAACTCTGAAGGAGCTGCAGAGATCAACAGCTCAGGGGGGAGAATCTGTCCACAGGACAACTATTAGTCGTACTTCTCCACAAATCTGCCCTTTATGGAAGAGTGACAAGAAGAAAGACATTGGTGAAAGAAAGTCATAAGAAGTCCTGTTTGTGAGAAGCCATGTGGGGGACACAGCAAACATGTGGAGGACACAGCAAACATGTGGGGAAAACAGCAAACATGTGGGGGACACAGCAAACATGTGGAAGAAGGTGCTCTGGTCACATGACACCAAAATTTAACTTTTTGGCCTAAAAGCAAAACGCTATGTGTGGCGGAAAACTAACACTGCACATCACCCTGGATACACCATCCCCACCGTGAAACATGGTGGTGGCAGCATCATGTGGTGGGGATGCTTTTCTTCAGCAGGAACAGGGAAGCTGGTCAGAGTTGATGGGAAGATGGATGGAGCCAAATACAGGACAATCTTAGAAGAAAACCTCTTGGAGTCTGCAAAAGACTTGAGACCGAGGCGGAGGTTCACCTTCCAGCAGGACAACGACCTGAAACATACAGCCAGAGCTACAATGGAATGGTTTAGATCAAAGCTTATTCATGTGTTAGAATGGCCCAGTCACAGTCCAGACCTAAATCCCATTGAGAATCTGTGGCAAGACTTGAAAATTGCTGATCACAGATGCTCTCCATCCAATCTGACAGAGCTTGAGATATTTTACAAAGAAGAATGGGCAGAAATGTCCCTCTCTAGATGTGCAAAGCTGGTAGAGACACCCCCAAAAATACTTGCAGCTGTAATTGCAGAGAAAGGGGGTTCTACAAAGTATTGACTCCAGGGGGGGGGGCGCCATACAAATGCCCCCCACACTTTTCACATATTTATTTGTAAAAATGTTAAAAGCCATTTATAATTTTCCTTCCACTTCACAATTATGTGTCACTTTGTGTTGGTCTATCACATAAAATCCCAATAAAATCCATTTTAAGTTTTTGGTTGTAACAACATGACAAAATGTGGAAAATGTCAAGGGGTATGAATACTTTTTCAAGGCACTGTAGGTGAAATTTTATTTATAATTAAATAATGAAACATATATTAATTTTGCACTTTTTTGTGGGGTATGAATACTTTTTCAAGCTACTGTATAGCCCCGTACACACGATCGGATAACCTATGGATTTTCGTCCGATGGATTTGTCTATCGGAAATCCGATGAAACTGTTTTTCATCAGTCTTGGCCACACACCATCAGTCAAAAAACCGACCGATCCAAACGCGGTGACTTAAAACACTCCGATGAGCCGAGAAAAATGAAGTTTAATGCTTCTGAGCATGCGTCGACTTGATTCTAAGCATGCGTGGGTTTTTTTAACCGATGGACTTGCCCATAGACGATCAGAAATTCCCATCGGTTTTTTATCCATCGGAAAATTTTAAAACAAGTTCTATTTTTTACAACCGATGGAAAAAAGACCGATGGGTCCCATACACGATCGGTTGGTCTGATGAAAACCATCCATCGGACGGTTTTCATCAGTCAAACCGATCGTGTGTACAGGGCTTATCGCTTTAGTCCAGATCCTGCCCAAACCTATAAATTTGCCCTGGATACACTGGCAGGAAAGCTTACAATGCCCATAAAATTTTGGCCAACTATGACGCTGAAGCTTTGCTTGGGGCAAGAAATTATCTGTAAGCTCGCTAGCCGGGGGAAGGCTGCGTGATTCGAGTCAAACGCAGAACCGCCCAAATTCACCTGTTTTGTAGCAGCTGGCTACATTATAACATTATTATTATTATTATTATTATTAGGCTTCTGGAGCCTGAACTTGATATCCTTCAGCCTTATGGATGGATTTTGACTCCATCCACTCAACCTGTCTAAAAATTAGCATTCTTGCTCTAAATTCCGCTCCCGGAGCTCGCGATCTAATGAGCAGCTAATAATTGGCTTTCCCGAAGAAGAAAGCATCTTTAAGCCTCTTTTATTTGCATTCAGACATCACAACAAGACAAATTAGCTTGGAGGTGAAAGGAGTTTTTGGGTGACATTTGTAAAGCTCGTTGTTTTTTACCATGTCTGAAAATCCAAAACTTTGCCAAGGAATTCAAGCGTGCCCTGATCTAAGTGTATTATATTCCCGGGCTGAGCGATGGAGCTTTACACCCTCTCGTTTTAATGAGATATATGCAGATTTCTGGGGCTTTTTTAAGGAGCCCGTTAAATCCCCATTATATTTAAATTCTCACATTTTACCAATGACGCCTTTGACCCTCGGATATAATCGATGCATTCGTGGTGAAAGGAGGACGTCTTATTAGGGGATTTCACCGGCGCACAAAGCCGCCGTAACTGTGTTGGTGTAATGACAGGACACGGGACTTCCTGCCTCAAAGGGTATGCAAAACCCGAACAACGAACTTCACTTATGTGCTCCCTTTTGGCCTATTAAATATGCCATTGAATGTGTTCTGTTATCTGATACAGGCAGAAAATTACCCGTTGATCCTGCCAGAAATCCAGATCTGTCCTGCGTACTCTGCAGTCTTATTTCAAACAATGTAAATAGGGAGTGCTATAGGACTACAGAACCCCCTCCCCTTTCTTCAGCACTATCTCAGGGTGACAATGCTACTGCTCCATAGATACAGGATAGCTAGTGATTGTTTCTTCCCACTGGCCACCAATGGAAGAGACTTTCTTCCCACTGGCCACCAATGGAAGAGACATTCTTCCCACTGGCCACCAATGGAAGAGACATTCTTCCCACTGGCCACCAATGGAAGAGACATTCTTCCCACTGGCCACCAATGGAAGAGACGTTCTTCCCACTGGCCACCAATGGAAGAGACGTTCTTCCCACTGGCCACTAGGGATGAGCTTCGTGTTCGAGTCGAACATACGTTCGACTCGAACATCGGCTGTTCGATCGTTCGACGAAGATCGAACGATTTGGGCCGTTCGCGCCAAATTCGAGTGACGCGAACGGCCCACAATGCACTACGCCATCGCAGTGTCATCCAGGCGCTGTGATTGGCCAAGCATGCACTGTGACCCCGCATGCTTGGCCAATCACAGCGCCGGCAGCGAGGAGAGCAATGATTGGCCACAGGCAGGATGCCTGTGGCCAATTATTGCTGAGGGTGTTTAGTACACGCCCCACACTATAAAAGGCCGCCAGCACGGCGGCCTAGTGTAGTGTGTTCCGGAGCAGGGATAGAGCAGCATAGGCAGGGACAGTGACTGTTATTTCTTTCTTGCTTAACCTGGATTCCTTTAGTTTAGGGAAAGAGAAGGATAGGTAGGGAGAGTGTCAGTGTGTTTTGTGCTTGTGCTATAGTGTGCTTAAAAAAAACATTTATTCTAGGGACAGAAAACTGTAGGTAGGGACAGTGTCAGTTTCTTTCACTCTGCAAGTCCTTGTTTCCAGGGACCTGGAAGGACAGTGAGTGAATTGTCCTTGTGCTATATTGTGATTAAAAAAAACATTTTTTCTAGGGACAGAAAACTGTAGGTAGGGAGAGTGTTTATTTTCTTTCACTCTGCAAGTCCTTGTTTCCAGGGACCTCTAAGGACAGTGAGTGAATTGTCCTTGTGCTATATTGTGCTTAAAAAAAACATTTATTCTAGGGACAGAAAACTGTAGGTAGGGAGAGTGTCAGTTTATTTCACTCTGCAAGTCCTTGTTTCCAGGGACCTGGAAGGACAGTGAGTGAATTGTCCTTGTGCTATATTGTGATTAAAAAAAACATTTTTTCTAGGGACAGAAAACTGTAGGTAGGGAGAGTGTTTTTTTTCTTTCACTCTGCAAGTCCTTGTTTCCAGGGACCTGGAAGGACAGTGAGTGAATTGTCCTTGTGCTATATTGTGCTTAAAAAAAACATTTTTTCTAGGGACAGAAAACTGTAGGTAGGGAGAGTGTTTATTTTCTTTCACTCTGCAAGTCCTTGTTTCCAGGGACCTCTAAGGACAGTGAGTGAATTGTCCTTGTGCTATATTGTGCTTAAAAAAAACATTTATTCTAGGGACAGAAAACTGTAGGTAGGGAGAGTGTCAGTTTATTTCACTCTGCAAGTCCTTGTTTCCAGGGACCTGGAAGGACAGTGAGTGAATTGTCCTTGTGCTATATTGTGATTAAAAAAAACATTTTTTCTAGGGACAGAAAACTGTAGGTAGGGAGAGTGTTTTTTTCTTTCACTCTGCAAGTCCTTGTTTCCAGGGACCTGTAAGGACAGTGAGTGAATTGTCCTTGTGCTATATTGTGCTTAAAAAAAACATTTATTCTAGGGACAGAAAACTGTAGGTAGGGAGAGTGTCAGTTTATTTCACTCTGCAAGTCCTTGTTTCCAGGGACCTGGAAGGACAGTGAGTGAATTGTCCTTGTGCTATATTGTGATTAAAAAAAACATTTTTTCTAGGGACAGAAAACTGTAGGTAGGGAGAGTGTTTTTTTTCTTTCACTCTGCAAGTCCTTGTTTCCAGGGACCTGGAAGGACAGTGAGTGAATTGTCCTTGTGCTATATTGTGCTTAAAAAAAACATTTATTCTAGGGACAGAAAACTGTAGGTAGGGAGAGTGTCAGTTTATTTCACTCTGCAAGTCCTTGTTTCCAGGGACCTGGAAGGACAGTGAGTGAATTGTCCTTGTGCTATATTGTGATTAAAAAAAACATTTTTTCTAGGGACAGAAAACTGTAGGTAGGGAGAGTGTTTTTTTTCTTTCACTCTGCAAGTCCTTGTTTCCAGGGACCTGGAAGGACAGTGAGTGAATTCTCCTTGTGCTATATTGTGCTTAAAAAAAACATTTATTCTAGGGACAGAAAACTGTAGGTAGGGAGAGTGTCAGTTTATTTCACTCTGCAAGTCCTTGTTTCCAGGGACCTGTAAGGACAGTGAGTGAATTGTCCTTGTGCTATATTGTGATTAAAAAAAACATTTTTTCTAGGGACAGAAAACTGTAGGTAGGGAGAGTGTTTTTTTTCTTTCACTCTGCAAGTCCTTGTTTCCAGGGACCTGTAAGGACAGTGAGTGAATTGTCCTTGTGCTATATTGTGCTTAAAAAAAAACATTTATTCTAGGGACAGAAAACTGTAGGTAGGGAGAGTGTCAGTTTATTTCACTCTGCAAGTCCTTGTTTCCAGGGACCTGTAAGGACAGTGAGTGAATTGTCCTTGTGCTATATTGTGATTAAAAAAAACATCTTTTCTAGGGACAGAAAACTGTAGGTAGGGAGAGTGTTTTTTTTCTTTCACTCTGCAAGTCCTTGTTTCCAGGGACCTGTAAGGACAGTGAGTGAATTGTCCTTGTGCTATATTGTGCTTAAAAAAAACATTTATTCTAGGGACAGAAAACTGTAGGTAGGGAGAGTGTCAGTTTATTTCACTCTGCAAGTCCTTGTTTCCAGGGACCTGTAAGGACAGTGAGTGAATTGTCCTTGTGCTATATTGTGATTAAAAAAAACATTTTTTCTAGGGACAGAAAACTGTAGGTAGGGAGAGTGTTTTTTTTCTTTCACTCTGCAAGTCCTTGTTTCCAGGGACCTGTAAGGACAGTGAGTGAATTGTCCTTGTGCTATATTGTGCTTAAAAAAAATATTTTTTCTAGGGACAGAAAACTGTAGGTAGGGAGAGTGTCAGTTTCTTTCACTGTGAAAGTCCTTGTTTCAAGGGACAGAGAAGGACACCTGAAGGTAGCCCTTATTGCTTTTTTCCCATCTCCCTGCAGGCCATCTATTAGAATGTCTGGAAGGCAAACAAGGAGAGGCAGACAGTCAGGAGGCAATAAAAGAGGGCAAGCAGGCTCTGTGTCTGGGGGCAACAGTGCTGGTCGTGGACGCGGTGCATTGTCATCAGCACATGGCCATGGGACACGCTTGTCCTTCTTTTCGGCAGCTGGACATGTTGAGCCACATCATGCCGAAGACTTGGTAGAGTGGATGACCAAGCCCTCCTCCTCCTCCTCATCCTCTCTCACCCAGGCTCAGGGTACTGGAAAAGCAGCTGCCAAAGCGTCGTCTTCCCTGGTATCAATGTCAGACAAATCATCAGTCACTCCTTCCCTAGACCCACCATGTCCTCCTCCTGAGGAGTCCCCCGAACTGTTTCAGCACAGTGTTGGGTACATGCTCCAGGAGGATGCCCAGCGTTTCGAAGGGTCTGATGATGAAACCCAGCTAGAGGAAGGCAGTAGCGTGAGAGCAGACAGAGGGGATGCTCAAGAAGGACACCAATCTGGCAGTCATGTTCCAGCAGCTGCAGCATACTGCCAGATTGGCTCCAGTGATGAGGAGGGAGGGGATGATGAGGTCACTGACTCCACGTGGGTGCCTAATAGGAGAGAGGAGGAGGAGGAGGATGAGGAGGAGGCACATCTCCAACGAGGCAGGATGCCCTTTGGTGGCCAGCGTAAGGGCAGTACACCGACGGAATCACACCGCAGAGCTCCGCCTGTGCAGGGCGCTGCCTCTGCCCGTCATTCAAAAAGTTCTTTGGTGTGGGCCTTTTTTGAGGCTAGTGCATCAGATCGCACAGCTGCTGTTTGCAACATATGTCTCAAGCGTATATCGCGTGGCCAAAACATCAGCCGCTTGGGTACCACATGCCTGACCAGACATATGTTGACCTGCCATGCAGCTCGTTGGCAAGCCTACCTCAAAGACCCACACCAAAGAACAAAGCGGACCTCTCCTTGCACCGCATCAGCTGGGATCTCCAACCCCACTATAACTTCAGTCCTCTCTGAAACATGCACTGAGAGGAATGAAGGTGTAGAATTAGGTGTGTCACAGCCAAGTACTTGCGCCCACTCTGCTAGCAGTACACCGACGTCCGATTCCAGCAGGCAAATTTCCCTGCCCCAGCTGCTGGACCGTCGAAAGAAGTTCACTCCCAGCCATCCACATGCCCAGCGGTTGAATGCTAGCTTGGCTAAATTGCTAGCGCTTCAACTGCTGCCTTTTCAGTTGGTAGACTCGGCCCCCTTCCGTGAGTTTGTGCAATGTGCGGTTCCTCAGTGGCAGGTTCCCAAACGCCACTTTTTCTCACGGAAGGCTATTCCGGCTCTCTACCGGCATGTGGAAGGCAATGTCTTGGCCTCGCTGGACAGGGCGGTCAGCGGTAAGGTGCATATTACCGCTGACTCATGGTCCAGCAGGCATGGACAGGGACGTTACCTTTCTTTCACGGCCCATTGGGTCACTCTTTTGGCAGCCGGGAAGGATTCAGGACAAGGTGCAGTAGTGTTGGAGGTTGTCCCACCGCCACGCCTCCAAAATGCTACTACTGGTTGTGACACACCTCTCTCCTCCACCCCCTCCTCTTCTTCTTCCTCCATGGCCTCTTCCTGTGGTTTGTCCTATGAACCAGCGGTGCTCCGTAGCCGTTCACGGGGCTACGCAAGTACGCAGGCAAAAAGATGCCATGCCGTGCTTGCGCTGGTGTGTTTGGGGGACAGAAGCCACACTGGGGCAGAGGTCCTGTCTGCTCTGCAGGGCCAGGCCGAGAGGTGGTTGACGCCACGCCAGCTTAAGCCAGGAATGGTGGTTTGCGACAATGGCACCAACCTCCTCTCCGCCCTCCGACAGGGACAACTGACCCATGTGCCCTGTGTGGCTCACGTCCTTAACCTGGTGGTGCAGCGGTTCTTGGGCAGGTACCCGGGCTTACAGGATGTCCTGAGGCAGGCCAGGAAAGTCTGTGTGCATTTCCGCAGATCTTATAATGCCAGTGCTCGCCTGGCTGAGCTGCAAAAGGAGTTGAACCTGCCCAAGAACCGCCTTATATGTGACATGCCCACCAGGTGGAACTCAACGTTGGCCATGCTGCAGCGGCTGCACACGCAGCAGAGGGCCATCAATGAGTACCTGTGCGACTACGGCACCAGGACAGGGTCAGGGGAGCTTGGTTTTTTTTCTCCACGCCAGTGGGGCATGATCAGGGATGCATGCACTGTCCTGGCACCATTTGAGGAGGCCACGAGGATGGTGAGCAGTGACAGTGCATGCATCAGTGACACTGTACCTCTTGTCCACCTGTTGGAGCACACGCTGCGTGGAATAATGGACAGGGCACTTGAGGCAGAACAGAGGCAGGAAGAGGAGGACCTCCTTGCCTCTCAAGGCCCCCTTTACCCAGACAGTGTTCCTTCTGTCCCACCCATCGCACAGGAAGAGGAGGAGGAGGAGGAGGAGGAGGATTGTGTCAGCATGGAGGTGGAGGCTGGCACTCAGCATCATCAGCAGCAGTCTTTTAGGGATGATTTACAGTCCCAAGAAACCAGTGGACTTGTACGTGGCTGGGAGGAGGTGGCTGCGGATCATGTCGTCCTTAGTGACCCAGAGGACTCCGGAGCGAATGCCTCAGCAAACCTACGCTGCATGGCCTCCCTGATCCTGCAAAGTCTGCGGAAGGATCCTCGTATTCTTCGGATCAAGGAGAGGGACCATTACTGGCTGGCCACTCTCCTTGATCCACGGTACAAGGGTAAGGTTGCGGACCTTATGTTACCGTCGCAGAGGGAGCAGAGGATGAGACAACTCCGGGAGGCCTTGCAGAAAGGTCTGTGCAACGCGTTCCCAGAGACTGGGAGGTTGCAAACTCCTGGTCCTGGACAACGAGTTGCTGAGGCTTCGGCCAGTCAAAGAAGGAGCGGTGGGGAAGGTGGCCGTCTGACCGATGCGTTCAGACAATTCTTTAGTCCGCAGCCCCAAAGTATGATCGGTTCCAGCAACCATCGCCAGCGTCTGATAAACATGGTGCAGGAATATCTAGGGGCAAGGTCAGACTTGGACACCTTCCCCACCGAAAATCCTCTGGCTTACTGGGTCTTGAGGATGGATCACTGGCCAGAGCTTGCACAGTATGCAATTGAGCTACTGGCCTGTCCTGCATCCAGCGTTCTTTCGGAACGCACATTCAGTGCTGCTGGAGGATTTGTCACGGATCACAGGGTGCGCCTGTCCACCGACTCGGTTGATCGACTGACTTTCATCAAGATGAACCAGTCTTGGATCACCACCAGCTACCACACACCTGATGCTGATATAACAGACTAATTGATTTTAACATGTCACATCCCTTCAAGACTGATGCTGATGCTGAGTGCCTGTGCTGTTATGTTGACTGGCTATCCTCCTCCTCCGAGTCCTCAATGATACGATTGATGATGATAGCTTGTAAGATCATTTTTGTTTATGGGTGCCGCCACCAGTGCCTAACGCCCAATTTTTCAGCCCCTGTTTAACAGGGGCGTGTAATTACAATTTTTGAAGCAATACTTTGCAACAGGGCTCATTGCTGTGCTCCAAGTACAGTATCTGTGAGGAGTTGCAGTGTTGTGCCACCAGTGCCTAAGGCCCAATTTTTCAGCCCCTGTTTAACAGGGGCGTGTCATTACAATTTTTGAAGCAATACTTTGCAACAGGGCTCATTGCTGTGCTCCAAGTACAGTATCTGTGAGGGGTTGCAGTGTTGTGCCACCAGTGCCTAAGGCCCAATTTTTCAGCCCCTGTTCAACAGGGGCATGTAATTACAATTCTTGATCTAATAATTCACAGCAGGGCCCATTGCTGCACCCACCAAGAGTAACTGTCAGGGCTTACAGTGTTGTGGCACCAGCACCACCATCAAAGGCCCAATTTTTACTACCACTGTTCAACAATTATATGTAATTAAAATTCCTGATATAATAGTTGACAGCAGGGCGTTCCAGCACCAACCAAGAGTAACTGTGAGTGCTTACAGTGTTGTGCCAACACCAACAACTAAGGGGCCTATTTCTGCAGAGTATATACGGCAGGTCCCTACTTTCAAACATCCAACTTACAAACGACTCCTACTTGCAAACGCAAGAAGACAACAGGAAGTGAGAGGAAATCTACCACTAGGAAGGAAAATTCTCTCCTGTAAGAATAAATATGGGAGAAAGGTGTCTCCTCTGTACTGATGCTTTATCAGCAATCCTTGTTTCAAGAAAAACACCACATTTCAAAAACGGTTGTCATTGGGACGGAAAGTGAGGTGAAATGTTCTGAACAGGGGCACAGACAGCAAAACAAATGTTACAGGGGTGATAACCCTTACCTATGTTTTCCAAAAAGTTTAAAAATAGATTTTTGGTCTGGAGCTACACTTCAACAATGTACCTGTTCAAAATTACAAACAGACTCTACATAAGAACAAACCTACAGTCCCTGTCTTGTATGCACCGCCTGTATAGGGCTGTTCAGAGTATATAGGGCCTTTTTTATTTTATGTGCGGGGTTCCCCTTAATATCCATACAAGACCCAAAGGGGCTGGTAATGGGCTGGGGTAGGGGGGGGGGTCATGGGGTAGCTATGCCATTTTTCTTAAGGAATTTCATCCATATTACCGGGACCAGACATTACATTAAAGCCGCAAGCAGTTTTAAATGGCTTTTTTTTCCTTTAGAAGTGTCATTTTGTGCAGGGACAGTTCTAAACACGGGAAACACGTGGCACTTCACAGGCATACTTTAGACACCCCCCAGGTACGATATTTAAAGGAATATTTGACTTTTTTTTTTTCACTTTATGCATCATTAAAATGACTGCTCCCGAAAAACGACCGTTTTTAAAACTTCTTTTTGCATTGATACATGTCCCCTGGTGCAGAACCCGGGTTCCCAAACCCTTTTTAGGACAATAACATGCATAATAGTTGTTATAATTAGCACTTTAGAATTCGAACGTTCGCATCCATTGTATTTAATAGGGTTCTAATGTTCGTTCGAACTTTCGGTCCGTTCGCGGGTTCTGGTGCGAACCGAACCCGGGGGTGTTCGGCTCATCACTACTGGCCACCAATGGAAGAGACGTTCTTCCCACTGGCCACCAATGGAAGAGACGTTCTTCCCACTGGCCACCAATGGAAGAGACGTTCTTCCCACTGGCCACCAATGGAAGAGACATTCTTCCCACTGGCCACCAATGGAAGAGACATTCTTCCCACTGGCCACCAATGGAAGAGACATTCTTCCCACTGGCCACCAATGGAAGAGACATTCTTCCCACTGGCCACCAATGGAAGAGACATTCTTCCCACTGGCCACCAATGGAAGAGACATTCTTCCCACTGGCCACCAATGGAAGAGACATTCTTCCCACTGGCCACCAATGGAAGAGACATTCTTCCCACTGGCCACCAATGGAAGAGACATTCTTCCCACTGGCCACCAATGGAAGAGACATTCTTCCCACTGGCCACCAATGGAAGAGACATTCTTCCCACTGGCCACCAATGGAAGAGACATTCTTCCCACTGCCCACCAATGGAAGAGACATTCTTCCCACTGGCTACCAATGAAGGGACATTCTTCCCACTGGCTACCAATGAAATGGACATTCTTCTCACTGGCCACCAATGAAATAGATTAGTCATTCTTCCCACTGGCCACCAATGGAAGAGACATTCTTCCCACTGGCCACCAATGGAAGAGACATTCTTCCCACTGGCCACCAATGGAAGAGACATTCTTCCCACTGGCTACCAATGGAAGAGACATTCTTCCCACTGGCTACCAATGAAATGGACATTCTTCTCACTGGCCACCAATGAAATAGATTAGTCATTCTTCCCACTGGCCACCAATGGAAGAGACATTCTTCCCACTGGCCACCAATGGAAGAGACATTCTTCCCACTGGCTACCAATGGAAGAGACATTCTTCCCACTAACTGCCAATGTAAGGGACATTGTTCCCCCTGGCCGCCAATATAAGGGACATTCTTCCTACTGACCACCAATATAAAGGGACATTCTTCCTACTGACCACCAATGTAAGGGGCATTCTTCCCACTGAAGACCAATGTAAGGGACATTCTTCCCACTGCCCGCCAATGTAAGGGACTTTCTTCCCACTGATCACCAATGTAAGGAACATTCTTCCCACTGACCACCAATGTAAGGGACATTCTTAGTACTATAGTTTCTGCCAGGACTTCCATAAAACCTGCCAGTATTGCCAATGGTGCTCCCTTCCAGAATCCCAATGGTGGAACCACAGCTCGCAGTGGGGGAAGTAGACATTTGGCACACCTTTAAGTGTCAGATTTTGAAAATTCTTCACCTGGTGTAGTTCACAACACCCCCTGGCAGATGACACAGGCTCATCTGAAGCATGGAGTCACCAGCTGGTCTTCTGATAATGAAGAAGGACTAGGAGCCCTAGTGCTGAAGGTCTTTGTGTGGGCTGGTACCAGGTCTTGGCCCTCATGATTGCCTCACCAAAAGGTGAGTGTGGACTGGGAGGCTACAGTGTGGAGAATGTACACAAAACATTGGGCAAATGAGTTGTCAAATTCAAGCAGTGGTGGTTTTGGGTAAGCAGTGGCAAGAGATTAGTCAGGTCAGTCTGGGTCAGCAATGAAATAACCAGTAGTGTAGTATAGATTCCTTGTACAAAACGATGTAGCTGGCAACAGACGCAGCACCAGCCACTTCCAAGGTTGATTCCTAAATACCCCTCTGGGTCAGAGGACATGCCCAGCATCATTTCAGGGAGCACTGACGTTCCAGCAAGCACCTTTTTGGAGGTACTGGAAGAGATTCTGTGAGTGCTATTGGAAGTTCTGGCACAAGTTCAAGCACCATTGGAGGTGCTGAAAGAGATTCTACGAGTGTCATTGGAAGTTCAGGCAGGAATTCTGCAAGAACCATTTGAGGTACTGAAGGAGATTCTACAAGCGCCATTAGAAGTTCTGCCAGGGATTCTTCAAGCACCATTGGAGGTTCTGGAAAAAGATTCTACAAGTGCCATTGGAAGTTCTGGCACGGAATATTCAAGCACTATCGGAGGTTCTGGAAAAGGATTCTACAAGTGCCATTGGAAGTTCTGGCATGGATTCTTTAAGCACTATTGGAGGTTCTGGAAAAAGATTCTACAAGTGCCATTGGAAGTTCTGGCACAGAATATTCAAGCACTATCGGAGGTTCTGAAAAAGATTCTACAAGTGCCATTGGAAGTTCTGGCACGGAATATTCAAGCACCATTGGAGGTTCTGGAAAAAGATTCTACAAGTGCCATTGGAAGTTCTGGCATGGATTCTTTAAGCACTATTGGAGGTTCTGGAAAAATATTCTACAAGTGCCATTGGAAGTTCTGGCACGGATTCTTTAAGCACTATTGGAGGTTCTGGAAAAAGATTCTACAAGTGCCATTGGAAGTTCTGGCACGGAATATTCAAGCACTATCGGAGGTTCTGGAAAAAGATTCTACAAGTGCCATTGGAAGTTCTGGCATGGATTCTTTAAGCACTATTGGAGGTTCTGGAAAAAGATTCTACAAGTGCCATTGGAAGTTCTGGCACGGAATATTCAAGCACTATCGGAGGTTCTGGAAAAAGATTCTACAAGTGCCATTGGAAGTTCTGGCATGGATTCTTTAAGCACTATTGGAGGTTCTGGAAAAAGATTCTACAAGTGCCATTGGAAGTTCTGGCACGGAATATTCAAGCACCATTGGAGGTTCTGGAAGAGCTTGTGCAAATGGGTAATGGACACTATTACGAGGGTTCTGTACCGGCAAAACTCCTGGTGGACCTGGAGACCCCAATGGTCCTGGAATTGAGTAGCTGGGAGGTGTAGGAACCCATCATGGAAATGCAGAGATGGGCATTGAGACATGCTCCTAACACCGAGAGACAAAATCCCCACCCACCAAGCAAGTCATTATATAACTCATTATTTTTCTGGCGAATGGCAACAGTCACTTTAAGTAAAAGTGTCTTTCTCTTTTTTCCTGTTTTTTTTTTTTTTTTTTTTTGTTTCGTAATAAGAACTCAGCCAAATAATAATTTCCAGTTAAGGCACATTGTAGCGATATTAACATGAAACGTCATGAAATGGCTTTTGTTCTGCTCTTTGCTGGGACCTCTTGTTTTGTTTTGCCCGGAGCTGTTCTCAGCAGGGCACGTGAGTGATATTTTTTTCATTTAAAGGGTTTTTAACCATGGACCCCTCACATCAAACAATGCATTGGGAAGACCAAGAGCCTGCTCTACATTTGCCGACAACATTTGAATTGTGCCTCGAAGCAAACTGGAGCGAAACACGTGTTTTTTTTTTTTTTTTCCAGTGGAATAAAGCAGCTCAGCAATTTATGACGCGGCGTTAATGGCTCTGTCGCAACAGGACTTAGGTTTTAAATGTCATGTGCGTCGCAGTGCCGCGTTGGCTTTTTGTGCTTGGTGTCAACAAAAATTATCCCCAATTAATATCAGATGTAATGGTTTTCAAGTTGTCCGCCTTGGTTTATTTGAAACATGCTTTATTCTTAATTGCTTTAATATACAAGATCGTAAGCGCTCGCGTTTGATCATTGGTAATGATGCCTATCCATTATTAAGTTTGCGGTTTTATTTTAATTAAATGCTGCGGTATACAGGTTACGATGAGCATTGTGTGTGTGTGTGGGTGCACCCTTATTTTAATTTCCTTTTTTAATTTTTTTTCAAGCTGTTAAACAAATTTTTAATGCAATCAAAGTGGAGTTCCCATCAAAAATAAAATCTGCCATTAACGTGCATAAAATGAATTAAACAACATTTGGATATTTTTTTTTACTCACCTTGAAATGGCTGTTGCTACAGTATGTGCTCCCACAAAATCTGCCTTCTTCATCACCTCGGTTCCTGACGTCATTTCCATCGGCACCTCTGCTCGCTACTACTCCTGGGAGATGTGTGTCATCATTTCCCAGGAGTCAGTTGGGCAGCGCCTAGGGTGACCACATTTCCAAACTGCCATTCAGGGACTCACCCCCTCTCTAACCTTCCCCCAAAAAAAGGCGGGAAATGTAGTCTTGGGGTTGATGGGGAATTTGTCGGCGGGTTATTTGTCAGGTGAATGTGCCACTTGCCACCAGATGCAGTGCCGCTTGCCACCCATAGCCTGCCACCAGATGCAGTGCTGCTGTCACTCCCTCTGCATGAGCCACGTGCGTAGAAGGAAAGGAGTGGCGTCACTATCTGGAGAGTGAAGATCACACCAGTCCCTGCTGCTTGCCGCTGGGTGCCGGAGAAGGAGGAGGTGCCGAGGTGGGTGGGGACAGCAGTGCTGCATTAGGCGCCGGCCTCGCTCCCAGTCTCACTGTCTGAGAGTAAATTGTCACTGGTTGCAAGATGCCAGGCAGCACTGGCCCTAGCAACCAGTTCCGGAAATGTAGTTATTTGTTAGTAGGGGTTGGCTGTGTCCTCTATTTCATTCCGGGACATTGTATTGTCCCGGAATGAAGGTGCCCGGGACCCAGGACAGACATGTCAATTGCTGGACAGTCCCGGGCAATCCGGGACATGTGGGCACCATAGCAGCACCGAGGGCTAGGTTGCCATAACAATGGGTGGGCACTTCTGATGACGACGCCCGTTGTGATGGCTACCCGAGAGGTTGACGGCGCTGCAGTGTGGTTACAATGTGCATGCGCGAGAATGGGGCGGGATGGGCGGTGCATGATGACCACAGATCGTCAACAGTATCCAGGAAGTACCGTTTATACTCGAGTATAAGCCGAGTTTTCCAGCCTTTTTTTAGGGTGAAAATGCCCCCCTCGGCTTATACTCGAGTCAGTGTACCTGAACGGTGCGACGCTCCTCCGCACGGCAGCAGCCACTACTATAGGCCGCGGCTTCGGCTTAGTCTTCGAATCCGGGGGCCATTTGCTCCTCCCGGCCTCTCCACCAGCACGGTATCCCGGCCTCCCTGGTGTCTGGCTCCCTCACCGCACGCATATGCTGCTCCACGGGCTTCCGACCGGGCGGGGGTCTGAACGGAGCGGCGCCCTCCCACAGCCCCAAATCCAGACCGCAGCTTCGGGCCTAGTCCCGGGCTCCGGCAGCCATCTTGGTACTCCCGGCCTCTTCACCAGCGCTGCATCCCTCCTTTCCTAGATTCTGCACTCAGGCCTACGGACGCTTCCTGCATCCTCGAGGTGAGGAGTGGCACACAGTGAGGCGTGCAAATGGGCACAGTGAGGCATGCAAATGGGCACAGTGATGTTGCAATGGGCACAGTGAGGTTGCAATGGGCCCAGTGAGGCGTGCAAATGGGCATTGTTGACCCTCTGTTCAGCTTACAGTAGCTGCTGCATTCTCACCCTAGGCTTATACTCGAGTCAATACGTTTTCCCAGTTATTTGTGGTAAAATTAGGTACCTCGGCTTATACTCGGGTGGGCTTATACTTGAGTATATACGGTAAGTGCTTGTGGGCTTCACATGCCCACAAGCAAAATGAGAACATCGGAGAAGATTTTTTAAAAGTGTCTTTCTACAAAAACTCGGGAGATCGGCGGGGGATTTTTAAATAGTAAGTGAACATAGATGGACTATATGATTGCCTCATGAAAGATATTACTTTTAAAAATCGATTAATGTAGTTGGAACTCCGCTTTTAAGTGACTCATCCTGTACCTTCTTTTTTTTTTTAGGCAGGTCAGCGATGGCAGCTCCTATATGATTCCCCTGACAGGTCCTCTTTAAGTCTTAGCTGGGCTTTTACTGTAAATCCATCCTTTTCCCCAGAAACCAGACTTCATAACCAGCATCCAGGAAGATAGCCGCATGGTGCCCTTATGTCTCAACAGGGAGTGATGGACGGGATGTCTCATTGGTAATTGCCACCCCACAGAGATCTGGGGTTGCTCTAATGTGATGAAGAATTCAATCTCCTCCTCCGCTGTTGGAGAAGGCAGGAGGACTCCGGACCCCGTCATGGTCTAATTCAAGCAACAGGGTGTCTCACTGGGACTTGTAATCCCATTAGGGATCAGTGTCTTTACAATGCTGGCTGTCTATTAGAGGCTAATATTGGCACCTTCTCATTTTTTCCTCTTGATGATGCTGAGGGCGACCAGCATGAAACCACCAAATAAAAGGGGTATTTTCCCTAGGCTCATCAATACACGGTAAAGAGAAAGTTTAATTTGGTGCAGTATTGGAAAAATATCAGTGATAATTCATTTTAACTGATGCATATATAATGCAGCCTTCCTCAACCTTTTTACCCTTGAGGAACCCTTGAAATCGTTTTCAGGACTTGGAGAACCCCTGCTAACTCTAATTCATTGGTACTAATCAGTGGCAGTGGCATCACTAGGGTTGGTGTCACCCGGTGCGAAAAAAAAATGGTGTCATCCACCCACCAACTATAATCCCCTCTCAGTACAGACCCCCCTCCACTAACTACAGACTCCCCTCCCGCAGTACAGACCCCCCTCCCTCAGTACAGACCCTTCTCACCAAGTACAGACCCCCTCCCTCAGTACAGACCCCCCATCAATATAGACCTACCCCCTCAGTATAGACCCCCCACCTAAGTGCAGACCCCCATCAGTGCAGACCCCCCCTCAGTACAGACACCCCCTAGTGCAGACCCACCCAGCATTACAAACCCCCCCCTCAGTAGTACAGACCCCCCCAGCAGTATAGACGCCCCCCTTACATACCTCAGAACAGCGCTGACAGATACACACACTGTGTGTCCCCTCAAACGCAGGCTCCTCCTCCACTGTGGATGTAAACAGAGAGGAGGAGGCGGCTTCGGTCCGTGCCGCTGAGGTACACAGCGGCGCGAGGCACAACTAATTAGGGCAGCGGGTGGTGTTAGAGGTGCTGCTACCCACGGGTGTCACCCCTCTGGCGGGTGTCACCCGGGTGCGGCCCGCACACGCCTAGCAACGCCTCTGATCAGTGGGAAGTTGTCCCCTTTTAGGGAAGGCCATATAAGGTTCCTGCTGAACCGGCCAACATTCTAAACATGTTAGGGCAGGCTGAACGTATCAAGTTGATCGATCGACCAACTTGGGCACAACCGGCCGGACAGATTTTGCATGCAATTATCGCTAGCGGCTGCTATAGATGCTAGCAATAATTAGTGTCTTTCCCCGGGGGGGGGGGCGGCGGCTTCCCAACCCCCCCCCCCCCGGAAGGAGAATACAATGGCTCTGCGGGATTCCCCTGTCAACGCTGACCCGTGGTTGCAGGAAAGAAATTTGCTCCGTGTTTGGCTGGCCTTACATTGTAGTCAGAATGCCACCCTTACAGACAGCTGAAAAGATCATTGGTGTTTACTTTAATATTAACAAGTGGCGTTGGCCCTGGAACTATGCAGGCACAATCAAAATGAAGGTCAATCGGCCACAGCTCAAGAAAACCCCTAGCAACCTTTGGAGGTTCCTTAAAGGTCTTCTTCACATCTGACCACTCCATCGTGGTGAGCTAACACAAGTTAATATGCATTGCATTAAAGAAGTGTCTCCAGAAGTTAAAATGTAATCTCCTGGAAAACCCAATGCGCATAGCATTTGGTCCTGATAAAATATGTACAGTGGTTGTTGAGCTAGCATAGTCCACAGCTTACTCCACCCCCTCTTCCCCATCTGACCATGCTGCTCATGAGGAGATGAACAAAACCCGCCACCTTCTCTAAAAGCTGCCCAGGCAGATCCAAGTAATCTTGCAGCCCTGCGACTCTTCTGCTCTCCTATGCCATCTGCCGGAGGCCAAACCCAGCCACCAGCTATTCAATGGAGGGAGACTAGAGTAGTAGCTGGCAGCTTGTATTGTCATCAATGATGCCACGCTGGAGAGGAGCACCATTATACTAACTAAAAAAACACAAGCCCACCACAACACACCAAAGCTACTACTATAGTCTCTTCCAAGAACTGCAGTCAGACAGGTCTGGGCCCAGCCGTCAATGATGCCACGCTGGAGACAAGCACTATTATACAAAAAAATACAAGCCCACCACAACACACTCCAGATACTACTATAGTCTCTCTCCCATGAACACCAGTTGGACAGGTCTGGGTCCAGTCTTCAATGATGCTACGCTGGAGACAAGGATCATTATACTAAAATAACACAAGCCCACCACAACACAAACCAGCTACTACTGTAGTCTCTCTACCAAGAACAGCAGTCAGACAGGTCTGGGCCCAGTCGTCAATGATGTCACTCTGGAGATGAACACCAATATACAAAAAATACAAGCCCACCACAACACACGCCTGCTAATACTGTAATCTCCCTGCCATGAACACCAGTTGGACGGGTCTGGGTCCAGTCTTCAATGATGCTACTCTGGAGACGAGGACCATTATACTAAAATAACACAAGCCCACCACAACACAAACCAGCTACTACTGTAGTCTCTCTTCCAGAGAACAACAATCAGACCGGTTTGGGCCCAGTCGTCAATGATGCTACCCTGGAGACAAGGATCAGTATACTAAAATAACACAAGCCCACCACAACACACACCAGCTACTACTGTAGTCTCTCTTCCAGAGAACAACAATCAGACCGGTTTGGGCCCAGTTGTCAATGATGCTACCCTGGAGACAAGGATCAGTATACTAAAATAACACAAGCCCACCACAACACACACCAGCTACTACTGTAGTCTCTCTTCCAGAGAACAGCAGTCAGACAGGTCTGGACCCAGCCGTCAATGATGCCACGCTGGAGATGAACACCAATATACTAAAAAATACAAGCCCACCACAACACACCTCAGCTACTACTGTAGTCTCTCTCCCATGAACAGCAGTCAGACAGTTCTGGGTCCAGTTGTCAATGATGCCACACTGGAGACTAGCACCATTTATACTAAAAAACACAAGCCCACCACAACACACTCCAGCTACTAGTGTTGTAGTCTCTCTCCCAAGAACAGTAGACAGACAGGCTTGGGCCCAGTTGTCCAAGAGGGACTACAGTATTAGGATACTAAGATTCAAGTATGCACATGGCTCTTGTATGTAGACAATATTTGTTCAGCTAGGACTTGTTAAGAAGTGCTACGTAAGAAGTACTATACCCCATTTTTTTTTTACCCCTCTTTCCCTTTTTATTGGATTGTCCACAAAAAAACATAGTCACACACCCAGGTAATCGTTGTTCTGTAGGGGTCCGCTACTCTGCTGTAGCTCACCTGGTCCCATGCCTCCATCTTCTTCTCTGATGTTCTCAAGAGTGGGCTGTCTCTTCTGTGTTCTTGCAGCCCCCTCTGCTGATGATGCAGCACATGTTCTGTAGTACTTTAAGTCCTCCCAGGATGATGTATCCCAGAAGGCTGCTGTCAAATGAATAAATTGTTTTCCTATAGATCTATATATCCCAAGATAGATACACTATATTACCAAAAGTATTGGGACACCTGCCTTTACACGCACATGAACTTTAATGGCATCCCAGTCTTAGTCAGTGTTGCCAACCCCCTGAAGTGAAATTTACTGGCAAGGATGCCAAAATTTCTGTACGGCACCAATTTCTTACTGGCAAAAAAAATGAAGATTACTGGCAGAGCCGCATTTTTTACTGACGCTGCAAAAAAGTACCTAAAATTACTGTTTTTAGTGCTAAACAGTGCAAATATCAATATTTCAACTATAAACACACAGCTAATGCTAATATCAATGTGTTTCAGTTAAACAAAAGTAAAAAAACATATTTCTCAATTCACATGAAGGTTAGGTTACTATACCCCAGCCAGCACAGAGTTCCCTCTTACATCAGAGTCTGCAGGATTCCCCCTTACAGTGCAAGGGAACTCTTATGTAAAGGGGAACGCTGCAGATCATGATGTAAGGGGGAACTCTGATGTGGAGGGGGGCTCTGGTGAATAGAGACCACCTTCCACAGAGTGAATACACTAAGGTAAGGGGGGGTACTAATATAGGGGGGGACCTTTTATATCACTGCCCCCTTACATTATTGTATTTACTCCCCTCCTTAGATCAGTGCCCCCCCCTCAGACTGGCCTGGCGGCGCTGTCACTGACCTGCTCTCAGGTCCACAGTGCGGGGCTCAGTCAGACGGCTCCAGCTTGGCGGCTCTGACCTCCTCTCCACAGTCCACACGTCCATTTCTTACCGGAACCCCCATCACGGCGCTCCCACTCTTGACATCTTTCTAGGATCCCCTCAGAGACTGCAGACATAAAAGACAGGAGATGGTCAGAGGCTGCGGACACGATACAGGAGGTGGACAGAGGCTGCAGAGTCATGACACAGGAGGGGGATAGAGGCTGCGGACATGACACAGGAGGGGGACAGAGGCTGGGGACATGACACAGGAGGTGGACAGAGGCTGCGGACATGACACAGGAGGTGGACAGAGGCTGCGGGCATGACACAGTAGGGGGACAGAGGCTGCGGACATGACACAGGAGGTGGACAGAGGCTGCGGACATGACACAGTAGGGGGACAGAGGCTGCGGACATGACACAGGAGGTGGACAGAGGCTGCGGACATGACACAGTAGGGGGACAGAGGCTGCAGAGTCATGACACAGGAGGGGGACAGAGGCTGCAGAGTCATGACACAGGAGGGGGACAGAGGCTGCGGACATGACGCAGGAGGGGGACAGAGGCTGCGGACATGACACAGGAGGGGGACAGAGGCTGCGGACATGACACAGGAGGGGGTCAGAGGCTGCGGACATGACACAGGAGGGGGTCAGAGGCTGCGGACATGACACAGGAGGGGGACAGAGGCTGCGGACATGACATAGGAGGGGGACAGAGACTGCGGACATGACACAGGAGGGGGACAGAGGCTGCGGACATGACACAGGAGGGGGACAGAGGCTGCGGACATGACACAGGAGGGGGACAGAGGCTGCGGACATGACACAGGAGGGGGACAGAGGCTGCGGACATGACACAGGAGGGGATCAGAGGCTGCGGACATGACACAGGAGGGGGACAGAGGCTGCGGACATGACACAGGAGGGGGACAGAGGCTGCGGACATGACACAGGAGGGGGACAGAGGCTGCGGACATGACACAGGAGGGGGACAGAGGCTGCGGACATGACACAGGAGGGGGACAGAGGCTGCGGACATGACACAGGAGGGGGACAGAGGCTGCGGACATGACGCAGGAGGGGGACAGAGGCTGCGGACATGACGCAGGAGGGGGACAGAGGCTGCGGACATGACACAGGAGGGGGACAGAGGCTGCGGACATGACACAGGAGGGGGACAGAGGCTGCGGACATGACACAGGAGGGGATCAGAGGCTGCGGACATGACACAGGAGGGGGACAGAGGCTGCGGACATGACACAGGAGGGGGACAGAGGCTGCGGACATGACACAGGAGGGGGACAGAGGCTGCGGACATGACACAGGAGGGGGACAGAGGCTGCGGACATGACACAGGAGGGGGACAGAGGCTGCGGACATGACGCAGGAGGGGGACAGAGGCTGCGGACATGACATAGGAGGGGGACAGAGGCTGCGGACATGACACAGGAGGGGGTCAGAGGCTGCGGACATGACACAGGAGGGGGTCAGAGGCTGCGGACATGACACAGGAGGGGGACAGAGGCTGCGGACATGACACAGGAGGGGGACAGAGGCTGCGGACATGACACAGGAGGGGGACAGAGGCTGCGGACATGACACAGGAGGGGGACAGAGGCTGCGGACATGACACAGGAGGGGGACAGAGGCTGCGGACATGACACAGTAGGGGGACAGAGGCTGCGGACATGACACAGGAGGTGGACAGAGGCTGCGGACATGACACAGTAGGGGGACAGAGGCTGCAGAGTCATGACACAGGAGGGGGACAGAGGCTGCGGACATGACACAGGAGGGGTGACAGAGGCTGCGGACATGACACAGGAGGGGAACAGAGGCTGCGGACATGACACAGGAGGGGGACAGAGGCTGCGGACATGATAGGGTCCTCCTTACCCCCTCACAGTGGCCTCCTCCTCTGTCCACCATCATATAACTTCTCCTCCACATCATCAGTATGCTGTGTCCTCCTTCTGTGCCCCTTTCACCTCTCCACAGGTCAGGGCAGCTCTGTGAAGGCCAATGAAGTTCCTCCACCCCAAACTCGCTCATTCATGTCTTTATGGACCTTGCTTTGTGCACTGGTCCAAATCATTAGGTGGGGATTATGATGTGGGGGTTGTTTTTCAGGGGTTGGGCTTGGCCCCTTAGTTCCAGTGAAGGGAACTCTTAAGGAATCAGCCTACCAAGACATTTTGGACAATTTCATGCCCCCAACTTTGTGGGAATAGTTTGGGGACGTCCCCTTCCAGTTCCAACATGACTGCTCACCAGTGCACAAAGCAAGGTCTATAAAGACATGGATGAGTGAGTTTTGGGTGGAGGAACTGACCTGCACAGAGTCCTGACTTCAACCCGGTAGAACACCTTTGGGATGAATTAGAGCGGAGACTGGGAGGCAGGCCTTCTCATCCAACATCAGTGCCTGACCTTACAAATGGGCTTCTGGAAGAATGGTCAAACATTCCCATAGACACATTCCTAAACCTTGTGGACAGCCTTCCCACAAGAACTGAAGCTGTTATAGCTGCAAAGGGTGGGCCAACTCAATATTGAACCCTATGGACTAAGACTGGAATGTTATTAAAGTTTATGTGCGTGTGTAAAGGCAGGTGTCCCAATACTTTTGGTAATATTGGTTGGATAGATTAATGGATGGATGGCTGGATGGATGGATGGCTGGATGGATGGATGGCTGGATAGATGGATGGATAGATAGTAAGATGGATAGATAGTAAGATGGATAGATAGATATGGAATGGGTAGATAGATAGATAGTAAGATGAGATAGATAGATAGATAGATAGATAGATAGATAGATAGATAGATAGATATGGAATGGATAGATAGATAGATAGATAGATAGATAGATATGGAATGGATAGATAGATAGATAATGGATAGATAGATAGATAGATAGATAGATAGATAGATAGGTATGGAATGGATAGATAGATAGATAGATCGATAGATAGATAGATAGATAGATAGATAGATATGGAATGGATAGATAGATAGATGGATAGTAAGATGAGACA